>JAQPZY010001360.1:647500-1247500 GCA_029931535.1 Margaritifera margaritifera
TGATAGGTATCACGTGGCCGGTAGTGACGTCATAGGATCTTTAGCCACAAGCCAACTCAGCTAACTACCAAGCCAAGCTAGGATTATTATTGTGATTCGGGTCTAGTTTTTCTACTTTTGCATCATGGAAAATTACGAGAACGATTTTCCTGACTTTTCCGTGAGCCTGAACATTTTACCGTATCAGTTTGAGCCGCTTTTGAGCAATAACAATGAAGTGGGTAGTGATGACACAGCGTCAGGTTCATCGAATGACGTAGACCAACAAGTTGTTCTCCACCTTTTTTTTTTTTTTTTTTTTTGACTGGCGGCGGAGACCAACGGCGCAATGCACTAATTGTGCTGAAGCGTCCGCCTGTGTATAAGTCGGATTATCGAACCACTCACTATTAATTAATAAATTTATTTAGACTAACCTTTGTATCCAGACGGTAAGTATAATCCCTCTTTTAATGATCCGTTGCATTAAATCCTTTAGAACACTCACTTTTTTAGTATAAATCCCTGTCAGAACAGAACACCTGTGTATTCTTCGGCTTTTGACCTCAGATTTGAATTACCCACGCATGCGTGTAAAGCAGCATCACCACAAGGCAAGAGTAACGCGTGAAAACCGTCTAGCGAGGCATATATCACTGGGAACTGACTAATGCTTGGGTGGGAGCTGTGCCGTTACGGCAGAAATTTAGGAGAGAGAGAGAGAGAGAGAGGTCATGTCATAAATGTGAGATAGAGTGAATAAATAAATAAATTGTAAATAGACAACAAACTGTATTCAGATGTGAAAATATGCTACACAATAATAATAATAATAATAATAATAATAGTAATTTATTATTATTAATAGTGGTAGTATTTTCAATCATATTTAATAACATTTACAATGGTATAAATGGAAAGTTGACATACATATCTACATGTTAATACTTTACATTACTTATAAGAAGAACATGATTATTATGATGAATATTATTAATAACATTTGCAATGGTATTTATGAATACATACATACATACATACATACATACATACATACATACATACATACGTACGTACGTACGTACGTACATACATACATACATACATACATACATACATACATACATACATACATACATACATACATGTACATACATTACTTATAACATGATTAGAGTGATGAACTTTATTAAAAACATTTACAATGGTATTTATGAATACAAACATACATACATACGTCTGTTATAATTTTACACCATAACTTATAACATGTGGATAATGTTACATTTTAATCAAAAACAATATTTTCTTCTTCCCTTGTGCCCACTGCATTGACAAGTGTTACAACAATTTACACAACAATTACATTTGTCGCAAGAGCATATATTGCAACTTCCCGCGGAACATTCTTTTAGGTCAGCGGGAAGTTTATCCATTTCTGGGATCCACAATGCCTCAAGACTTTTTCTTCTTAAACAGACTTGCCGATCTTTGGCAACTTCGATCATGTTTTCGTTTGTTGTCGTCTTCATCATGCTTGTCCTGTAAGGTAGGAGACAAGCATAACCTTTTCTCCCATCTCTAGCACATCTCCCAATCTCTTGCCAATAGCTCAGAATGCTCATTGGGCATCCCCAGTGAATAACGATATCTACATCGCTGATTTGGATCCCCATTCCAAATGCTACCGTAGCAACAAGACAGCGAATTATGCTTTCTGGTCTTCGAAATTCCTTGATAATTCTGTCCTGTGTCTCTTTATCCGTGGAGGAATGGTACATTTCAATCAAACGTGTCTTAGCTGATTTTTCGCCTGTGTATACTTGGTCTCCCATTTCTTCAACCAACCAGGACCAAACATTAAAAACAGCACTGTATGTTCTGAAATAATAATAATAATAATAATAATAACGATCCTTTTCATATGAAATATTCCCCCGCACTGCTGGTATCAGACCATGTACATCCGACTCACTTCCCCATCTCCTGTTTTGACTGCAAATATAAACTTTCTCGTTCATATTTTAATCCCTCGCGAAACAAATCGAACACACACACACACACACACACACACACACACACACACACACACACACACACACACATTGTCATTGTTGTGTATTTGACCAGAGCCGTGGTATCTCAGTTGTTAGAGGGTCAGACTCGTAATTCAAGGGTAGCTAATTCGATATAGCAGACCAGCACGGCTCGACTGCCTCAATGTGTCATTGTGAAAGACATTTCGCTCCCTCAGCATGAAATAGTTATTGATGTTTTTAAAGTGCCGTTAAAGCACACACACACACACAAATTCACAATGGTGACAGAGAGAGCCATGAAATACACAAAGAAAGCAGACAGTTTCTAGGAACAACTTATCAAAACTTGCTGAATATATCAGACTGAGTTACTGACAAACGTGGGGTAATACGTGCTCCTAAAGCATACTACTGCGACTACTATGTCTACGACAAAGACAATGATTAATTATGAAAAGAAAGAAATTTTCTACTACTATTACTACGACAGCAACAACAACATCAACAACAACAATACTACTACTACCACTACTACTACTACTAATAATAATACATGAATATTTCCTGTCGCATTTGTGGTGGGGGTATTATATATGTACCATATATGTACCTGCAATAAATAATTGTCTTTTTGACTGACAGCCTCGTCTCTTTGATGTGATAAAGAAACCACTTGAGTTCTTCTTCACAGTCTGCAGATGCTTCAGCAATGTCTAGGAAAATGTTAGGCCTGCAAAATTATTATTGTTATTAGTACTAGGAGTACTACAAACTATTTATATTACTATTTGTCGTAATAAAGAATGATTACAAAATGCCTGAAAAGTTTCTCCTGCGTATGACTACTACATGTTGCTCAGGTTTAAAGTTTAAATGTTAGTGTAACAAGTTTATCAAACATCGTACGTTTTATTTGGCTCCACTCAGATCACATAAATGAGATTATAATCGATGTCAGATGTAGCAAGGATATTCTTATTTATTCAATTTAATTTTTGTTTTTTCTTTTCACTTATCTTTGGTGGCGTTGGGGGGGGGGGTCGGGTGGGGGTGGAGTGGAGGGTGAAGGAGGCATCAGGCAATGATGCCCAAAACAATCCAGTACGACTTGCTTAATTTGGATTATACTCGTGTGCGGGTGTCACGTTTTACCCCGACCCTGGTTGAACATGTATAATCAAGGTAATTCTGACAAGCCATTGTTTGATGTTTAACATTGCCGCAGGTGCACTAATCCTTTACGTAAGTATGCCGTGGATAGTCAGACTTGGGACCTGCTAGGCCGACAGAGAGACAATTATCACCTAGGTGTGGAAACCCTTTGTCCAGATCAAAGGAAGTTGCCCCGAAGACGTGGGAGTGTCTTAACTTTCTTCCCCGCAGACAGACAGCCGGGTTGAATTGACCGCTTAGGCGATTGGACAGGGTCACAGCGCCACCCCATCAGAATTGAGATAGGGGTGGGACCCGACTTTGGCGGGAATGAGATCCCCGCGCCTCTCAGCAAAGAGTTAGTTCGCCGTAATTTTCTAGAGAGAGAGTGCCAGAGTAAGACAGCGGAACTCCGATCAGCCATTCGTAATTGGTGGGAAATCTTAAGGCAGGAAATTCTAAGATAGACAGCTTCTATAAGGAAGCTTTGAGGGACAGATCAGTACAGTTGGTCCCATAGTCTCAGATAGAGAGACGGAGAAAGGAGAAATAGGAGAGAAGTCAGGAGACGTGGAAGTCTAAGAGGAAATTGGAAGAGAAGGAAGGAAGAGGAAGTGGGAGCGAAATTGGAGGAGATAGTCAAGAGGGACAAGGAGTCGAAGGAGGAGAAAGAAGGAAGGAAGGAATTAACGGAAAGAATTAGATGAGTAGACACAAGGACAGGGGGAAAATCGAACTCACACTGTAAATCACGTGATGAATTAGGTTGTCACTTGGTCGAGGGAAAGACGAGTGATTGAGAGTTATCGTTTAAATTATCAAATTTATTAAATTGTTATTAACTGAATTTCATCTTCGTGTTCTCTATAATTTAACCGTCGGCATTGCTGACTGGGGGCTCAGAGCTGTAAATCTATCACGTCACTAATTTAACTTCTAACCCACGAGCCAGGGTGGAATTCCTCATAATTTAATTAAAATATATTGGAAGAACCCCACCCCAACCAAGACAAACGTCACAGTGGGCGCTTCGTCCGGGATTTGAATTAGACATAAATATTATTTTATGACCTAAAGTTTATTTGTTAGGAGTATTAGTGAACAGTGTGAAATAGTTGTGAGATATTTTCCATCCTGTGTATTTTGAATTTTTATGATTTTCTCATCTTGTCTTTGTTATATTTGATATTTGCATGCTTTGTAGATCTTTAATTAATTGCAGTAATTGTGAAGCAGATATCGAGCAAATATCTTACCTGATCGAAATTAGTTGCTGTCGACAGGTAAGTATTTGGCTAGGAACTTGTAATATCTGTCCATTGTTAGTAAGGTCGAGACAAGGTATCACTTCCTATTAGTATAACAATATGGCTACAGAAAGGCAAATGATCAAGGAGTACCGTGCCATGGGTTCGGAAGATCTCGGATATGAGGGAGATCGCCTGACGGCATTTATTGAAGAAAGAATCAAGGAATGGAAAACAAAAAAAGCAGCGGAGATGGCCCGAATAGCCGCCGAAAGAGAAACCCAGAAAGAGCTGGAGCTGGCCAGGATATCAGCGGCCACAAAAGAGCGAGAGCTCGCTCACGCCCTCGAAATGGAAAGGGTAAGGGTAGAAGCTAGGGCTAACGACAGGGACGAAGCTAGTACGAGTTCTGGAGGAACCGGACGACCTTTCATCGACCACCGAATGGTCCAGGTAAATATGCCGCGATTCAACGACAAGGAGGAGACTATCGACGATTTTCTCGTACAGTTTGAGAAACTCGCTCACGCTCATAAAATTCCTGAGCAACATTGGGCGATTAATGTCTCAGCTTTTTTTCAAGGTGCAGCTCGTGAAGTCTACCACGGCTTAGCTGCAGACGATGCTGACGACTATAATGCGCTCAAGAAGGCCCTTCTTTGCCATTATCGGCTGACCGCCGAAACGTACCGTAAACTTTTCCGGGACTCGACGATAAAGGTAACGGAAACCCACTCTCAATTCCACAACCGTGTCCGTGGGTTATTTGAGAAATGGATGAAGATGGCCGAAGTCGAACGATCGTACGACGGGCTACGCGAGGTTATACTCAAGGAACATGTCCTGAGTACTTACCGTCGCGAGTTGACAGTCTTCCTAGCAGAGAGGGAGCACCGGACGCTCGAAGAGATCGCTAGCATGGCGGAGCGATACGAACAGGCACACTCGAAGAGTGGAGGTTCCTGGGGTGCGGACCGACCCCGACCCACTGAGTTGCGCCGTGTGGTTGAGGTAGAGCCGGCTGTCCGTAACCGTCAGGGCGACGGGAGGGTCGGAGGGGGACCTACAGGTAGGGATGCCACCCATAGACCTGGACAGGCCTCACCCATGAAAGCGGGACTTGTAGGTCGGCGAGGGCCGCCGACGTGTTTCAACTGCAAGCGCCTGGGGCATTTTGCAAGGGACTGTCTCAAGGGCAGGCAGGCCCAGGTGAATGCCGTCGCTAGGAAGGAGTGCGAGCCGGAGGCAAGCTGTAAACCAGCAAATTTTGCGTCCGCAACTGTCAACGGGGAAGGTGCCACCATCTTGTATGACACTGGGTGTAGCGTCCCAGCCCTCGTCGACAAGAAGTACGTTAAGCCCGAGGATTACACAGGGGAGGTAATCGAAGTTCAGTACGCGAACAGCGCGCGTGACTCATTGCCCATGGCTGTCATTGAGCTCGATTCACAGTACGTGAAGGGGAAAATTGAAGCTGCGTCCTTGAACGGTCTATCACATGACGTCATACTGGGATGTCGTTATGTGTTGCCACAACCGAACCCCGAAACCTGCACACCGATGCCGGTGAGTGCTGTTGAAACCAGGTCCAGGAGTCGACAGACGAAAGCGAAGCCGATGGAAGTTAACTCGACACCGGTGAGTAACGTTCTTCCGGCCGAGTTGAGGATGCTGCAGCAGGAAGACGCAACTCTGGCGCAGTTGCACAAACACGCTTCAGCAGGGACGGAAAAAGAAACTCCGAATGGTGCGGTGAAGTTCGCGTACAAGAAGGGGATCTTGTATCGCCACGCCAGGAATGGTAACGAACACTTTAAGCAAGTCGTCGTGCCAAAGGAGAAGCGAGATGAAGTGTTGAAACTCGCGCACGAGAGTCTCATGGGTGGACACATGGGAATTGCCAAGACGCGTGACCGTCTTGTCAAAGAATTCTACTGGCCAGGGGTCCAGGGAGACGTTAAGCGGTTCTGTCTCTCCTGTGACAAGTGTCAGAGAATGGCACCGAAAACGGATCATCGACCCGTCCCCATGGGGAGTACGCCCCTTATTGATGAACCATTTAGACGTGTCGCCATGGATTTGATCGGACCGATAAAACCCGCATCGTCGCACTGAAATCGGTATATATTAACGGTTGTAGATTACGCTACACGCTATCAGGAGGCCGTCGCGTTGCGTAATATTGATTCGGAAACCGTCGCGGAAACGCTGTTTGGGATTTGGTCAAGAGTCGGAGTACCCGACGAGATCCTGACCGATCAAGGGACGCAATTCATGAGTCGTGTGATGGCGGAGGTGAACCGACTGATGTCAATTAAGCATCTCACGACTTCACCGTATCACCCCCAATGTAACGGACTGGTCGAACGGTTTAACGGGACCTTCAAGAACACGCTCAAGAAGCTGTGCGAAGGCCGCCCCAAGGATTGGGATCGGTATATTCCTGCCATGCTTTTCGCATACCGGGAAGTACCACAAGCGAGTTTAGGGTTCTCTCCCTTTGAACTCTTGTACGGGAGGACCGTACGTGGCCCGATCGCCGTACTGAGACAGCTGGTGGACGACCGACCAGTCCAGCGGAAACCCTACCCCTTGCCCCACGCAAAACGACAAGTCGTAAGGGAGGAGATCGAGCAGATGATTGCTCTGGGGGTAATCGAACCCGCCGACTCTCCGTACAGCTCTCCGGTAGTCCTAGTGCAGAAGAAGGACGGCACCCATCGGTTTTGTGTCGACTACCGGAAGCTGAATCAGGTGACAGAATTTCAAGTCGAAATGCTACCTGACCCGGAACATATTTTCGCTTCTGTCTCGAAAGCGAAATACTTCTCCAACTTGGATTCTGTCCAAGGGTTATTGGCAAATTCCGGTAAGGGAGGAGGATAGTGCAAAGCTCGCTTTTGCTACTCCCGACGGGACCTACCAATGGTTGGTCATGCCGTTCGGGGTACAGAACGCGCCTAGAATCTTTACTAGGATGATGCGGAAGTTGTTGGAGCCCTTGCGCGATAGGGGTGTCCACAACTTCATGGATGACCTCTTGTTAGCCACAGAGACGTGGGGTGAACACCTCACTCTGTTAGCTGACGTTTTGGAGCGGCTACGTCAGGCGGGATTGACAGCTCGCCCCTCCAAATGTCACCTTGGGTTCCGGACCTTGGACTATTTGGGACATACCCTGCGCCAAGGCACGCTGTCCCCAGAGAAGTCGAAGGCGGAGCAGCTCAGAAACGCCGCATGGCCCACCACGAAAACTGAGGTGAGGTCATTCCTGGGATTGGCCGGGTATTACTGGAGGTATGTGGCCAATTTCAGCGCGATTGCGGGGCCGTTGTCCGACCTAACCAAGAAACGGGCCCCGAGTAAAGTTATTTGGACAGATGCGTGTGAGCATGCTTTCCAAACGCTGAAGGATAGACTTACATCCGACGCAGTTGTCCGTCTACCGGATCTGGCAAGGGACTTCGTTCTTCGCACCGACGCATGCGACACGGGACTGGGAGCAGTACTACTGCAGGAGCACGATGAGACGCTTTTTCCTGTCGCGTACGGCAGTCGGGAGTTGTCTGCTGCCGAGAAGAACTACTCCGTATCGGAGAGGGAATGCCTCGGAATCGTGTTCGGGATATCACGGTTCGGGCGGTACTTATACGGGCGGAAGTTCATATTGGAGACCGAGCACCAACCACTCGCCTATCTCGCGCAGGCGAAATTATCGAATGGACGATTGATGCGATGGTCGCTGTTCTTACAGCAGTACCAGATGCAGATCAGATACGTGAAAGGAACTTAGAACGTAGGCGCCGATTTCATGAGCAGGAGCACTGAAATGGTATAGATCGCTCAGTGTATATTCATGTTCTTACTCCGTGTGTAGTGTCGCGATGATTTTGTTCTTATTTCGTGTAGTAATGCCTTTGCATTTGAAGTAATTTTGAGGGAATAAAATCCCGATTTTATTCTCTAGCGTGGGGGGGGGGGGGTGTCACGTTTTACCCCGACCCTGGTTGAACATGTATAATCAAGGTAATTATGACAAGCCATTGTTTGATGTTTAACATTGCCGCAGGTGCACTAATCCTTTACGTAAGTATGCCGTGGATAGCCAGACTTGGGACCTGCTAGGCCGACAGAGAGACAATTATCACCTAGGTGTGGAAACCCTTTGTCCAGATCAAAGGAAGTTGCCCCGAAGACGTGGGAGTGTCTTAACTTTCTTCCCCGCAGACAGACAGCCGGGTTGAATTGACCGCTTAGGCGATTGGACAGGGTCACAGCGCCACCCCATCAGAATTGAGATAGGGGTGGGACCCGACTTTGGCGGGAATGAGATCCCCGCGCCTCTCAGCAAAGAGTTAGTTCGCCGTAATTTTCTAGAGAGAGAGTGCCAGAGTAAGACAGCGGAACTCCGATCAGCCATTCGTAATTGGTGGGAAATCTTAAGGCAGGAAATTCTAAGATAGACAGCTTCTATAAGGAAGCTTTGAGGGACAGATCAGTACAGTTGGTCCCATAGTCTCAGATAGAGAGACGGAGAAAGGAGAAATAGGAGAGAAGTCAGGAGACGTGGAAGTCTAAGAGGAAATTGGAAGAGAAGGAAGGAAGAGGAAGTGGGAGCGAAATTGGAGGAGATAGTCAAGAGGGACAAGGAGTCGAAGGAGGAGAAAGAAGGAAGGAAGGAATTAACGGAAAGAATTAGATGAGTAGACACAAGGACAGGGGGAAAATCGAACTCACACTGTAAATCACGTGATGAATTAGGTTGTCACTTGGTCGAGGGAAAGACGAGTGATTGAGAGTTATCGTTTAAATTATCAAATTTATTAAATTGTTATTAACTGAATTTCATCTTCGTGTTCTCTATAATTTAACCGTCGGCATTGCTGACTGGGGGCTCAGAGCTGTAAATCTATCACGTCACTAATTTAATTTCTAACCCACGAGCCAGGGTGGAATTCCTCATAATTTAATTAAAATATATTGGAAGAACCCCACCCCAACCAAGACAAACGTCACAGTGGGCGCTTCGTCCGGGATTTGAATTAGACATAAATATTATTTTATGACCTAAAGTTTATTTGTTAGGAGTATTAGTGAACAGTGTGAAATAGTTGTGAGATATTTTCCATCCTGTGTATTTTGAATTTTTATGATTTTCTCATCTTGTCTTTGTTATATTTGATATTTGCATGCTTTGTAGATCTTTAATTAATTGCAGTAATTGTGAAGCAGATATCGAGCAAATATCTTACCTGATCGAAATTAGTTGCTGTCGACAGGTAAGTATTTGGCTAGGAACTTGTAATATCTGTCCATTGTTAGTAAGGTCGAGACAAGGTATCACTTCCTATTAGTATAACAATATGGCTACAGAAAGGCAAATGATCAAGGAGTACCGTGCCATGGGTTCGGAAGATCTCGGATATGAGGGAGATCGCCTGACGGCATTTATTGAAGAAAGAATCAAGGAATGGAAAACAGAAAAAGCAGCGGAGATGGCCCGAATAGCCGCCGAAAGAGAAACCCAGAAAGAGCTGGAGCTGGCCAGGATATCAGCGGCCACAAAAGAGCGAGAGCTCGCTCACGCCCTCGAAATGGAAAGGGTAAGGGTAGAAGCTAGGGCTAACGACAGGGACGAAGCTAGTACGAGTTCTGGAGGAACCGGACGACCTTTCATCGACCACCGAATGGTCCAGGTAAATATGCCGCGATTCAACGACAAGGAGGAGACTATCGACGATTTTCTCGTACAGTTTGAGAAACTCGCTCACGCTCATAAAATTCCTGAGCAACATTGGGCGATTAATGTCTCAGCTTTTTTTCAAGGTGCAGCTCGTGAAGTCTACCACGGCTTAGCTGCAGACGATGCTGACGACTATAATGCGCTCAAGAAGGCCCTTCTTTGCCATTATCGGCTGACCGCCGAAACGTACCGTAAACTTTTCCGGGACTCGACGATAAAGGTAACGGAAACCCACTCTCAATTCCACAACCGTGTCCGTGGGTTATTTGAGAAATGGATGAAGATGGCCGAAGTCGAACGATCGTACGACGGGCTACGCGAGGTTATACTCAAGGAACATGTCCTGAGTACTTACCGTCGCGAGTTGACAGTCTTCCTAGCAGAGAGGGAGCACCGGACGCTCGAAGAGATCGCTAGCATGGCGGAGCGATACGAACAGGCACACTCGAAGAGTGGAGGTTCCTGGGGTGCGGACCGACCCCGACCCACTGAGTTGCGCCGTGTGGTTGAGGTAGAGCCGGCTGTCCGTAACCGTCAGGGCGACGGGAGGGTCGGAGGGGGACCTACAGGTAGGGATGCCACCCATAGACCTGGACAGGCCTCACCCATGAAAGCGGGACTTGTAGGTCGGCGAGGGCCGCCGACGTGTTTCAACTGCAAGCGCCTGGGGCATTTTGCAAGGGACTGTCTCAAGGGCAGGCAGGCCCAGGTGAATGCCGTCGCTAGGAAGGAGTGCGAGCCGGAGGCAAGCTGTAAACCAGCAAATTTTGCGTCCGCAACTGTCAACGGGGAAGGTGCCACCATCTTGTATGACACTGGGTGTAGCGTCCCAGCCCTCGTCGACAAGAAGTACGTTAAGCCCGAGGATTACACAGGGGAGGTAATCGAAGTTCAGTACGCGAACAGCGCGCGTGACTCATTGCCCATGGCTGTCATTGAGCTCGATTCACAGTACGTGAAGGGGAAAATTGAAGCTGCGTCCTTGAACGGTCTATCACATGACGTCATACTGGGATGTCGTTATGTGTTGCCACAACCGAACCCCGAAACCTGCACACCGATGCCGGTGAGTGCTGTTGAAACCAGGTCCAGGAGTCGACAGACGAAAGCGAAGCCGATGGAAGTTAACTCGACACCGGTGAGTAACGTTCTTCCGGCCGAGTTGAGGATGCTGCAGCAGGAAGACGCAACTCTGGCGCAGTTGCACAAACACGCTTCAGCAGGGACGGAAAAAGAAACTCCGAATGGTGCGGTGAAGTTCGCGTACAAGAAGGGGATCTTGTATCGCCACGCCAGGAATGGTAACGAACACTTTAAGCAAGTCGTCGTGCCAAAGGAGAAGCGAGATGAAGTGTTGAAACTCGCGCACGAGAGTCTCATGGGTGGACACATGGGAATTGCCAAGACGCGTGACCGTCTTGTCAAAGAATTCTACTGGCCAGGGGTCCAGGGAGACGTTAAGCGGTTCTGTCTCTCCTGTGACAAGTGTCAGAGAATGGCACCGAAAACGGATCATCGACCCGTCCCCATGGGGAGTACGCCCCTTATTGATGAACCATTTAGACGTGTCGCCATGGATTTGATCGGACCGATAAAACCCGCATCGTCGCACTGAAATCGGTATATATTAACGGTTGTAGATTACGCTACACGCTATCAGGAGGCCGTCGCGTTGCGTAATATTGATTCGGAAACCGTCGCGGAAACGCTGTTTGGGATTTGGTCAAGAGTCGGAGTACCCGACGAGATCCTGACCGATCAAGGGACGCAATTCATGAGTCGTGTGATGGCGGAGGTGAACCGACTGATGTCAATTAAGCATCTCACGACTTCACCGTATCACCCCCAATGTAACGGACTGGTCGAACGGTTTAACGGGACCTTCAAGAACACGCTCAAGAAGCTGTGCGAAGGCCGCCCCAAGGATTGGGATCGGTATATTCCTGCCATGCTTTTCGCATACCGGGAAGTACCACAAGCGAGTTTAGGGTTCTCTCCCTTTGAACTCTTGTACGGGAGGACCGTACGTGGCCCGATCGCCGTACTGAGACAGCTGGTGGACGACCGACCAGTCCAGCGGAAACCCTACCCTTGCCCCACGCAAAACGACAAGTCGTAAGGGAGGAGATCGAGCAGATGATTGCTCTGGGGGTAATCGAACCCGCCGACTCTCCGTACAGCTCTCCGGTAGTCCTAGTGCAGAAGAAGGACGGCACCCATCGGTTTTGTGTCGACTACCGGAAGCTGAATCAGGTGACAGAATTTCAAGTCGAAATGCTACCTGACCCGGAACATATTTTCGCTTCTGTCTCGAAAGCGAAATACTTCTCCAACTTGGATTCTGTCCAAGGGTTATTGGCAAATTCCGGTAAGGGAGGAGGATAGTGCAAAGCTCGCTTTTGCTACTCCCGACGGGACCTACCAATGGTTGGTCATGCCGTTCGGGGTACAGAACGCGCCTAGAATCTTTACTAGGATGATGCGGAAGTTGTTGGAGCCCTTGCGCGATAGGGGTGTCCACAACTTCATGGATGACCTCTTGTTAGCCACAGAGACGTGGGGTGAACACCTCACTCTGTTAGCTGACGTTTTGGAGCGGCTACGTCAGGCGGGATTGACAGCTCGCCCCTCCAAATGTCACCTTGGGTTCCGGACCTTGGACTATTTGGGACATACCCTGCGCCAAGGCACGCTGTCCCCAGAGAAGTCGAAGGCGGAGCAGCTCAGAAACGCCGCATGGCCCACCACGAAAACTGAGGTGAGGTCATTCCTGGGATTGGCCGGGTATTACTGGAGGTATGTGGCCAATTTCAGCGCGATTGCGGGGCCGTTGTCCGACCTAACCAAGAAACGGGCCCCGAGTAAAGTTATTTGGACAGATGCGTGTGAGCATGCTTTCCAAACGCTGAAGGATAGACTTACATCCGACGCAGTTGTCCGTCTACCGGATCTGGCAAGGGACTTCGTTCTTCGCACCGACGCATGCGACACGGGACTGGGAGCAGTACTACTGCAGGAGCACGATGAGACGCTTTTTCCTGTCGCGTACGGCAGTCGGGAGTTGTCTGCTGCCGAGAAGAACTACTCCGTATCGGAGAGGGAATGCCTCGGAATCGTGTTCGGGATATCACGGTTCGGGCGGGTACTTATACGGGCGGAAGTTCATATTGGAGACCGAGCACCAACCACTCGCCTATCTCGCGCAGGCGAAATTATCGAATGGACGATTGATGCGATGGTCGCTGTTCTTACAGCAGTACCAGATGCAGATCAGATACGTGAAAGGAACTTAGAACGTAGGCGCCGATTTCATGAGCAGGAGCACTGAAATGGTATAGATCGCTCAGTGTATATTCATGTTCTTACTCCGTGTGTAGTGTCGCGATGATTTTGTTCTTATTTCGTGTAGTAATGCCTTTGCATTTGAAGTAATTTTGAGGGAATAAAATCCCGATTTTATTCTCTAGCGTGGGGGGGGGGGGGGTGTCACGTTTTACCCCGACCCTGGTTGAACATGTATAATCAAGGTAATTATGACAAGCCATTGTTTGATGTTTAACATTGCCGCAGGTGCACTAATCCTTTACGTAAGTATGCCGTGGATAGCCAGACTTGGGACCTGCTAGGCCGACAGAGAGACAATTATCACCTAGGTGTGGAAACCCTTTGTCCAGATCAAAGGAAGTTGCCCCGAAGACGTGGGAGTGTCTTAACTTTCTTCCCCGCAGACAGACAGCCGGGTTGAATTGACCGCTTAGGCGATTGGACAGGGTCACAGCGCCACCCCATCAGAATTGAGATAGGGGTGGGACCCGACTTTGGCGGGAATGAGATCCCCGCGCCTCTCAGCAAAGAGTTAGTTCGCCGTAATTTTCTAGAGAGAGAGTGCCAGAGTAAGACAGCGGAACTCCGATCAGCCATTCGTAATTGGTGGGAAATCTTAAGGCAGGAAATTCTAAGATAGACAGCTTCTATAAGGAAGCTTTGAGGGACAGATCAGTACAGTTGGTCCCATAGTCTCAGATAGAGAGACGGAGAAAGGAGAAATAGGAGAGAAGTCAGGAGACGTGGAAGTCTAAGAGGAAATTGGAAGAGAAGGAAGGAAGAGGAAGTGGGAGCGAAATTGGAGGAGATAGTCAAGAGGGACAAGGAGTCGAAGGAGGAGAAAGAAGGAAGGAAGGAATTAACGGAAAGAATTAGATGAGTAGACACAAGGACAGGGGGAAAATCGAACTCACACTGTAAATCACGTGATGAATTAGGTTGTCACTTGGTCGAGGGAAAGACGAGTGATTGAGAGTTATCGTTTAAATTATCAAATTTATTAAATTGTTATTAACTGAATTTCATCTTCGTGTTCTCTATAATTTAACCGTCGGCATTGCTGACTGGGGGCTCAGAGCTGTAAATCTATCACGTCACTAATTTAACTTCTAACCCACGAGCCAGGGTGGAATTCCTCATAATTTAATTAAAATATATTGGAAGAACCCCACCCCAACCAAGACAAACGTCACAGTGGGCGCTTCGTCCGGGATTTGAATTAGACATAAATATTATTTTATGACCTAAAGTTTATTTGTTAGGAGTATTAGTGAACAGTGTGAAATAGTTGTGAGATATTTTCCATCCTGTGTATTTTGAATTTTTATGATTTTCTCATCTTGTCTTTGTTATATTTGATATTTGCATGCTTTGTAGATCTTTAATTAATTGCAGTAATTGTGAAGCAGATATCGAGCAAATATCTTACCTGATCGAAATTAGTTGCTGTCGACAGGTAAGTATTTGGCTAGGAACTTGTAATATCTGTCCATTGTTAGTAAGGTCGAGACAAGGTATCACTTCCTATTAGTATAACAATATGGCTACAGAAAGGCAAATGATCAAGGAGTACCGTGCCATGGGTTCGGAAGATCTCGGATATGAGGGAGATCGCCTGACGGCATTTATTGAAGAAAGAATCAAGGAATGGAAAACAGAAAAAGCAGCGGAGATGGCCCGAATAGCCGCCGAAAGAGAAACCCAGAAAGAGCTGGAGCTGGCCAGGATATCAGCGGCCACAAAAGAGCGAGAGCTCGCTCACGCCCTCGAAATGGAAAGGGTAAGGGTAGAAGCTAGGGCTAACGACAGGGACGAAGCTAGTACGAGTTCTGGAGGAACCGGACGACCTTTCATCGACCACCGAATGGTCCAGGTAAATATGCCGCGATTCAACGACAAGGAGGAGACTATCGACGATTTTCTCGTACAGTTTGAGAAACTCGCTCACGCTCATAAAATTCCTGAGCAACATTGGGCGATTAATGTCTCAGCTTTTTTTCAAGGTGCAGCTCGTGAAGTCTACCACGGCTTAGCTGCAGACGATGCTGACGACTATAATGCGCTCAAGAAGGCCCTTCTTTGCCATTATCGGCTGACCGCCGAAACGTACCGTAAACTTTTCCGGGACTCGACGATAAAGGTAACGGAAACCCACTCTCAATTCCACAACCGTGTCCGTGGGTTATTTGAGAAATGGATGAAGATGGCCGAAGTCGAACGATCGTACGACGGGCTACGCGAGGTTATACTCAAGGAACATGTCCTGAGTACTTACCGTCGCGAGTTGACAGTCTTCCTAGCAGAGAGGGAGCACCGGACGCTCGAAGAGATCGCTAGCATGGCGGAGCGATACGAACAGGCACACTCGAAGAGTGGAGGTTCCTGGGGTGCGGACCGACCCCGACCCACTGAGTTGCGCCGTGTGGTTGAGGTAGAGCCGGCTGTCCGTAACCGTCAGGGCGACGGGAGGGTCGGAGGGGGACCTACAGGTAGGGATGCCACCCATAGACCTGGACAGGCCTCACCCATGAAAGCGGGACTTGTAGGTCGGCGAGGGCCGCCGACGTGTTTCAACTGCAAGCGCCTGGGGCATTTTGCAAGGGACTGTCTCAAGGGCAGGCAGGCCCAGGTGAATGCCGTCGCTAGGAAGGAGTGCGAGCCGGAGGCAAGCTGTAAACCAGCAAATTTTGCGTCCGCAACTGTCAACGGGGAAGGTGCCACCATCTTGTATGACACTGGGTGTAGCGTCCCAGCCCTCGTCGACAAGAAGTACGTTAAGCCCGAGGATTACACAGGGGAGGTAATCGAAGTTCAGTACGCGAACAGCGCGCGTGACTCATTGCCCATGGCTGTCATTGAGCTCGATTCACAGTACGTGAAGGGGAAAATTGAAGCTGCGTCCTTGAACGGTCTATCACATGACGTCATACTGGGATGTCGTTATGTGTTGCCACAACCGAACCCCGAAACCTGCACACCGATGCCGGTGAGTGCTGTTGAAACCAGGTCCAGGAGTCGACAGACGAAAGCGAAGCCGATGGAAGTTAACTCGACACCGGTGAGTAACGTTCTTCCGGCCGAGTTGAGGATGCTGCAGCAGGAAGACGCAACTCTGGCGCAGTTGCACAAACACGCTTCAGCAGGGACGGAAAAAGAAACTCCGAATGGTGCGGTGAAGTTCGCGTACAAGAAGGGGATCTTGTATCGCCACGCCAGGAATGGTAACGAACACTTTAAGCAAGTCGTCGTGCCAAAGGAGAAGCGAGATGAAGTGTTGAAACTCGCGCACGAGAGTCTCATGGGTGGACACATGGGAATTGCCAAGACGCGTGACCGTCTTGTCAAAGAATTCTACTGGCCAGGGGTCCAGGGAGACGTTAAGCGGTTCTGTCTCTCCTGTGACAAGTGTCAGAGAATGGCACCGAAAACGGATCATCGACCCGTCCCCATGGGGAGTACGCCCCTTATTGATGAACCATTTAGACGTGTCGCCATGGATTTGATCGGACCGATAAAACCCGCATCGTCGCACTGAAATCGGTATATATTAACGGTTGTAGATTACGCTACACGCTATCAGGAGGCCGTCGCGTTGCGTAATATTGATTCGGAAACCGTCGCGGAAACGCTGTTTGGGATTTGGTCAAGAGTCGGAGTACCCGACGAGATCATGACCGATCAAGGGACGCAATTCATGAGTCGTGTGATGGCGGAGGTGAACCGACTGATGTCAATTAAGCATCTCACGACTTCACCGTATCACCCCCAATGTAACGGACTGGTCGAACGGTTTAACGGGACCTTCAAGAACACGCTCAAGAAGCTGTGCGAAGGCCGCCCCAAGGATTGGGATCGGTATATTCCTGCCATGCTTTTCGCATACCGGGAAGTACCACAAGCGAGTTTAGGGTTCTCTCCCTTTGAACTCTTGTACGGGAGGACCGTACGTGGCCCGATCGCCGTACTGAGACAGCTGGTGGACGACCGACCAGTCCAGCGGAAACCCTACCCCTTGCCCCACGCAAAACGACAAGTCGTAAGGGAGGAGATCGAGCAGATGATTGCTCTGGGGGTAATCGAACCCGCCGACTCTCCGTACAGCTCTCCGGTAGTCCTAGTGCAGAAGAAGGACGGCACCCATCGGTTTTGTGTCGACTACCGGAAGCTGAATCAGGTGACAGAATTTCAAGTCGAAATGCTACCTGACCCGGAACATATTTTCGCTTCTGTCTCGAAAGCGAAATACTTCTCCAACTTGGATTCTGTCCAAGGGTTATTGGCAAATTCCGGTAAGGGAGGAGGATAGTGCAAAGCTCGCTTTTGCTACTCCCGACGGGACCTACCAATGGTTGGTCATGCCGTTCGGGGTACAGAACGCGCCTAGAATCTTTACTAGGATGATGCGGAAGTTGTTGGAGCCCTTGCGCGATAGGGGTGTCCACAACTTCATGGATGACCTCTTGTTAGCCACAGAGACGTGGGGGTGAACACCTCACTCTGTTAGCTGACGTTTTGGAGCGGCTACGTCAGGCGGGATTGACAGCTCGCCCCTCCAAATGTCACCTTGGGTTCCGGACCTTGGACTATTTGGGACATACCCTGCGCCAAGGCACGCTGTCCCCAGAGAAGTCGAAGGCGGAGCAGCTCAGAAACGCCGCATGGCCCACCACGAAAACTGAGGTGAGGTCATTCCTGGGATTGGCCGGGTATTACTGGAGGTATGTGGCCAATTTCAGCGCGATTGCGGGGCCGTTGTCCGACCTAACCAAGAAACGGGCCCCGAGTAAAGTTATTTGGACAGATGCGTGTGAGCATGCTTTCCAAACGCTGAAGGATAGACTTACATCCGACGCAGTTGTCCGTCTACCGGATCTGGCAAGGGACTTCGTTCTTCGCACCGACGCATGCGACACGGGACTGGGAGCAGTACTACTGCAGGAGCACGATGAGACGCTTTTTCCTGTCGCGTACGGCAGTCGGGAGTTGTCTGCTGCCGAGAAGAACTACTCCGTATCGGAGAGGGAATGCCTCGGAATCGTGTTCGGGATATCACGGTTCGGGCGGTACTTATACGGGCGGAAGTTCATATTGGAGACCGAGCACCAACCACTCGCCTATCTCGCGCAGGCGAAATTATCGAATGGACGATTGATGCGATGGTCGCTGTTCTTACAGCAGTACCAGATGCAGATCAGATACGTGAAAGGAACTTAGAACGTAGGCGCCGATTTCATGAGCAGGAGCACTGAAATGGTATAGATCGCTCAGTGTATATTCATGTTCTTACTCCGTGTGTAGTGTCGCGATGATTTTGTTCTTATTTCGTGTAGTAATGCCTTTGCATTTGAAGTAATTTTGAGGGAATAAAATCCCGATTTTATTCTCTAGCGTGGGGGGGGGGGGGGGTGTCACGTTTTACCCCGACCCTGGTTGAACATGTATAATCAAGGTAATTATGACAAGCCATTGTTTGATGTTTAACATTGCCGCAGGTGCACTAATCCTTTACGTAAGTATGCCGTGGATAGCCAGACTTGGGACCTGCTAGGCCGACAGAGAGACAATTATCACCTAGGTGTGGAAACCCTTTGTCCAGATCAAAGGAAGTTGCCCCGAAGACGTGGGAGTGTCTTAACTTTCTTCCCCGCAGACAGACAGCCGGGTTGAATTGACCGCTTAGGCGATTGGACAGGGTCACAGCGCCACCCCATCAGAATTGAGATAGGGGTGGGACCCGACTTTGGCGGGAATGAGATCCCCGCGCCTCTCAGCAAAGAGTTAGTTCGCCGTAATTTTCTAGAGAGAGAGTGCCAGAGTAAGACAGCGGAACTCCGATCAGCCATTCGTAATTGGTGGGAAATCTTAAGGCAGGAAATTCTAAGATAGACAGCTTCTATAAGGAAGCTTTGAGGGACAGATCAGTACAGTTGGTCCCATAGTCTCAGATAGAGAGACGGAGAAAGGAGAAATAGGAGAGAAGTCAGGAGACGTGGAAGTCTAAGAGGAAATTGGAAGAGAAGGAAGGAAGAGGAAGTGGGAGCGAAATTGGAGGAGATAGTCAAGAGGGACAAGGAGTCGAAGGAGGAGAAAGAAGGAAGGAAGGAATTAACGGAAAGAATTAGATGAGTAGACACAAGGACAGGGGGAAAATCGAACTCACACTGTAAATCACGTGATGAATTAGGTTGTCACTTGGTCGAGGGAAAGACGAGTGATTGAGAGTTATCGTTTAAATTATCAAATTTATTAAATTGTTATTAACTGAATTTCATCTTCGTGTTCTCTATAATTTAACCGTCGGCATTGCTGACTGGGGGCTCAGAGCTGTAAATCTATCACGTCACTAATTTAACTTCTAACCCACGAGCCAGGGTGGAATTCCTCATAATTTAATTAAAATATATTGGAAGAACCCCACCCCAACCAAGACAAACGTCACAGTGGGCGCTTCGTCCGGGATTTGAATTAGACATAAATATTATTTTATGACCTAAAGTTTATTTGTTAGGAGTATTAGTGAACAGTGTGAAATAGTTGTGAGATATTTTCCATCCTGTGTATTTTGAATTTTTATGATTTTCTCATCTTGTCTTTGTTATATTTGATATTTGCATGCTTTGTAGATCTTTAATTAATTGCAGTAATTGTGAAGCAGATATCGAGCAAATATCTTACCTGATCGAAATTAGTTGCTGTCGACAGGTAAGTATTTGGCTAGGAACTTGTAATATCTGTCCATTGTTAGTAAGGTCGAGACAAGGTATCACTTCCTATTAGTATAACAATATGGCTACAGAAAGGCAAATGATCAAGGAGTACCGTGCCATGGGTTCGGAAGATCTCGGATATGAGGGAGATCGCCTGACGGCATTTATTGAAGAAAGAATCAAGGAATGGAAAACAGAAAAAGCAGCGGAGATGGCCCGAATAGCCGCCGAAAGAGAAACCCAGAAAGAGCTGGAGCTGGCCAGGATATCAGCGGCCACAAAAGAGCGAGAGCTCGCTCACGCCCTCGAAATGGAAAGGGTAAGGGTAGAAGCTAGGGCTAACGACAGGGACGAAGCTAGTACGAGTTCTGGAGGAACCGGACGACCTTTCATCGACCACCGAATGGTCCAGGTAAATATGCCGCGATTCAACGACAAGGAGGAGACTATCGACGATTTTCTCGTACAGTTTGAGAAACTCGCTCACGCTCATAAAATTCCTGAGCAACATTGGGCGATTAATGTCTCAGCTTTTTTTCAAGGTGCAGCTCGTGAAGTCTACCACGGCTTAGCTGCAGACGATGCTGACGACTATAATGCGCTCAAGAAGGCCCTTCTTTGCCATTATCGGCTGACCGCCGAAACGTACCGTAAACTTTTCCGGGACTCGACGATAAAGGTAACGGAAACCCACTCTCAATTCCACAACCGTGTCCGTGGGTTATTTGAGAAATGGATGAAGATGGCCGAAGTCGAACGATCGTACGACGGGCTACGCGAGGTTATACTCAAGGAACATGTCCTGAGTACTTACCGTCGCGAGTTGACAGTCTTCCTAGCAGAGAGGGAGCACCGGACGCTCGAAGAGATCGCTAGCATGGCGGAGCGATACGAACAGGCACACTCGAAGAGTGGAGGTTCCTGGGGTGCGGACCGACCCCGACCCACTGAGTTGCGCCGTGTGGTTGAGGTAGAGCCGGCTGTCCGTAACCGTCAGGGCGACGGGAGGGTCGGAGGGGGACCTACAGGTAGGGATGCCACCCATAGACCTGGACAGGCCTCACCCATGAAAGCGGGACTTGTAGGTCGGCGAGGGCCGCCGACGTGTTTCAACTGCAAGCGCCTGGGGCATTTTGCAAGGGACTGTCTCAAGGGCAGGCAGGCCCAGGTGAATGCCGTCGCTAGGAAGGAGTGCGAGCCGGAGGCAAGCTGTAAACCAGCAAATTTTGCGTCCGCAACTGTCAACGGGGAAGGTGCCACCATCTTGTATGACACTGGGTGTAGCGTCCCAGCCCTCGTCGACAAGAAGTACGTTAAGCCCGAGGATTACACAGGGGAGGTAATCGAAGTTCAGTACGCGAACAGCGCGCGTGACTCATTGCCCATGGCTGTCATTGAGCTCGATTCACAGTACGTGAAGGGGAAAATTGAAGCTGCGTCCTTGAACGGTCTATCACATGACGTCATACTGGGATGTCGTTATGTGTTGCCACAACCGAACCCCGAAACCTGCACACCGATGCCGGTGAGTGCTGTTGAAACCAGGTCCAGGAGTCGACAGACGAAAGCGAAGCCGATGGAAGTTAACTCGACACCGGTGAGTAACGTTCTTCCGGCCGAGTTGAGGATGCTGCAGCAGGAAGACGCAACTCTGGCGCAGTTGCACAAACACGCTTCAGCAGGGACGGAAAAAGAAACTCCGAATGGTGCGGTGAAGTTCGCGTACAAGAAGGGGATCTTGTATCGCCACGCCAGGAATGGTAACGAACACTTTAAGCAAGTCGTCGTGCCAAAGGAGAAGCGAGATGAAGTGTTGAAACTCGCGCACGAGAGTCTCATGGGTGGACACATGGGAATTGCCAAGACGCGTGACCGTCTTGTCAAAGAATTCTACTGGCCAGGGGTCCAGGGAGACGTTAAGCGGTTCTGTCTCTCCTGTGACAAGTGTCAGAGAATGGCACCGAAAACGGATCATCGACCCGTCCCCATGGGGAGTACGCCCCTTATTGATGAACCATTTAGACGTGTCGCCATGGATTTGATCGGACCGATAAAACCCGCATCGTCGCACTGAAATCGGTATATATTAACGGTTGTAGATTACGCTACACGCTATCAGGAGGCCGTCGCGTTGCGTAATATTGATTCGGAAACCGTCGCGGAAACGCTGTTTGGGATTTGGTCAAGAGTCGGAGTACCCGACGAGATCCTGACCGATCAAGGGACGCAATTCATGAGTCGTGTGATGGCGGAGGTGAACCGACTGATGTCAATTAAGCATCTCACGACTTCACCGTATCACCCCCAATGTAACGGACTGGTCGAACGGTTTAACGGGACCTTCAAGAACACGCTCAAGAAGCTGTGCGAAGGCCGCCCCAAGGATTGGGATCGGTATATTCCTGCCATGCTTTTCGCATACCGGGAAGTACCACAAGCGAGTTTAGGGTTCTCTCCCTTTGAACTCTTGTACGGGAGGACCGTACGTGGCCCGATCGCCGTACTGAGACAGCTGGTGGACGACCGACCAGTCCAGCGGAAACCCTACCCCTTGCCCCACGCAAAACGACAAGTCGTAAGGGAGGAGATCGAGCAGATGATTGCTCTGGGGGTAATCGAACCCGCCGACTCTCCGTACAGCTCTCCGGTAGTCCTAGTGCAGAAGAAGGACGGCACCCATCGGTTTTGTGTCGACTACCGGAAGCTGAATCAGGTGACAGAATTTCAAGTCGAAATGCTACCTGACCCGGAACATATTTTCGCTTCTGTCTCGAAAGCGAAATACTTCTCCAACTTGGATTCTGTCCAAGGGTTATTGGCAAATTCCGGTAAGGGAGGAGGATAGTGCAAAGCTCGCTTTTGCTACTCCCGACGGGACCTACCAATGGTTGGTCATGCCGTTCGGGGTACAGAACGCGCCTAGAATCTTTACTAGGATGATGCGGAAGTTGTTGGAGCCCTTGCGCGATAGGGGTGTCCACAACTTCATGGATGACCTCTTGTTAGCCACAGAGACGTGGGGTGAACACCTCACTCTGTTAGCTGACGTTTTGGAGCGGCTACGTCAGGCGGGATTGACAGCTCGCCCCTCCAAATGTCACCTTGGGTTCCGGACCTTGGACTATTTGGGACATACCCTGCGCCAAGGCACGCTGTCCCCAGAGAAGTCGAAGGCGGAGCAGCTCAGAAACGCCGCATGGCCCACCACGAAAACTGAGGTGAGGTCATTCCTGGGATTGGCCGGGTATTACTGGAGGTATGTGGCCAATTTCAGCGCGATTGCGGGGCCGTTGTCCGACCTAACCAAGAAACGGGCCCCGAGTAAAGTTATTTGGACAGATGCGTGTGAGCATGCTTTCCAAACGCTGAAGGATAGACTTACATCCGACGCAGTTGTCCGTCTACCGGATCTGGCAAGGGACTTCGTTCTTCGCACCGACGCATGCGACACGGGACTGGGAGCAGTACTACTGCAGGAGCACGATGAGACGCTTTTTCCTGTCGCGTACGGCAGTCGGGAGTTGTCTGCTGCCGAGAAGAACTACTCCGTATCGGAGAGGGAATGCCTCGGAATCGTGTTCGGGATATCACGGTTCGGGCGGTACTTATACGGGCGGAAGTTCATATTGGAGACCGAGCACCAACCACTCGCCTATCTCGCGCAGGCGAAATTATCGAATGGACGATTGATGCGATGGTCGCTGTTCTTACAGCAGTACCAGATGCAGATCAGATACGTGAAAGGAACTTAGAACGTAGGCGCCGATTTCATGAGCAGGAGCACTGAAATGGTATAGATCGCTCAGTGTATATTCATGTTCTTACTCCGTGTGTAGTGTCGCGATGATTTTGTTCTTATTTCGTGTAGTAATGCCTTTGCATTTGAAGTAATTTTGAGGGAATAAAATCCCGATTTTATTCTCTAGCGTGGGGGGGGGGGGGGTGTCACGTTTTACCCCGACCCTGGTTGAACATGTATAATCAAGGTAATTATGACAAGCCATTGTTTGATGTTTAACATTGCCGCAGGTGCACTAATCCTTTACGTAAGTATGCCGTGGATAGCCAGACTTGGGACCTGCTAGGCCGACAGAGAGACAATTATCACCTAGGTGTGGAAACCCTTTGTCCAGATCAAAGGAAGTTGCCCCGAAGACGTGGGAGTGTCTTAACTTTCTTCCCCGCAGACAGACAGCCGGGTTGAATTGACCGCTTAGGCGATTGGACAGGGTCACAGCGCCACCCCATCAGAATTGAGATAGGGGTGGGACCCGACTTTGGCGGGAATGAGATCCCCGCGCCTCTCAGCAAAGAGTTAGTTCGCCGTAATTTTCTAGAGAGAGAGTGCCAGAGTAAGACAGCGGAACTCCGATCAGCCATTCGTAATTGGTGGGAAATCTTAAGGCAGGAAATTCTAAGATAGACAGCTTCTATAAGGAAGCTTTGAGGGACAGATCAGTACAGTTGGTCCCATAGTCTCAGATAGAGAGACGGAGAAAGGAGAAATAGGAGAGAAGTCAGGAGACGTGGAAGTCTAAGAGGAAATTGGAAGAGAAGGAAGGAAGAGGAAGTGGGAGCGAAATTGGAGGAGATAGTCAAGAGGGACAAGGAGTCGAAGGAGGAGAAAGAAGGAAGGAAGGAATTAACGGAAAGAATTAGATGAGTAGACACAAGGACAGGGGGAAAATCGAACTCACACTGTAAATCACGTGATGAATTAGGTTGTCACTTGGTCGAGGGAAAGACGAGTGATTGAGAGTTATCGTTTAAATTATCAAATTTATTAAATTGTTATTAACTGAATTTCATCTTCGTGTTCTCTATAATTTAACCGTCGGCATTGCTGACTGGGGGCTCAGAGCTGTAAATCTATCACGTCACTAATTTAACTTCTAACCCACGAGCCAGGGTGGAATTCCTCATAATTTAATTAAAATATATTGGAAGAACCCCACCCCAACCAAGACAAACGTCACAGTGGGCGCTTCGTCCGGGATTTGAATTAGACATAAATATTATTTTATGACCTAAAGTTTATTTGTTAGGAGTATTAGTGAACAGTGTGAAATAGTTGTGAGATATTTTCCATCCTGTGTATTTTGAATTTTTATGATTTTCTCATCTTGTCTTTGTTATATTTGATATTTGCATGCTTTGTAGATCTTTAATTAATTGCAGTAATTGTGAAGCAGATATCGAGCAAATATCTTACCTGATCGAAATTAGTTGCTGTCGACAGGTAAGTATTTGACTAGGAACTTGTAATATCTGTCCATTGTTAGTAAGGTCGAGACAAGATATCACTTCCTATTAGTATAACAATATGGCTACAGAAAGGCAAATGATCAAGGAGTACCGTGCCATGGGTTCGGAAGATCTCGGATATGAGGGAGATCGCCTGACGGCATTTATTGAAGAAAGAATCAAGGAATGGAAAACAGAAAAAGCAGCGGAGATGGCCCGAATAGCCGCCGAAAGAGAAACCCAGAAAGAGCTGGAGCTGGCCAGGATATCAGCGGCCACAAAAGAGCGAGAGCTCGCTCACGCCCTCGAAATGGAAAGGGTAAGGGTAGAAGCTAGGGCTAACGACAGGGACGAAGCTAGTACGAGTTCTGGAGGAACCGGACGACCTTTCATCGACCACCGAATGGTCCAGGTAAATATGCCGCGATTCAACGACAAGGAGGAGACTATCGACGATTTTCTCGTACAGTTTGAGAAACTCGCTCACGCTCATAAAATTCCTGAGCAACATTGGGCGATTAATGTCTCAGCTTTTTTTCAAGGTGCAGCTCGTGAAGTCTACCACGGCTTAGCTGCAGACGATGCTGACGACTATAATGCGCTCAAGAAGGCCCTTCTTTGCCATTATCGGCTGACCGCCGAAACGTACCGTAAACTTTTCCGGGACTCGACGATAAAGGTAACGGAAACCCACTCTCAATTCCACAACCGTGTCCGTGGGTTATTTGAGAAATGGATGAAGATGGCCGAAGTCGAACGATCGTACGACGGGCTACGCGAGGTTATACTCAAGGAACATGTCCTGAGTACTTACCGTCGCGAGTTGACAGTCTTCCTAGCAGAGAGGGAGCACCGGACGCTCGAAGAGATCGCTAGCATGGCGGAGCGATACGAACAGGCACACTCGAAGAGTGGAGGTTCCTGGGGTGCGGACCGACCCCGACCCACTGAGTTGCGCCGTGTGGTTGAGGTAGAGCCGGCTGTCCGTAACCGTCAGGGCGACGGGAGGGTCGGAGGGGGACCTACAGGTAGGGATGCCACCCATAGACCTGGACAGGCCTCACCCATGAAAGTGGGACTTGTAGGTCGGCGAGGGCCGCCGACGTGTTTCAACTGCAAGCGCCTGGGGCATTTTGCAAGGGACTGTCTCAAGGGCAGGCAGGCCCAGGTGAATGCCGTCGCTAGGAAGGAGTGCGAGCCGGAGGCAAGCTGTAAACCAGCAAATTTTGCGTCCGCAACTGTCAACGGGGAAGGTGCCACCATCTTGTATGACACTGGGTGTAGCGTCCCAGCCCTCGTCGACAAGAAGTACGTTAAGCCCGAGGATTACACAGGGGAGGTAATCGAAGTTCAGTACGCGAACAGCGCGCGTGACTCATTGCCCATGGCTGTCATTGAGCTCGATTCACAGTACGTGAAGGGGAAAATTGAAGCTGCGTCCTTGAACGGTCTATCACATGACGTCATACTGGGATGTCGTTATGTGTTGCCACAACCGAACCCCGAAACCTGCACACCGATGCCGGTGAGTGCTGTTGAAACCAGGTCCAGGAGTCGACAGACGAAAGCGAAGCCGATGGAAGTTAACTCGACACCGGTGAGTAACGTTCTTCCGGCCGAGTTGAGGATGCTGCAGCAGGAAGACGCAACTCTGGCGCAGTTGCACAAACACGCTTCAGCAGGGACGGAAA
Source organism: Margaritifera margaritifera (assembly GCA_029931535.1). Taxonomy (NCBI): domain Eukaryota; kingdom Metazoa; phylum Mollusca; class Bivalvia; order Unionida; family Margaritiferidae; genus Margaritifera; species Margaritifera margaritifera. Next base: position 674,627 of record JAQPZY010001360.1, read on the forward strand.
AAGAAACTCCGAATGGTGCGGTGAAGTTCGCGTACAAGAAGGGGATCTTGTATCGCCACGCCAGGAATGGTAACGAACACTTTAAGCAAGTCGTCGTGCCAAAGGAGAAGCGAGATGAAGTGTTGAAACTCGCGCACGAGAGTCTCATGGGTGGACACATGGGAATTGCCAAGACGCGTGACCGTCTTGTCAAAGAATTCTACTGGCCAGGGGTCCAGGGAGACGTTAAGCGGTTCTGTCTCTCCTGTGACAAGTGTCAGAGAATGGCACCGAAAACGGATCATCGACCCGTCCCCATGGGGAGTACGCCCCTTATTGATGAACCATTTAGACGTGTCGCCATGGATTTGATCGGACCGATAAAACCCGCATCGTCGCACTGAAATCGGTATATATTAACGGTTGTAGATTACGCTACACGCTATCAGGAGGCCGTCGCGTTGCGTAATATTGATTCGGAAACCGTCGCGGAAACGCTGTTTGGGATTTGGTCAAGAGTCGGAGTACCCGACGAGATCCTGACCGATCAAGGGACGCAATTCATGAGTCGTGTGATGGCGGAGGTGAACCGACTGATGTCAATTAAGCATCTCACGACTTCACCGTATCACCCCCAATGTAACGGACTGGTCGAACGGTTTAACGGGACCTTCAAGAACACGCTCAAGAAGCTGTGCGAAGGCCGCCCCAAGGATTGGGATCGGTATATTCCTGCCATGCTTTTCGCATACCGGGAAGTACCACAAGCGAGTTTAGGGTTCTCTCCCTTTGAACTCTTGTACGGGAGGACCGTACGTGGCCCGATCGCCGTACTGAGACAGCTGGTGGACGACCGACCAGTCCAGCGGAAACCCTACCCCTTGCCCCACGCAAAACGACAAGTCGTAAGGGAGGAGATCGAGCAGATGATTGCTCTGGGGGTAATCGAACCCGCCGACTCTCCGTACAGCTCTCCGGTAGTCCTAGTGCAGAAGAAGGACGGCACCCATCGGTTTTGTGTCGACTACCGGAAGCTGAATCAGGTGACAGAATTTCAAGTCGAAATGCTACCTGACCCGGAACATATTTTCGCTTCTGTCTCGAAAGCGAAATACTTCTCCAACTTGGATTCTGTCCAAGGGTTATTGGCAAATTCCGGTAAGGGAGGAGGATAGTGCAAAGCTCGCTTTTGCTACTCCCGACGGGACCTACCAATGGTTGGTCATGCCGTTCGGGGTACAGAACGCGCCTAGAATCTTTACTAGGATGATGCGGAAGTTGTTGGAGCCCTTGCGCGATAGGGGTGTCCACAACTTCATGGATGACCTCTTGTTAGCCACAGAGACGTGGGGTGAACACCTCACTCTGTTAGCTGACGTTTTGGAGCGGCTACGTCAGGCGGGATTGACAGCTCGCCCCTCCAAATGTCACCTTGGGTTCCGGACCTTGGACTATTTGGGACATACCCTGCGCCAAGGCACGCTGTCCCCAGAGAAGTCGAAGGCGGAGCAGCTCAGAAACGCCGCATGGCCCACCACGAAAACTGAGGTGAGGTCATTCCTGGGATTGGCCGGGTATTACTGGAGGTATGTGGCCAATTTCAGCGCGATTGCGGGGCCGTTGTCCGACCTAACCAAGAAACGGGCCCCGAGTAAAGTTATTTGGACAGATGCGTGTGAGCATGCTTTCCAAACGCTGAAGGATAGACTTACATCCGACGCAGTTGTCCGTCTACCGGATCTGGCAAGGGACTTCGTTCTTCGCACCGACGCATGCGACACGGGACTGGGAGCAGTACTACTGCAGGAGCACGATGAGACGCTTTTTCCTGTCGCGTACGGCAGTCGGGAGTTGTCTGCTGCCGAGAAGAACTACTCCGTATCGGAGAGGGAATGCCTCGGAATCGTGTTCGGGATATCACGGTTCGGGCGGTACTTATACGGGCGGAAGTTCATATTGGAGACCGAGCACCAACCACTCGCCTATCTCGCGCAGGCGAAATTATCGAATGGACGATTGATGCGATGGTCGCTGTTCTTACAGCAGTACCAGATGCAGATCAGATACGTGAAAGGAACTTAGAACGTAGGCGCCGATTTCATGAGCAGGAGCACTGAAATGGTATAGATCGCTCAGTGTATATTCATGTTCTTACTCCGTGTGTAGTGTCGCGATGATTTTGTTCTTATTTCGTGTAGTAATGCCTTTGCATTTGAAGTAATTTTGAGGGAATAAAATCCCGATTTTATTCTCTAGCGTGGGGGGGGGGGGTGTCACGTTTTACCCCGACCCTGGTTGAACATGTATAATCAAGGTAATTATGACAAGCCATTGTTTGATGTTTAACATTGCCGCAGGTGCACTAATCCTTTACGTAAGTATGCCGTGGATAGCCAGACTTGGGACCTGCTAGGCCGACAGAGAGACAATTATCACCTAGGTGTGGAAACCCTTTGTCCAGATCAAAGGAAGTTGCCCCGAAGACGTGGGAGTGTCTTAACTTTCTTCCCCGCAGACAGACAGCCGGGTTGAATTGACCGCTTAGGCGATTGGACAGGGTCACAGCGCCACCCCATCAGAATTGAGATAGGGGTGGGACCCGACTTTGGCGGGAATGAGATCCCCGCGCCTCTCAGCAAAGAGTTAGTTCGCCGTAATTTTCTAGAGAGAGAGTGCCAGAGTAAGACAGCGGAACTCCGATCAGCCATTCGTAATTGGTGGGAAATCTTAAGGCAGGAAATTCTAAGATAGACAGCTTCTATAAGGAAGCTTTGAGGGACAGATCAGTACAGTTGGTCCCATAGTCTCAGATAGAGAGACGGAGAAAGGAGAAATAGGAGAGAAGTCAGGAGACGTGGAAGTCTAAGAGGAAATTGGAAGAGAAGGAAGGAAGAGGAAGTGGGAGCGAAATTGGAGGAGATAGTCAAGAGGGACAAGGAGTCGAAGGAGGAGAAAGAAGGAAGGAAGGAATTAACGGAAAGAATTAGATGAGTAGACACAAGGACAGGGGGAAAATCGAACTCACACTGTAAATCACGTGATGAATTAGGTTGTCACTTGGTCGAGGGAAAGACGAGTGATTGAGAGTTATCGTTTAAATTATCAAATTTATTAAATTGTTATTAACTGAATTTCATCTTCGTGTTCTCTATAATTTAACCGTCGGCATTGCTGACTGGGGGCTCAGAGCTGTAAATCTATCACGTCACTAATTTAACTTCTAACCCACGAGCCAGGGTGGAATTCCTCATAATTTAATTAAAATATATTGGAAGAACCCCACCCCAACCAAGACAAACGTCACAGTGGGCGCTTCGTCCGGGATTTGAATTAGACATAAATATTATTTTATGACCTAAAGTTTTTTTGTTAGGAGTATTAGTGAACAGTGTGAAATAGTTGTGAGATATTTTCCATCCTGTGTATTTTGAATTTTTATGATTTTCTCATCTTGTCTTTGTTATATTTGATATTTGCATGCTTTGTAGATCTTTAATTAATTGCAGTAATTGTGAAGCAGATATCGAGCAAATATCTTACCTGATCGAAATTAGTTGCTGTCGACAGGTAAGTATTTGGCTAGGAACTTGTAATATCTGTCCATTGTTAGTAAGGTCGAGACAAGATATCACTTCCTATTAGTATAACAATATGGCTACAGAAAGGCAAATGATCAAGGAGTACCGTGCCATGGGTTCGGAAGATCTCGGATATGAGGGAGATCGCCTGACGGCATTTATTGAAGAAAGAATCAAGGAATGGAAAACAGAAAAAGCAGCGGAGATGGCCCGAATAGCCGCCGAAAGAGAAACCCAGAAAGAGCTGGAGCTGGCCAGGATATCAGCGGCCACAAAAGAGCGAGAGCTCGCTCACGCCCTCGAAATGGAAAGGGTAAGGGTAGAAGCTAGGGCTAACGACAGGGACGAAGCTAGTACGAGTTCTGGAGGAACCGGACGACCTTTCATCGACCACCGAATGGTCCAGGTAAATATGCCGCGATTCAACGACAAGGAGGAGACTATCGACGATTTTCTCGTACAGTTTGAGAAACTCGCTCACGCTCATAAAATTCCTGAGCAACATTGGGCGATTAATGTCTCAGCTTTTTTTCAAGGTGCAGCTCGTGAAGTCTACCACGGCTTAGCTGCAGACGATGCTGACGACTATAATGCGCTCAAGAAGGCCCTTCTTTGCCATTATCGGCTGACCGCCGAAACGTACCGTAAACTTTTCCGGGACTCGACGATAAAGGTAACGGAAACCCACTCTCAATTCCACAACCGTGTCCGTGGGTTATTTGAGAAATGGATGAAGATGGCCGAAGTCGAACGATCGTACGACGGGCTACGCGAGGTTATACTCAAGGAACATGTCCTGAGTACTTACCGTCGCGAGTTGACAGTCTTCCTAGCAGAGAGGGAGCACCGGACGCTCGAAGAGATCGCTAGCATGGCGGAGCGATACGAACAGGCACACTCGAAGAGTGGAGGTTCCTGGGGTGCGGACCGACCCCGACCCACTGAGTTGCGCCGTGTGGTTGAGGTAGAGCCGGCTGTCCGTAACCGTCAGGGCGACGGGAGGGTCGGAGGGGGACCTACAGGTAGGGATGCCACCCATAGACCTGGACAGGCCTCACCCATGAAAGTGGGACTTGTAGGTCGGCGAGGGCCGCCGACGTGTTTCAACTGCAAGCGCCTGGGGCATTTTGCAAGGGACTGTCTCAAGGGCAGGCAGGCCCAGGTGAATGCCGTCGCTAGGAAGGAGTGCGAGCCGGAGGCAAGCTGTAAACCAGCAAATTTTGCGTCCGCAACTGTCAACGGGGAAGGTGCCACCATCTTGTATGACACTGGGTGTAGCGTCCCAGCCCTCGTCGACAAGAAGTACGTTAAGCCCGAGGATTACACAGGGGAGGTAATCGAAGTTCAGTACGCGAACAGCGCGCGTGACTCATTGCCCATGGCTGTCATTGAGCTCGATTCACAGTACGTGAAGGGGAAAATTGAAGCTGCGTCCTTGAACGGTCTATCACATGACGTCATACTGGGATGTCGTTATGTGTTGCCACAACCGAACCCCGAAACCTGCACACCGATGCCGGTGAGTGCTGTTGAAACCAGGTCCAGGAGTCGACAGACGAAAGCGAAGCCGATGGAAGTTAACTCGACACCGGTGAGTAACGTTCTTCCGGCCGAGTTGAGGATGCTGCAGCAGGAAGACGCAACTCTGGCGCAGTTGCACAAACACGCTTCAGCAGGGACGGAAAAAGAAACTCCGAATGGTGCGGTGAAGTTCGCGTACAAGAAGGGGATCTTGTATCGCCACGCCAGGAATGGTAACGAACACTTTAAGCAAGTCGTCGTGCCAAAGGAGAAGCGAGATGAAGTGTTGAAACTCGCGCACGAGAGTCTCATGGGTGGACACATGGGAATTGCCAAGACGCGTGACCGTCTTGTCAAAGAATTCTACTGGCCAGGGGTCCAGGGAGACGTTAAGCGGTTCTGTCTCTCCTGTGACAAGTGTCAGAGAATGGCACCGAAAACGGATCATCGACCCGTCCCCATGGGGAGTACGCCCCTTATTGATGAACCATTTAGACGTGTCGCCATGGATTTGATCGGACCGATAAAACCCGCATCGTCGCACTGAAATCGGTATATATTAACGGTTGTAGATTACGCTACACGCTATCAGGAGGCCGTCGCGTTGCGTAATATTGATTCGGAAACCGTCGCGGAAACGCTGTTTGGGATTTGGTCAAGAGTCGGAGTACCCGACGAGATCCTGACCGATCAAGGGACGCAATTCATGAGTCGTGTGATGGCGGAGGTGAACCGACTGATGTCAATTAAGCATCTCACGACTTCACCGTATCACCCCCAATGTAACGGACTGGTCGAACGGTTTAACGGGACCTTCAAGAACACGCTCAAGAAGCTGTGCGAAGGCCGCCCCAAGGATTGGGATCGGTATATTCCTGCCATGCTTTTCGCATACCGGGAAGTACCACAAGCGAGTTTAGGGTTCTCTCCCTTTGAACTCTTGTACGGGAGGACCGTACGTGGCCCGATCGCCGTACTGAGACAGCTGGTGGACGACCGACCAGTCCAGCGGAAACCCTACCCCTTGCCCCACGCAAAACGACAAGTCGTAAGGGAGGAGATCGAGCAGATGATTGCTCTGGGGGTAATCGAACCCGCCGACTCTCCGTACAGCTCTCCGGTAGTCCTAGTGCAGAAGAAGGACGGCACCCATCGGTTTTGTGTCGACTACCGGAAGCTGAATCAGGTGACAGAATTTCAAGTCGAAATGCTACCTGACCCGGAACATATTTTCGCTTCTGTCTCGAAAGCGAAATACTTCTCCAACTTGGATTCTGTCCAAGGGTTATTGGCAAATTCCGGTAAGGGAGGAGGATAGTGCAAAGCTCGCTTTTGCTACTCCCGACGGGACCTACCAATGGTTGGTCATGCCGTTCGGGGTACAGAACGCGCCTAGAATCTTTACTAGGATGATGCGGAAGTTGTTGGAGCCCTTGCGCGATAGGGGTGTCCACAACTTCATGGATGACCTCTTGTTAGCCACAGAGACGTGGGGTGAACACCTCACTCTGTTAGCTGACGTTTTGGAGCGGCTACGTCAGGCGGGATTGACAGCTCGCCCCTCCAAATGTCACCTTGGGTTCCGGACCTTGGACTATTTGGGACATACCCTGCGCCAAGGCACGCTGTCCCCAGAGAAGTCGAAGGCGGAGCAGCTCAGAAACGCCGCATGGCCCACCACGAAAACTGAGGTGAGGTCATTCCTGGGATTGGCCGGGTATTACTGGAGGTATGTGGCCAATTTCAGCGCGATTGCGGGGCCGTTGTCCGACCTAACCAAGAAACGGGCCCCGAGTAAAGTTATTTGGACAGATGCGTGTGAGCATGCTTTCCAAACGCTGAAGGATAGACTTACATCCGACGCAGTTGTCCGTCTACCGGATCTGGCAAGGGACTTCGTTCTTCGCACCGACGCATGCGACACGGGACTGGGAGCAGTACTACTGCAGGAGCACGATGAGACGCTTTTTCCTGTCGCGTACGGCAGTCGGGAGTTGTCTGCTGCCGAGAAGAACTACTCCGTATCGGAGAGGGAATGCCTCGGAATCGTGTTCGGGATATCACGGTTCGGGCGGTACTTATACGGGCGGAAGTTCATATTGGAGACCGAGCACCAACCACTCGCCTATCTCGCGCAGGCGAAATTATCGAATGGACGATTGATGCGATGGTCGCTGTTCTTACAGCAGTACCAGATGCAGATCAGATACGTGAAAGGAACTTAGAACGTAGGCGCCGATTTCATGAGCAGGAGCACTGAAATGGTATAGATCGCTCAGTGTATATTCATGTTCTTACTCCGTGTGTAGTGTCGCGATGATTTTGTTCTTATTTCGTGTAGTAATGCCTTTGCATTTGAAGTAATTTTGAGGGAATAAAATCCCGATTTTATTCTCTAGCGTGGGGGGGGGGGGGGGTGTCACGTTTTACCCCGACCCTGGTTGAACATGTATAATCAAGGTAATTATGACAAGCCATTGTTTGATGTTTAACATTGCCGCAGGTGCACTAATCCTTTACGTAAGTATGCCGTGGATAGCCAGACTTGGGACCTGCTAGGCCGACAGAGAGACAATTATCACCTAGGTGTGGAAACCCTTTGTCCAGATCAAAGGAAGTTGCCCCGAAGACGTGGGAGTGTCTTAACTTTCTTCCCCGCAGACAGACAGCCGGGTTGAATTGACCGCTTAGGCGATTGGACAGGGTCACAGCGCCACCCCATCAGAATTGAGATAGGGGTGGGACCCGACTTTGGCGGGAATGAGATCCCCGCGCCTCTCAGCAAAGAGTTAGTTCGCCGTAATTTTCTAGAGAGAGAGTGCCAGAGTAAGACAGCGGAACTCCGATCAGCCATTCGTAATTGGTGGGAAATCTTAAGGCAGGAAATTCTAAGATAGACAGCTTCTATAAGGAAGCTTTGAGGGACAGATCAGTACAGTTGGTCCCATAGTCTCAGATAGAGAGACGGAGAAAGGAGAAATAGGAGAGAAGTCAGGAGACGTGGAAGTCTAAGAGGAAATTGGAAGAGAAGGAAGGAAGAGGAAGTGGGAGCGAAATTGGAGGAGATAGTCAAGAGGGACAAGGAGTCGAAGGAGGAGAGAGAAGGAAGGAAGGAATTAACGGAAAGAATTAGATGAGTAGACACAAGGACAGGGGGAAAATCGAACTAACACTGTAAATCACGTGATGAATTAGGTTGTCACTTGGTCGAGGGAAAGACGAGTGATTGAGAGTTATCGTTTAAATTATCAAATTTATTAAATTGTTATCAACTGAATTTCATCTTCGTGTTCTCTATAATTTAACCGTCGGCATTGCTGACTGGGGGCTCAGAGCTGTAAATCTATCACGTCACTAATTTAACTTCTAACCCACGAGCCAGGGTGGAATTCCTCATAATTTAATTAAAATATATTGGAAGAACCCCACCCCAACCAAGACAAACGTCACAGCGGCCATTCGGCTATGTACGAGTGGCCGAGTATTGAAGAGGACATATAATTGTATTTCTTTTCCCGTCCCCAAAATTAGGTATGCAAGGGTGGAAACATTGCCTTTGATCTCCTGTCGTTGTACTACACAACAGGAAGCGTTAATCTGTTTAATAGCTGGAGTACACTTCGCATACACCTTGTAATATACACTCCACCCTTTTATGAATAATTTGGATAGTTGGATAATAACAACAGACGCTTTCCTTTGTTCTCCACGGAATAACAATTTTATACTCAAGATTATATTGTTGTATCATTGTCATTCATTTTATTCGCAAGGTAATTAAAAGAAGAGGTATTAAAGAGCACTCGGGTCTGATAAGTCAACGCAGAGAGAGAGAGAGAGAGAGAGAGAGAGAGAGAGAGAGAGAGAGAGAGAGAGAGAGAGAGAGACTGAGAGAGAGAGAGAAATCAAAATTGGTGGGAGGTTTGGGCATCCCTCTACTCCAATATAGGAAAACTACTATTGTCTTAAATAGGATAAGAAATATGAATAAAGGGAAAAATATGCATGGACAGCGTTATACATTTATTTTTACGGATATATATATTAAGTACTCTACCAGAAATCTACAAAAACAACAGACTGACCAAACTCAGAGCCACCAAGAAATTTGAACCACATAAAATATATCATTATGAGATACAGAAATAATAACAAAAGATGTCGATATGTATGTATATATGTATGTATGTCAACTTTCCATTTATACCATTGTAAATGTTATTAAATATGATTGAAAATACTACCACTAGTAATAATAATAAAATATTATTATTATTATTATTGTGATACATATTTTCACATCTGAATACAGTTTGTGGTCTTTTTACAATTTATTTATTTATTCACTCTATCTCACATTTATGACATGACCTCACTCTCTCTCCTAAATTTCTGCCGTAACGACACAGCTCCCACCCAAGCATTAGTCAGTTCCCAGTGATATATGCCACGCTAGACGGTTTTCACGCGTTACTCTTGCCTTGTGGTGATGCTGCTTTACACGCATGCGTGGGTAATTCAAATCTGAGGTCAAAAGCCGAAGAATACACAGGTGTTCTGTTCTAACGGGGATTTTTACTAAAAAAGTGAGTGTTCTAAAGGATTTAATGCAACGGATCATTAGAAGAGGGATTATACTTACCGTCTGGATACAAAGGTTAGTCTAAATAAATTTATTAATTAATAGCGAGTGGTCCGATAATCCGACTTATACACAGGCGGACGCTTCAGCACAATTAGTGTATTGCGCCGTTGGTCTCCGCCGCCAGTCAAAAAAAAAAAAAAAAAGGTGGAGAACAACTTGTTGGTCTACGAATGACTAGGATGCTATTTTGCAGAGAGAAGGACGACTCGGGAACACAGAATGGTTTGTACTGATTTATAAGATGAATTTCATAAAAGATAGTGAGCAACACCTAATTACACTTCATTAAAAAACAGCTGGAACTTTGTAAAGGCCTAAATGATAATCGATTTCGAGTTGTTTTGGTGCACCCTAATTTCGATAACCTTCCCCCTCAATACTTGTGAGGTGTAATTGCCTAAAATATTCAAAATATACAAAACATGCGCGTTATCATACTTGATGTTTGTGCTTATATCTTCTCAGGTCATTGTAGATATTAATTCGCAAAAGTGTCATCATTTTTTTTTAACCTATGAAAACCACATGTAGTTTTTGTACATTTTGAAAATTTTCACTTAAATTCTGCATTGATTCAGAGCATCGAGTCATGTGGAAACAATGACATGCTCCATACTATAATTCCTGATTAGTAGTTAACATTATTTTAAAATTGATCTACATTTGTTCTTTTACACAGTGTAGTCTAGGTTTTCTTTTTCAAATAAAGAATAAAAGCTCACTCTGATGATAGGACCATGATAACTGACATGTCAGTACACACCAGTTAAAGATTAGCTCCTTCTGTAATTTGTAAACACAGGCACCATAGTTCAGAGTTGTCACACGTGCCACTGTGCCACTGATTATGTAAACTAAAAAATTACAAGTCTACTGATAATATCACATTGACTACCTAATGCTTACTCTCTCTGCACTTGGAAATAAAACTGAAAACTAATGTTCCTTTGTCAAAATTTGTTTCACTTGCAGAATCAACATGCTCTTTAATTTTCCCTTTTCATTTTTCAAAATGTTTACAGATGATTGCAAAGTGATTTTTAAACATTCACTGATGGTCAAAATTATATTGTGCATTTTCCATACAGGTGTGACTGTGGATATTGCCAAGTGATGAACTCAGCAACAGAGTGCTTTTGCTGTGATGAGGTGGAGATTCTTAATGAAAAGAAGGGTGACTTGAGGTGTATTACCCTCCATGAAAGTTTCATTGCAAACTGCTTAAACAGACATGTGCTTGAAGTATCCATGTATGAATACCTGGAGCATCATGGACCTTTGGATGATAATGAGCCGATACACAAGTAATTTTTCTTTTTCATTTATTAAAATTTGCTGTTGATATGGATCTTTGTATTTTAAAAGTTTCATCCCATTTTTGGGTGGGGTGGGGGTGATACCTTAACTTTCTTTACATTATATAGTCAGGATTGTGCTCATGTGCCATTAAACCGTATACATTAAAAAAAAAATTGTTTGTTTTTCGAAATGGATACCAGGTGTGTGTCATAAATTTTGATAATTACCATGACATTGCAATCATCACAAAAAGCATGTTTTTTTGTTTTTCATTTCACTTTAATGAGTCTTCAGAACACAATGTACCTGAAAATGAATGGTGCAATAAATTTATTTATCATGATATTGGTCATTTCAAATGTATGATGTCTTGTATCAAATACATAAATGGAACTTAATATGTAGATTAAGACCTTTAAAAAATTGAACATATCAAAGTACTTCACCCTAAGAACTAAGCAAATAATATAATATAGCAAGATTTACCAATGAAGAATTTTCTAACTCCTCTATGGATTTACTCTTACAACCTTCCTTTTTTAATTTTCAGAACATACCGACATATAGCATATCGCCGTTTTGTCACATGGATTTGGCATCGGCTAGGTAGACACAACCGTAAAGTTCTACCATCCTGTGTGGTGTCAAAAATCAGGGAAGCATTTCCCTCAGAGGAATATGTTAGATTCAAATATGCAAGACCATAGAGGTTCTAGGAATTCAGAAAACAGGGCATTGTGCTTTCTGATAAGTTCATCTTTTGAAAACTGTTTATATGCTTCTGTAAGTGGTGGTGGATACTGAGATGCCCCTTTAATGAATGTGTGTGCCTCTGTGCATGTAGGCAACTCCTGCCTCAAGTCCAGCAATGCCTGCCTCAAGAGTGCAATGTAACCTGAAAGAATAAAAATGCAATAAGATGTCATGTCCATAAATTTGTTTAATTTCAAGGAATTATTACATTTTAAAAATTAATGAGATTACCTGTGTGCAAACAGTATAAACTTTAATAAAATTTTCATGTGCTACAAATGTATTAATCATTTTATTTCAGATTTTACTAGATATTACTGTATTTCCTGTAATTACTTGTTTACACCCGACATTAAAGTTATACTTTCAAAATGGCTATTTTCAATCTACAATTGACATCAATCATACATGAAAAATTCTGACAGCAGTTTATGTTGCACACAATGAATTTGGTAAAGAAAAGTAGGACTAGCTCAGATAACACCTAACAGATATACCACCAACATATTTAATCTTACCAAAGGTTGGGTCCACTTTACAGGGCTTTACAACAGCCTCTGTCCCTATCTTGCTTTTTGGATACGTGATTCTCCACCGCTCCTGTCCAGTCTTGGTCACTGCATGTGCATTATTTGAATTTTCATTGTAGTGCAGGGCAGCTATATGCAACCTAAAGAAAAGAAAATACAATCAGAATAAAATTGAGAATTATTATTGTTACTTATTGAGCTGTTGATCAAAATGTATTGGGCTTTATTTAGCTAGGAGGGATGGTGGCTTAGACTTGCAACTGAAAGGGTGTGGGTTTGAATCCTACCATCAGACCAGCCTGGGTCAGCTAACATAGCGTGTCCTTGGCCAAAGCACTTTACTCCAGTTGCCGAGGCACTAAATAACCTACTTGCGTTCCTGTGTCGTAAAGCACCAAATCAACAACTTTATTTAGCTTTGCTTAAAGTCAACATTGTCCAACAACTCTTTGACATGAATAATTAAATCTTGTATTCTTACCTTCCAGGTATTGTGTACTTTTGTTTTCTTCTAATGCACAAGTATAGCCAGTTCTAATGCACAAGTATAGCCAGTTTTGATGCACATGCTAAATGTGAAAATATTAAACGTGTTTACTTCACAAGTATTAGATATTACTGCTCATACTATTTCTTGTATAATCTAATTCCATGCTAGTTACCTTGCACGCATGGATCTATAAAAGAAATGTGTGCTCTTTGATGCATAATGGTTCACAACATTGTGGAACACCTCCAATCCATATGTTTGATGTATAGGTGATAACTTCTGGATGTCACAGAGAATGTGAGGACTGCGAATAACTTTATCCATAAGCTTGTATGCCCTGGAGCCTAATGAAAAGAAATAAGTGTGTATGTGAACAAGTGTATCAGTCTATCTGTGCTAACTTGTTTGGTTCAGTCAGATGAATATTGCAGTTTAACCTCTTTAAAAAAAAAACAACAAATAACATTGGTTATCCTCCCCCATATATATATATATATATATATATATATATATATATATATATATATATATATAATGTGACTTTGTAGCAAAACTCCGATTAGAAAGAATTAAACTTTATACAAATTACGTGCTAATCTTTGTTTCTCTGTTTGGTTATACCTCATGTATGCATGCAGAGCTACTATCAGTTGCTGGATGTTGGAATACAGCATGTAAGCATATATAAACTTTTATATATACATGCTAATGGTAAACATACACTCCTTTAGCCACTGTCTTTCTTCCAAAATGGGACCATGTTCACATCTGCTGAAGATGGTAAAATGGTTCTCATGCTTGTTTGCAATGTGGTTCATCAGTGATTCCCATTTGGCAACTTTAAGCTTACTGTTATCCCCACAAGAAGCGGCAACCCAGTAGGCATGGTTCGCAATCCTTCTTCTTTGCAGCTGCCTCCAGCTTCTTGGAGATGCCTAAAAATAAAAAAGCATGCATTCAAACAAAAGCATATTTTTTATTGAGAATAGCATCCAAAAGAAACGCATATGTAAAAATGTTTTTTTCCAAATTAAACTCGTACACAACATAATCTCTGTTTCCACTGTAAGTTTACTATATATATATATATATATATATATATATATATATATACCTTTTGCCAACTGCCATACATCAAAGTAGTGTTTCACATCCTCTTGCTCCTCTCTCACGTATTTCTGCACCATTCTATGCCGATCTGTGATTAGGGCTTTAATGATCAAACCATTATCATTAATGATGTGATCCAATCCTCTTTTCAAACCTGCAATCTCCATATGTGTGGACCCTTTAACTTCATTTCTCTTAAATAGAAAGAAAATGCACAATTTACTTAGTTAATTGATTGGTTTTCTTAACAACACTTTCAAGGACACAAAACCTAACAATGACTCGTGCAGACATGAAATTGATGTAACGAGTTATCTCGGGGTAGTCTTCCATAGGTAAAATTGGATTCAGCTATGATACCAAAGCATAAACTAAAATACAAGAACACAATATGAAACATAACCCACCCAGCCCAAGTCTAAATTTGTGCTAGGTGTACACTACATAATTCAAATTTGTTTATGCTAATAGAGTAACCAATGTTAAACAGATCTTGAGAGTTCTACAAGTCTAACTCCATTCTACTCAAAGTTACAGGCTGTCTGTCTAGTGTGCTAATATAACTGTTATAGAGATTATCATAGTGACACATACATAGTCTCAAAAGACTACCATAAATTATACCTGTACTAGCTGCATGTCGAGCACTTTCTTTGCCTCCAAATCCATTAATGTATATGCCCCATATTTGGCTGAAAACCCTGGGGAATCACAACGAGCATCACCTCCGCATATTATTTGCTTTCCAGCATGCTCTTGGATTAGGGAAGCTTGGTGTTTCTCCCATACCACTTCAACCGCTGGTACAATATAAGATGTTTGTAATGTTGTAAATGTCCGCTTACTGAAAGTTTGAAGATTCATTCCCTCAAATAGATGTAATGCTTTTGCACAATTGATACCAGAGAAGAATATTGCTCCTGCAGTAAATAAATTACTCCACGGCATTCTTCCATCACAAGGCTGACTTCTCCATTCTGAAATGTGCCCACTGACACAAACTGAATTTGTTGCAACCATTGTTCCTCTTGAAAATTTCACACAAGTTTGAGTGGGTAAACAACATGATCGACATGTACTCATCAATTCTGCCTAAGCAGACTCAGACACCATAAACTGCTGCTGATCTTCTGGTTTTGTGTCTTTATCAAGCCTATAGTTCATATGCATATCTTCATCAAAATCACCAGAACCATCGCTATCCCCTTCATCATCTAATTCGTCATCTGTATCTGGTTCATATTCTGAATCATTGTATATCTCTGGGTCGTTGTTGTCTTCACTGTCAAGTTCAGTTTCATTATCCAAATCGCATGTTGGTTTTAGGAGCTCACACTGGATGCCTACGGATTTTGATGCAACTCGAACCTGAATTCTGCCAGTCCTCCTTATGGGGTCTATTTTAGCATGAACTTTAACACTCCGTTTTCTTTCTTGTGGTTGAGACTGAGGACTTGGTGCCAAAGCTGGTGTGTCGAGTTCAGCAGCATCTACCTCCAACACATCACATGTGCTTTCAGATGTGTCAAGCACATAGTTAGCATCTTAACACTGGATTGCCTGTTGCAGAACCTGAAAAGAAAAAAGAACGAGTATGATTTATGAGGAAAACCATATTTGTAGTATATATGGAGTATCTTTGCACATATGAGTAGTTGCATGGCAACAATTGGTTCATTAGATTTATGGCCACATATCTGGGAAAAGGAAGAAGGGGGGGGGGGGACACAAAGCCCAAGGCTCATGTTGATCAGGTGATGATGAAATTATGTTAATTTATTATCACTCAAAGTTATGTATTGCACTCTACTTAAAATACATAATAATGTTACTTTTACGTTAGCATCAGCATGTGAATTAAACAACTGTTTCTATAATAAACGTTGGTTTTAGGAAGATAGACTACACAACAATTCAACCGCAAGGGCAAATGTGGTGGAGTGGGGGGGGGGGGGAGTTGCAGAGGCAAAGGAATCTGTATAAAAACAGAGCTCTATTTTTTACATATATTTTTGTTAAGTACTTCATTTACATTATGGACACTACACTGATAGAAATTTGAGTGCATCAAACTTATATTTATTCACCTCTGCATTCCGGCGCTTGTGATAGGCTCCTCTTATACGTTGCAGCTTCACACTTGGGGACATTGGGCTGCTGTCACTGGAATCTGTTAGTAGATTTTCCCCCAGGCCCAGTGGTAGAAGAATGTCTGGCACTGCTGTCGGCTTTAGTCTTGCCCTGACATTTAAATATCCCAGTTCTGCACGTCTCTCTGGATCAACTTCATACTGATCTTTTGAAAAATGCAAGCTGCAAAGTCTATGAGTTACTGGCTCAAAATCATCACAGCGCCAGTAATGGATCCACGCCTATCGCCTATCGGCGGATCTTGTCTTTCGGAAATCTAAAGAAATTCCCAGTCGATACTTACTCGAATTATTTTTGCATCCAAATGCTGCACAGTGTGGCATTTTGTAAATCCTTGTAAACGCTCGAATATAAGCACTGCTAATCCACTTACTCTCGCAATGAACCAACTGGATACTGAATTGCCGATATACATGTACAAAGGATTCTGTGACGTCACGTGAATCCAGCCTCGCTTGTACTCGACAAATATGCATATCGAGGCGCTCGCGCAAATGACTGCTTATAATGTACTGTAACTCGTTTTCGGTGTAACTGGGTCGCCCCAAACTATTATTTAATTAATCTTGGCAACAAATGAGTAATATAACCACAACTTGAATTGTATGTTCCCCTATTCCTTTAAGTCCATTGGGCATTTCAATATCACATGACCAAATAGCCCAGGCCAACTGTCTCTAAATTGTGGGAAAATGTTGAAGAGACGTTTTAAAGCTATGAAGTTAGGACGTAGAATCTACGTCGTAGATGGTACGGGTTTCAGCCTGTGGAATGGTGATGATGAAGGCGAGTTTATGAAACATACCAATGAAGTAGATGACTCTCGAGGATATTGGAAATGTGAAGGATCTTACCTTATCACAAGCCAATGAAATGTACCATGTAACCGATTTACTACGTCAGACATTCCATGTTTTGGAAAGCTTGGAAACATTCTTGGAGGACACTTGCGTTTCTCTTGTGGATGAACATTTTAAATGTTCCTGTTGTGGAAAATTTGCAAAAGTGTGAATACTCAGTTGCAGCCAGTGGCGTACTAAGGGTAAATGGCGCCTGGGGCGACGATGATGGCCCAAAGGGCCAGAATACGAGGCCCGAATTTTTATCTGTTTTGACGCCCCAAGGCCTCTAGCACCCGGGGCCACCGCCCCGTTCGCACCCCCAGTTAGTACGCTACAGTTTGCAGCTAAAATGCCAAAAGAGACACGTACTTCTAAAGCGCTATCATCAAGCAGTGCTTGTAACTCAACAGTGAATAAAAAGAACAATTTCACAATCGTAATTTAATGTAAAATTACGCCTTTTTTTTTTTTTTTTTTAGAGAACATCAATAAAGAAACTAGAACAACAAAAATGGTGTTATTTCTACCAATTATTTCTCTCTCTCTCTCTCTGTTTGAAGCACACAAGTGACGGCTGTGCTAGGCGGGCGTCTAAAAATAAAACGGTACAATTATCACAAAACAGTATAATTATAACAGTACAATTATCACAAAACTATACAATTATTAAGAAATAATTGTACTGAAATTTTAAAGGGGGATATAGGCAGATGCTAATTAAATTGTAATTAATATATGTTTTCAGGATAAAGTATGATATAAATGAATAAATATTCACTCTGTCCCCTTATAGTAATTAAAGTATAGATTATAATCTCTATAGATTGAGGTTTGGCCAGAGTGGCTTCGCAAATCTCATTTATCAACACGTAGTTAAGCAAGATATGCTATGAGTCATTCACTGACCTTGTTGCTATCTTGCTTTTTTCTCCGTATCATGTAGAAACTTTAGAAAGTGCGCTGGACCGAGGCGAGATACGCATTGCGGAAGCATAAGGTATAAAGACGTTTGTTGAGGGACGGGAGACGTACGCAGACAAGGATTAGTGGAGGGCTCTAACTATTCAACAGGTCAGTCATAATTCTGATAAATATTGTTCCTCCATATAATGACTTTATTTATTTAGAGAAGGTAACTCAATTATTTACAGAACGAATCTACCTTGAGGCCTTCTGTTATGTACAATATATACAGTATATACTGTAGTCATGATTGTTTAAGTGTTCCGACTTGAAACAGTGAGTGACGTACACAATATTCATACGGCAACCTACTGATGGCAGTTTATTAAAGGTATTTTAAAGAGCATATATCTCTTATTTGCACGACAGCCCTGAAACTAATTTGATTAATTCTTGCTTGTTTAGTCTTCCATCCGTACTTAATCTACAATAATTGCCCATATCAGGGTACTTTAAAATGTATTCAGATATTGTTTAGAAGAAAAATGTAATCGATTCAGCACATCTGGTAGACCGATTACACTTCATAAGTCTCACTCCTACCTAGACACAGTAGCCAGTAGAATCAGAGGGACTGGGAAATGTATACACACATAGTCGGGTTTTCAGTAAAGAATGAATATTCGTGCCACTTAGGAGTTAAAGTCCATAAAATACTATAATAAGTGACACAGGAATTAAAAACCACCTTCTTTGTGCTGGGCTGAATGCCACTCCCAAGTACAATGGAATGTCACAAGCCCCCAGGTGACGCACGCATTGTTATAAAGAAATTACTAAGATTAGTAGCTGTATGCATGTGCCGTAAAAGCTTTAACATTATTAAATGCACAACTTCTCTATGACATTGCATAATTTAGACAATATTATATCGATTAGTCAAATGTACATTGTTACGCGTTCAGCTATATTGTGAACAGACGCCATTAATCTAGATCGGACAGATATTACATACATGGAAACGATTATTGCACTTTTACGAGACATCTGTACAGGTGAAAATTACAAATGTAGCAGAATTGTATTAGATGGTTTCTACAATATAGGTTCATTGACCTTATTCTGCCTTTTAGAACGGAATAAAATAGGGCGAGGGATTGCATACTCTCATGGGCGGAAGTTGCCTTAATTGCACAAAGTGGAAAAATAAATTGTTGAAGACTTTCTTTTTTATTAAGGATTTATTTTGTTGCACACCGTATTTTATAAATGAAAAGATCCTATTACTTACGGGTTGTTTGTTACCTTTCGTCGAAAGTGATGACCGTTCGAAGAATAGTCAATATTTAATTGGTGGTGGTGGGTGGGTGGGACGATGCAATTGCAAATTATCATACTGCATGAAAATTCTACCCCTCCATCACTACCGTTATACAGAATATGATACCGTATGTACTCGCTTAAAAGTCTGATCCAACTGCAGACTGCACAGGCAGTTAGGACTAATCAATACAACAAAGAACACATACCTTGATCTGCTGGCGCATTATGCGACGGCATATCTGGATCTATGTTGTTTGAAGTTGGACTCGAGTATATACGGTATGTATTCCATGCTTTTAGTTTGGACCAAAAGTTTGCTTTTCAGGTTTGAGGGCTCTGAAAAATCACATATTACACCAAAATAACGCAACCCCCTTCCCGCTTAATATTGTCGCTTCCATAATAAAAATTATAGAATTTGATTTGCAAAAATATGCTTGTACAAAGATAAAATGTGAAAATAGGTTAATATATGTTTGCCATTAGGATTGGGCAGCAGGCTATAAGCCATATACCATCTCCTTAGTTGCATGACCATAACTGACTTGAAATGAATTGCAAGCAAGTGTTAACAATTATTGGTGAGGATAAATAATACAATATAGCATAGGCAAGTTGGTAATCAAATGTCTCATAACTCTTAAAGTTGAGAGAGTAATCACAGCGAACATTACTGGAACAAAAAATTTAAAAGATGAATTATCAAGCAATAAATTGAATGATATGAGAGAGAGAGAGAGAGAGAGAGAGAGAGAGAGAGAGAGACTTAGCTGGACATGGGAGTAAGAAGCGAGATGGTTCAACAGTATCATAACAAACCGAAGACCCAATATTCTGATGATCAGCAACCTAATATTATCTATCAGTTTAGCAGTTATGATGATATACATTTTAAAATAACCTTGCAAATACCCATGTATATCGTTACCTTATAGTGAGTCAGTAAGTTGATGTCCCCCTAATCCCTTTTATTGCTATGTTCGAACTAAGGTCAGACTGGCATCCACGTAGTTATGACATTCACAGAAGAAATTAAATGTATTTTCTCTAAGATCGTCACATGAACAATTTGGAGAGTTATCCAACTAAGATTGACATGGTCAGAATTCAGATTACTCGACCGACAATAGACTATTGAATGTTTTAGATTTCCGTAAGAAACTTTGATTATATTTTTCTGGAGTGTATTTCCAAAGATACTCAAAGAACTGGCAGGAGAACTGGTATTATGATAGTCATCGTTTAAGTTATTCTAGAGTTTGGTAGTGGAAGAGGAAATATACCTCTTCACATGAGACAGTTGTGGGTACTGAATAGTCTAAATTATCTTTTCTGTGTTATATGGATTGGTGTTATTGACTCAAACTGTCCGTCAGCAGGCTTCATCAAATCGGTTTTAATATGCAACTACAATGATCGTGATCATCCAGTTGTAAAGTATGGGCTGATGAAATGAATCATCTACTCTTTAGAGGACGCTACAGTGTTCTCTTTATTAGATTTTATTTTTCTTTAAGTTAAAGAGTACTTCCTTGTTGGACTGTCTTTCTCATGCGGATACAAACAGATACAATGTAATAACTGAACGCTGTATCCCGTAAATTTAATAGAGTAGCCTACATATAAGATAGCTCATCTCCCAGGGTGTAAAACAAGCGGGTTTCGTTCAGCTATCATCGCTGAATGTGAACTGCTGAGCATGCGCAGCACTGCATCTAGTTAACTGAGATGTTTCGCTCATGTTGAAAGTACAACTATACCTGGCAGCGAAAGCGGTGTAGGTAGATACAACTTGTTTTAATTTATTGTTAGATCATATATAAAGAAATAGAGACATACAGTTGTATTTCCCTTTAAATATGTATAACTGATTAAATATTATGAATTTATCGATGAAGATTATAAATAATCTTATAATTAGAACTTTTCAGATATGTCTGACAGTATCCAAACAGTGAATCCAATGTTTTATTGCATTTCAGAATTAATGTTGAATTATGCCTCTTTTGTACAATTATTGTACACATTTTGTTTAAGATTGCAAAATTTTATAATATCAGATTTCAAAATTATAAATAATGCGAGGAAATTACGTTTTATTAATTTGATAAATAAATAGTTCAAAAGAAGGACCATAGAGTGGAATGTACATTTTTTAATTGAACAATACTTTTGTATTGATATTTTGGTTGGTCAGTTTTGTACAAAAAATAATACAATTTCGGTTCCACTGTTATGGGTTATGGGTTAAGCAATTTTCAATATATATATATATATATATATATATATATATATATATATATATATATATATATATATATATATATATATATATATATATACAAGCAGTAGGGAAACCAGCAGCATTGTATATGTTGCCGCTGAGAAGTAGAAATAACCATAAACCTTGTATGTAAAATACTTTAAAGATGACTCAACCCAACAAAACCAGTTATTGACAACGTGATTCTGACACACACCAATAAGAATAGAAGTGACCAAATACAATAAATTAATCAATGAAGTTCAAATAAAATCTTAAAATTTAAACCCATTGGATAGATAGTGTCCAGAGAGCGAATCCAATATGTTTCTTTTAAATTACGTTCCATTTCCGAATTAATAATATCAATTGCCTTAACTGAAAAAAATCTTGTAAATTATGGAAGCCGTCATTAAAGTATGTGGAGACATGAGATTAAAAAGATGGATCGATAAAGTTATTTATGTCAAATCTTTGTTTGTTCATGCGTTTAGATACTTACTGACGTGTTTGTCCAACATATTTCTTTTTACAGGTTATCAAATAAATAACAGATGTTGCACAGTTAGTATCCTAACGCATCTTAAATGCTTCTGTGGTATTACTTCTACTGAAAAAAAGTATTTTCATTAATAAAAGAAGAGTGCGAACATCTGGGTCTATTATATTTAATTGATGAACCATGACTTTTAAACATTTAACAGCCTTAACTAGTTTATTATTGAATTTGCTAAAATTGTGAAATGTGATGTCAGAACCAACATACCCTACTCTCCAGTTATATATTTAATACTTAATAGACATACTTATATTTAATACTGAATAGACATACTTATATTTCATACTTAATAGACATACTTATATTTCATACTTAATAGACATACTTATATTTCATACTTAATAGAAATATTTCATCATCGCCTCCTATTACTATTTATGCGTATGTACACATGTGAAGTTCTTCCATTAAGCTTTATTTCATCTCTGTGTTTCTTATGGAATATGTATACACTTACAAGGCAACATAGGTAACAGTTACCTATCCGTTCCGTAATTACATTTTCATTGTTACTTCTGCTTTTATCATACCCTTGTTTATGCGTTTATGAAACTTTCTCGAATGCGCTACCAAATATAAGGCTTTTTTGTCCTATACCAAACAGCGCCATCACTTCATATACAAAATAATGTGTTCGAAAATACCCTTCAAAACAAACCATGCAACAAACAAATTATATGCAACAAACAAACTAAATTCCTTTCTTTTCACACATTTCATGCATATTAACCTCAGTTATAACTTTGTTACATGCCATTACTCTTGCGTCCCCTCTTTTGGTACTTTTCTAAATATTTCTAAAATTGTTCAAGCAAAGATTTAGAAATTGTTTAAGCAAAGATGTTGAAGTACTGACATACAAACCTGGAATGCAAAAATTAATGAATTGTATTAAGAGTCTACAAACTAATTAAGTTAGATTTTAGTTGAGAACCATATCTAGATATTATAGGAAACCCATTATATCTTAGCTTATTTTGCACTCTTAGAGGTATTTATCTGAATGTTAGGGTCAGTATGTGTAGACACCATCATATTCCATACCGTGAAAGAATATGTCTCTTTGGTGAACGTGATATTGAAACGGAATACCATTTTGTATGTGAATGTTGGACTTTTGATTTACATAGTATACCTAACTCTGACACTTTAACGATCGACTAAATATGGTTTGTAGAAGCAAGTTGTTGCATACGGAAGTTGCACATTTAGTCCAAACTCTTTTAACTCTAAATCAAATTCAAATATTAGTTTGTGTTTTGTTCCGGCATAGCATTTGTTAACATACCCATGAACAGAACAGCACCGGAATATTTCCTACCTTTAGCGATCGCAGCTCTTATGATAATAACACGTATAATAGATTTTCCATGGTGCATGCTTTTAATAAAATTTCGTCAACCGGAAGTGTATCGTGAAATTGGAACAGAGTTGAGCGTTGGAAAAAAGTCGAAGATCTCTGATCAATTAGGTTGATTTCGATCTCGTCTCTTTATCAAAAACATTACGGTGCAACTCTTTGCAAAAGAGTCAAATTGTTTGGAATAAACAAAGAAATTACCTTAAAAAATGGCCAATATTCGAAAAATCAAGATATATACCGTGCATATGTAGTAGTCTCCTTTGTTAAGACTAAGAACACTCAACTGTAGCATTGAGCCACATCTCCATAGTGTCACGCGTAACTTCAGTCCGTGACGTAACTAGGGACTCCGGGTGGCCGAGTGGGATATGGCGCTCGCCTTTACAGATCACTCACAGCTGTCCGCGTGTGTTCGAGTCTCGGCTCGAACAACTTGGGTATGTGAGAAAGCTTTTCAGTAGTTTCTCGTGGGTCAGTGGTTCTTCCCGGTTCTTCCTCCACCAAATATACTGGCCTATCGTGTGCTGAAAAATGGCATTAAATCCTACAAAACCAAACGTAACGTTAGGAGAAGTCAGTCAGCTCTACTTGTCTTAGGCTTTGCCTGTTTCATCAATTGGAGCATCGCTCGGCCATTTCCGTCAAGTCGAGAAATAACCTAGGTGTAGGAATACACATAAATTTAATGGGTTTGATTTGCCTCCGGCAATGTTCCGGTTATGATTGTGTCCGACAGCTGCCATTAGCTACCGTTCGGATCACCTCGATTATTTACGAAGTTAAAATTGACATAGAAGTTGCGAATGCATCGAACTGTTTTAAATTCCCAACTTTTCGGTCAATCCTACGGTGAATCCAATCGTAGAAATTGGCGAGGTGGTCTGAATAGATTGCGGTTTATTTTTTTTAAACTTCTGACGAACAAAATGTAATGATTTTTCTGTAAATTACTGCGTTGACACACATTCGAGGCATATTTTTTGTCTCGCAGAAATAGCCGAGGTGCTCCGAATGGCCGATATATTATGCCATGTGATAAAAGTAGTTCCGAAAATAGTTCTGTCTCGGCCAATTACATCCGATATTTCTTTCTTGACTTGACGGACAAGGCTGAATCTGTTCCGATTGCCTGTTTCATATTAGTAAATGCCGCGAATTGAACATTTATGATCTTTTATGATAACGCACATATCAATATACAGATTTTCTACAGTGTATTCTTTGAAAAATGTTCTTCAGCCGGTTCCATTACAGCTGCGGCACACTCCCGGTGCTCGTGAGGCCGCAGACAACTAGCATCCTCCGTCTCAGTAAAAGTGCCGAGTCATTGTATTATTGATGTTACAGATGAGTAACGTTACAATTACACGTGTAGGGGGTAATTCAAAACTAAATACGAATCTTTGCCTGTTCTAGCGGCATTTGACTGTGGCATGTGAATTTATATGGCTATGGCGTAATTACCAAGAGGGGCACATCAACCTTAAGCTACAGAAAGGTTACCTATAATTCACAGTAATCAATGCTATGTGTAGTTATGGGATATGGCACATAAAGATTATGTGTGTGTGTGTATATATGTGTGTGTATATATATATATATATATATATATATATATATATATATATATTATATATATAAATATATATATATATATATATATATATATATATATATACAATTTATAATATGTGTCCATGAGGTAAATTGTACTTTAGTCAGATTATGGTCATTTTGTAAACAATATATTTACAGCATTTGAGTTCAAGGTCAGTCTTGTTTACATAGCATTTAGTACTTAGATTGGAACTTTACACGGCTTGATGTGAGAAAAGTCAGGTACGCACAGTGATTTACCATGAGAGTTACTCATTTTCTAGAATATTCTGTCGGGTGATTTGTCTTTATATTTATTGAGCATTTGATAAACAAGATTCCATTTCTACACTAAACTTCATATTATTAAGATCAGTATATTAAGGAATTTATATTAGTAATCAGATGTTACAGCTGTGAAAATCAGAGCAAATTCAGAGAGAGAAATTATTTATTTGAAATATTCATTGGAATTACTAAACGTGTTCATTCTCATTTGGATTAGTACTTGACTTTGGGATTTATGTGAATTCATTCAAAGATATTCTGGATTACATCATTCAGGCATATCAGGACATTCAAGACTACTGACACATCAGAACATTCAAGACTACGAGCACATCAGGACACTCAAGGCTACTGGAATTCATTCGAAACATTCTATATTTAGGACTAGTCATTAGGACACTTGGGATTATTTGATTATTTGGATTTTAATTCACGTTATTGTAAGTGTCTTTTTGAATTTTCACTTTCATTGTCTAGAAATAAATTGCTTGTTGATTTTATTTAAATTGTTGGTTTCACTTTCTGTCTGTTACATTATTGTAAGAGCTAGAGTCGTATATATATATATATATATATATATATATATATATATATATATATATATATATATATATATATAGATGGTATATACATGTAATAGCAAAAGTCAAAAGAAAAAAAAGGATTATTTCAAAAGTACCAGATTGATTAATATATACTCTAGAAAGCCCGTTAGCGCCAGCTTACATAATAAAATTTGCGTTTTTATTAGATAATACTGCGCTATACCAAGATACGTTTGCGTTATTATGAAGTAACATTGGATTATTACTTGATAACATTGCGTTTTTCGAGAGTATTGCGTTATTATGATAACACTGCATTATAACGAGATCATTATTACGAGCTATCACTGCGTTATTACGAAATAGCATTACTTTATTACGAGCAAAGCTTGCGCTATTACGAGATAGTATTGCGTTATTACAAGATAGTATTGATGCTTATTTCTGATAGTGAGGATATGCGTTACATTGGACATGGACATATTGGTAAGATTCCAATATAGATTAAATGTTTCACAAAATGTAGATATTAGAACTTTCAACCTATAATCATCAAATTGTAATAAGGAGACTCCCATTGCAAAGAAAATTAAAGAATCTTGGAATTTACAGAAAGAAAAACATAACAGATCTCTTTGAAGTGGCCGCATTTCTTCAGAAAGAGTTAAACAAGTTTGGTCGGTTGCATGAATACAGATGGATATACACAAAATGTTTAGTGAGGGTTATCAATTGTGAAAATGCCAGAATACTGTTATAAATTTTTGCCTGAATGATTCCAATTACCGAAAAGCCGCTTACTGCGCCGCATGTCCTTTTTTAATGAGACAACTACGTATGACATATAGATTCAAATGGCATGTACAAACCATACGGAATATTCGTCAATGGACACGCTGAAGTAGTTTCGCGACATATCGCTTGGTTTCATGCTAGTGCTGGAGGAATAGCGCGTAGTATTGCCAATTTGATAAAAGCGTTTAAATGTCGAAGAGGTTGGCCTCGAATATTGCGCACTAACGTCAAAGTGGACAATACAGTCATACACGAAATGGAAGCTTTTCTCAAGAGAAGTCATCAAGACGACTGTGCTGGTAATATGCGGTATGTTTCGACAGCAGGCAAATTAATGTGTATAATTCTGGTGGAGTGTCCTCAAGGAGCAGCGCTTACAATTTTGGATCGATCTATTCCGACAAATCCAGCAATATGGTTACTTATTCTAAATGTACACAGACAGGCTTTGCAAAGGAACAATATAAGAATGGGAGTGACTTTTTGATAATCATATATATTGTTTCCTCGACATCGAGGAATTTGTCCATAAATATTTCAGATTTCAAGTGGTTTTTATAGCGCGTTATAGTATTAGACAATGCATGCCTAGAACATGGAATATTGTCCAAGTCTTAAAATGTTTTCTACGTTGAATTTAATGTGTAATTCATTTTAGCCTTATGTGGACTTGTTTAGCGCAAGTTCAGTTTTAATACTTCCATTGAGATGCAAATAGGAACCCAGTCGCATACATTAACCGGTTACATTTCGCGTTGAAACAAACTTGTCGTAAATACAGCTGCTGTTTTCAGTCTCTTAAATTGTCTTAAAAGTAGCGTTGCCAAAATAAGCATTTTATAGATCGAAAGTAGGAGAGGAAACACGCTCTGCTGACACTTTGTTTGGGAACTTCAAACTTTCTTTGGCAGCTGGATTTCATTCACTTAAATTTCTCTATACCATTAAACCTTGTTGTGAATGTTTTTATATTGTTTTAAGAGCACCAGAAACATCTGAAATGTATTGGAACAGTTTTCTTCATATTAATGATACTTGTATATAAAGCATAAATTTACCATGTCCCTTGAATGTCTTTAATAAACAGGTTGTGCTGTATGTTTCAACAAGTTTTTTTTTCTCTTGCAATTTCACGAAAGCCTTTTTTTTTTCTCTTGCAATTTCACCAAAGCGGTTTTACTTAACTATTGGAGGCTCATTTTGCGGAAAATCCTTACAATTTTACAGCTAGATCTCAAGCAGTTATTGCCCTTCTTTCAAGTAAAATATAGTAAATAACTCCGTAATCCTGTTTAGGCAAACGAAACAAAATCATGTAATTGGCCGTATTTAGCCTATTTGGACCGTCAATGCCCCTTTAGTTGACAACGTTTCTCTCGTCCATCAAGGGGCTCACCCCTCCACCATGAAAAAAGACAAACGTTTACCCTTTTAATTTTGTCTTAATTTTCTAATTTTTAACCTTGTACACTCAGAAACCATATCTCATTTCACCCTTTGGCATATGAATTCGTTCTCACCTAGAAGCAACAAGATCAATAATGTAAATATTACAAAATTATGTACTCCTATATCACCACCACGATTATCAAAACCTCCGAAGATAATATTTGATCTTTGCGAATTCAAAAAGTGATCAACAAATCTTTTCGTTTTTCAGAGTAAATTTAATGAAATCAGAGCCTCCTATCGTGGCTATAGGTTCCTCTGTATGGACGATTCTAAAGATGGAGACTAGGTTGGAGCTGCCGTTGCAAAAATCCCGTAGTACCAATACAGACATCAGATGTAGTTCTTTCATTTATACTGACCATAGAATGTAGCACAACACTTTTACAATCTAAACTTTAAATTCAAACCACTTTCAAAAACGGGTCATATAAATGTGATTCATTGATGGGATGATTTAGTGTTTGCACTGATTCATTTTTGTGAG
Organism: Margaritifera margaritifera; assembly: GCA_029931535.1. NCBI lineage: Eukaryota > Metazoa > Mollusca > Bivalvia > Unionida > Margaritiferidae > Margaritifera > Margaritifera margaritifera. Next base: position 703,096 of record JAQPZY010001360.1, read on the forward strand.
ATGATTTAGTGTTTGCACTGATTCATTTTTGTGAGATGATTTAGTGTTTGCACTGATTCATTTTTGTGAGATGTTTTAGTGTTTGCGCCGATTCATTTTGTGGGATGATTTAGCGTTGGCACCGATTTATTTTTGTGAGATAATTTAGTGCTTGCATCGATTCATTTCGGCGAGATGGTTTAGTTTTGGTTTTAAACATATTTTATTGCACATATTTGAAAAGCAAAAGGGTTAGGCATAAGTTTTTCCAATTTAGAATAGCCCTTCCCGTAACAAATACAAACACATATTTCGTGCATCAGGTGAAACATAAAAAGAAAACGAATGATATTTGAATGAATGTGAGAACTAAAATGATCTAAAGGAAGTTTCGTTTGAGGCGCGAGATTATAAAAGAACAAAGAAAGGTGAGGCACCATTTGAGAATGGGACACACACACACACACACAAACACATAAAAATACATATATACAAATATATGAACAGTTCTAATGTTATTGCACTTTTCACTGGTATTTCTTGGATGAATAAATTTCATACGTTATCATCAGGCCTGAGAGCTCCTCGTGGAGCATAGCGCTGCAGCAAAACTTCTCCATCGCACTCTATTATGTGCCGTGTTCTTGACCTCTTCCCAGGTGGTTCCCGCCATCTTTATCTCTTACTTAGTGGAACGTTTCCAGTTTTCTTTGGCCTGCCCACTCTCTTCTTGCATTGAGGGTTCTACTCTAAGGCTTGACGAGTTATGTTGTCTGCTGGCTTCCTCTGTGTGTGTCCTACCCAACTCCACTTTCTCTTGGCTATCCCAATGATGATAAGTTGCTGTTTAGTTCCTAGAGTTTTGTATTGATGATTGTTTCTGGTTATCTGATTTTGAGTATATATCTGAGACATTTGTTGACAAATGACTGCAGTCTGTTTGATGTGTTTGAGTCGACTCTCCATGTCTCTGATCCATAGAGCCGCACTGATTTGACATTGCTGTTGAATATCCTGAATTTGTTTTTTGTAGAGAGCATGGCGGATGTTCATACAGGTTTAAGGGTGTTAAAAGCATATATGGCTTTTCCGATACTGACTTCTACATCTTCTTCTGTTCCTCCATTTATTGGCACAAGGCTGTCAAGGTGTGCGAATTTTCCCGCATCCTCCATGTTGTTTCAGTAGAGTTTGATTGCCTCATGTTGCTTGTTATTAACTTATATATCCTTAGTTTTCCCTCTGCTGGCTTATTTGTTTTTATCTGAATATGTTGGCTTTTGTTGGACATTAGGCGAAGGTCGTCTGCAAAGTCCAGGTCTTCCGGAAAGTTTGTGACTGACCATTGGATGCCTGTCTTGTTCCACTTTAATGTTTAAATCTATCACCATGAGAAAACTCATAGGGGAAAGAAGGCAGAGCTGTCTCACTCCTGTTTTGACTGGGAATTCATCTGTTAGATTTCCATTATAGTTGACTCTACAGGTTGCATCACCGTACAACTGATGAATGAGGTTGGTGAACACGGGTGGTATAGCAAAGTGCTGTCTACACCGTCAAAGGCTTTTTCGAAGTCTATAAAGTTCAAGTACAAGGGAGACTACCATTCTAGGGACTTTTCAATGATGGTTCTGGGAGTAACTATCTGGTCTGTGCAGGACCTTTCTTATCTAAACCTAGCTTGTTCTGGGTGGAGTTTTTGGTCTACTGCCTTCTTTAGCCTTTCGAGCATGATGCGGGTCAGGATTTTGCTTGGTACCGACAGTAACGTGATTCCACGCCAGTTTTTGCATTGTCCCAGGTCTCGTTTTTTGGGTATATTGAGTAAGTGGCCTGTTCTCCATTTGGTGGGGATCTGTTCTGTTTCCCAGATTTCAAAAGCAATGTATGTAGCATCTCCGCTGATGTGCTGAAGTCGGTCTTTAATGCTTCTGGAGGTCCAGCTACCTTTCCATTTTTCAACTGTTTCAGTGTTTTAATAATTTCTGTTTTTGTTTGAGGGTTGGTGTACTCACTGAGCACTGTCTCAGCGGATGCTAGTTCTGGTTTTTCAGTTGGCGGCGGGCAGTTGAGTGGTTCTTGGAAGTGTTCAGTCCATCTGGCCCGCTGCTCTGCATCCTTGGTGATCACCTTTCCAGACTTGCTTTTTACCGGTTTGGTCTGACTTCGAATCTTGCCAGATGGAAATATAGTGACCTGGTAGAGAGTCTTTATGACTTTCTTGTCAGCTGCTGCTTCCGCTTCCGTTGCCAATTCATCACAGAACTCTCATTTATCTTTCCTGTCATTTTTTAAATTTATTTCTTTGTTCAGCAACCAGTAGCGGGTCTGTAGCTTTTTGTCCTCAGGGTCACTGCAATTGTTGATGGTGAGCTTGACTTGTCTTCTCTGTTCCATAAAAGCCCGTGTCTCTGTTGACAGCTATTCTTTGCACTGTCTCTGCATTGTGTCGAGGATTGCAGTGTAGGTGTCTCTCAATATGTCTTTAACGAGAGCCCAATGTTCTTCCAGAGGCTTTTCTTCTAGCAGTGTTCCAGGGCTGATATTTGTTACTGAGGGAAACAGAAAATTCTTCGTTGGTCTCCTTTGTTTTGAGCCTTTGAACGTTGAATTTATGGTGAGGTCTGTCGCCTGTATCTCTAAAGGCCCGTAGCTTCCACCTCAGCGTGCCTATCAGGAGGTGGTGGTCGGATGCAGAGTCTGCTACTGTTTTCATCCGGACATCGAGCAAACTTCTTCTCCACTTCCTGGCTATTATAATATGGTCAATCTGGTTTTTTGTTTCTCCATTTGGCGAAATATGTGTGGCTTTAAAATGTCCTTGTGGGAAAAAACACTATCTCCATTAAGCAAGTCGTTGAGGAGCTCTCCGTTTTCTTTTATTTCCCCTAAGCTATGGGTTCCCATGACCATTTCTTTTCCCGTGTTGTCTTGGCCAACTTTTGCGCTTATATCGCCCATTACGATATCTGGATATCTTTTTGGGACCCGATCTAGTACACCCTGCAATTTTTGATAGAAGTCATTTTTCTCGTCATAAGTAGCATTGTTTGTGGGATTATAACACTGGATGATTGTAGCCTTCCTACCCTTTGCGTTGAACCTTGCAGTAAAAATCCGCGATGAAAAAGGTTCCGATTATATCATGACTTTGGCAGTGTTTGGTGACATTATGATGGCCACTCATTCCGTATGGTCGTGTTCTGTGTATTCATGGCCTGAGTAGATAATGTGCTCGCCGTTGGAACGAGTTGTCTGACCAGATCCATTCCATCTGCTCTCGCAGATTCCAAGCAGTTGGATATTGTATCTTCTCATTTCCTGGGCTACTTGGGCTGCTTTTTCTGTCTCGTAAATGGTACGGACATTGCTGGTTTCAATTCTAGATGCTACTTTTATCGTCAGAAGATTTGTCGGCGATCTGGCTTCCATATGGCGTTCACTAGATTGCGGCATGCGTCTCTCTGAGACATCTTCCGGAGTCAAGAGATATTGCTGCGTTGCTAAGGTTTCTGCAATCATTTGTTATCTGCTGACTGGGTGGTTGGCCGGCCCTGCTCTACCAGAGTCCCGTTAGCCGGCATGTTTCGGAGTGGATCTAGGCGGACCTTCATGGCTTCCGTAGCGGTCCGGAGAGATAAACCGTCCGCCACACATCGCTCCACCTAGCAATCCCCTACTTTGCCCCGTTTTCACCTCCCACGACGAGGACGAGGGGTTGGATTTATGGGAGGCTTCATACGTGTTATCCAGATGTATTTATTTTGTTATGGGATTGCGTACACAACACTCGTGTATCATTTTGAGGGGTTGTAGATCAGGGTCTTATGTCTACGGCTCGTAACTAGGATTTAGATTATCTACTTTTTCTAAGGATAGATGAGGAATGCATTATTCTCTTGAACTACTTTTTGTAGAAATACACTGGTTGTCGTGTTAATCACTGCCAGCGGTGCACCCTATGTACAACTAGAAGTACAATCGTACGCACCACATTAATATGATGCCTAGGGTATAACTAGAGGAATGTTCGTATTAGTTCAAAACCGTGGTCATATCTAGGCCTTATTTAGGACTTTATCTTATCCAGGTCTGATAGTTCTTTTTGTGTGTGTGTGGACACCTCCAGACCTCCAAATATGATAAACTAGCAGACCTATGAGATGACCCCCTAATTGTTCTAAAATTAAATGTTTTTTATATCTGCTCCCCAACCCGTTCTGTAGTGTGGTTTTATTTTTTCTGCTCGAAAAAATAAAACAGAATTTTGAGTTAAAAAAGAACGGGAAATATTATTTTTGACTTCTTTTTGATCGGACGTATTTGTTTAGATTCCCGTTGCCAGGTTTCCATTCGTTCCGTCCCTAAGCCTAAAATGTTATTTGAAAACAATCTTGTACTCCCCTCTTTAGGCATTACACCTGATAGGTGGTTTGCTCATCCATTTGGAAGGTTTGAAGTGATCCCTGCAGTGTATCGATATATATGGTCCTTTTCATGTGTGCAAGGTGCTATATTTGTTGCTAAAAAGTGCATTTATTCCTTTGATATGTGTATATGTCAGGACTGGCCTTCCATTAGATCAAATCTGTTACACGTTGTTTATTTTATCAAAAAAGAAAAAAAAGGGAAAATGTATGCAAGTTAAAATTTTACTGCGGAAGATTATTTATCTTCTTTTATCGAGCGCTAGCCAGGACAAAAACACACAGGTTGATCCCGGGACACGCTTGTTGAAGAAAAAAACATAACAAACTTATATAGCTATTTGGATTATTGATATATTGTTTGTTTTTCGCAATCAGCGCCAGCCACGACAAAAAAAAAAAAAAAAAAAAAAAAAATGTTTCTGGCTACACGCTCATTACAAAACAAAACAAACACAGCAGTGTACATAGCACAGAACGATTTTTATTGGAGGCATACAATGTTTTCTGTATTGTATGGAAAAATAAAAGGAATTAAAGGTTGCTTCTTGTACTGAATGTTTGTATGCTGTGTGTGTTGTTACGACTTTAGGTCTTAAAAATATGTAAACAGAAAGAAAGTGAAACCAACAACGTAAGTAATATCAATAAACAATTTATTTCCCTACACTACAAAGTGAAATTCAAGAGATACTTACAATATTGTGAATTAAATTGTAAATAATCCTCAATATCCTAATCACAAGTCCAAGAATACAGAAAGTTCAGAATAAGTTCTAATAATCTTGAATGTCCTGATTTCAGAATGTCTTCGAATGAGTTCACAAAAGTCCAAAGTGAGTGTTTATTTCAAAGTCAATGAGCACTTTAATAATACCAATGAATATATATTAAATAAATAATTCCTCTCGAATTATATCTGATTTCAACGGCACAATGTCAAATCTGATCACAAATGGATTCCCACAGACTGATGTAAAACAGGAATGAATTATTTGTTTATCAAATCCCTATTTTTACACATTTTCACTTGACTTATATCAACATGATGTGAAACAATAAAATGGAGGGAAAAACAGTCTAACTGTAAATACGAATGACTTTGAACTTAAATGCTTGTAAATATTCTGTTTACAAGTGACCAGAATCTAAAGTGCAACGCACCTTCATGGACAAACATACATTATAGATTAAATATACATAACGCCTCTCCTCATAAAGAAAAAGAAAGATTTATGCAATAAAGCTTTCTTTTACATATTTGTCAAATATGTATATGATACTATAATAATCAAAATTACATAGGAAGATGTCTTATGAATGACACTCAGCTGAATTACACAAAATATACACAAACTAAAGCAATATGGTACTTCTATACAGGTCAGAGTGCATCTGCAATCACTATTTTTCCCCCTGCTGTGTCTAATGTTAATGTTGTATTCTTGCAGCATTAAACTCCACGTCAACAATCATTGATTTTTATTCTTCAGTTTGTTAATTAGAGTAAGGGGATTGTGATCACTAAATAAAACAGTCGGAGAAAGAGCTGTACTGACATACACTTCAAAATATTGCAAAGCCAATATCAAAGTCAAATATTCCTTTACAATTGTGGAATAATTTTTCTGGTGCTTGTTTATTGTTTTGTTAGAAAGATAGCACACTGGATGATCCACATCATTTTTATCTTTTTGAATCAATACTCCAACAACCCCTACAGCACTTGCATCCACAGACATTTTAAATAATTGGCTGAAATTTGGTGCTGAAAGAACTGGTACATTCTCAAGTATGGCCTTTAATTTGTCAAAAGATTCCTGACATTTGACAGACCACATGGATTTCTTACTCAACAAATTTCTCTAACGTTCAACAATTTTAGAAAAATTTGAACAAAATTTCCGATAATATTCAGCCATACCCAAGAATCGCATTAGTTGCTTTTTAGTACCAGGCACCGGAAATTCAGAGATAGCCTTGACCTTAGCTTCTACAGGTTTAACTTGACCCTGTCCCACAATATGTCCCAAAAATGTGACACATACAATGGCAAACTCACTTTTGCATAAATTAACCGGCAGGTTTGCATCAATGAGTCGGTCAAAAAATGTCCGAATGGTTTCTAAGTGATCTTCCCAGGTGTCGTTTTAGATAATGACGTAATCGAAATACGCGTCACAATTTTATAGACCAGATGTTAACATATTCATAAGACGTTGGAATGTTACTCAAGAACTTTTTTTTTACCAAAAGGCATCACTTTATACTGATTAAGTCCATTTGGAGTTGTAAATGCCGAAATTTCTTTTGCCCTTTCAGTGAGTGGACTTTGCCAGAATCCTTTTAAAAGGTCAAACCTGGTGACATATTTTCGCATTTCTAATTTTGTCGATGCAATCATCCATTCTTGGCACTGGAAATGAATCCGTTTTTGTGACACTGTTGACTTTTCTATAGTCAGTACACATGCGGAATGTATTATCTGGTTTAGGCTCAAGAATACATAGTGAACTCCAGTTACTTTTACTTGGTTCTGTAAAATCATTCTCCAGTAAATATTGAATTTCTTTTTTAAAATATTCCTGCGTGAGAGGATTCATCCTATAAGGATGCTGTTTCAAAGGTGTAGAATCTACAATATCAACGTCATGATGGAACATCAGGAAACAAGTGCTCATACTCATGTAATAGCTGTCTTAGTTCATTCCTTTCCTGTTGTTGTAGATGTGAAAGTTTCTGGTCCAGGTTGTTTAGTATTTCTGAATTCTGAAGTTTGGTTAAACCAAAGTCACTCCAGTCAGAGTGCATTCCATCCTTTACATCCTCGCTGTGTGGGACAGGTGCAACTAAATTGATTCAATAATTAACTGTGCTATCCCTGTCATAATACTCCTTTAACATATTTATATGACAAAGTTGTTTCTGTTTCCGCCTCCCAGGAGTGTTAATGATATAATTTAGGTCATTTACCTTCTTTTCAAGTGTATAAGGACCATAAAAGTTAGCCCGAAGAGGATTTTGAGGTATAGGCAAGGGAGTCAGAACTCTATCACCAGACTGAAAACTCCTTTGCTTTGTATTTCTGTCATACCTTAATTTCATTTGTGACTGAGTAGAGTGAAGATTAGTTCTTGCTACTTCACAAGCGTTTGACAACTTATATTTGAAATCAGAGACATAGTCAAGAAAATTAATCTTTGGATTTTCATTTGAAAGAAGTTTCTCTTTCAATAACTTCAATGGTCCGCAGACAGTATGTCAAAAACACCAGTTCAAAAGGACTAAAACTCAATGATTCTTGAACTGATTTTCCTAATAGCAAACAAGAGGAAATGAATACCCTCATCCTAATCATTTCCTGTATCAAAGCAATATGACCGAATCATATTCGTCAAAGTTTGATGAAATCTTTTCAAAGTCCCTTGACTTTCAAGGTGATAGGCAGAGGATTTAAAATGTTGGATGCCTAATTCATGCATAACTTGTTGGAAAATTCCAGACATAAAATTGGACCCTTGATAAGACTGGACAGATTTGGGAAGGTCAGCAAGTGTAAAAAACTTCACCAAAGCTGTTACAATGGTTCTACTTTTAATCGTTCTCAAAGGAATTGTCTCTGGAAATTTTGAAGACGCATACATTATGGTCAACAAGTAGTGGCTGTCTGACTTGGTTTTAGGTAAAGGACCGACACAGTCTACCATTTTCCCCCTAAATGGTTCGTCAAATGCAGGGATATATTGCAGATGATCTTTAGGTATCTTCTATTCGGGTTTTCCTAGTATTTGACAAGCGTGACGAGATATACAGTATTGTGAAATTACTTTTCGTTGCGGCCAACAGATATGATTCAAGACCTTGTGATAAGTCTCATTGACTCCTAAATGATCAGCCAAGGGAGTTTCGTGGACTAGACTAAAAATTTCCTGTCGATATGACATCGATACGCCAATATGATATTTAATTACCAAACGTCACCAGCGGGTACCTCAGGTGGTCTCAATTTCTTAAAAGTTCCCCATTTTTCAAATTGTAACAATCTGGGACTTGTGTGGCTTCTTTTTCGCTAATAGTCATCTGAAACAAACAGGAGATCTCAGGATCTTGTTCCTGTTCGATAACGAGTGATTGTCTTTTGTCATTCTGATTAGAATAGAGAGAATGAGTTGTAAAAAGAGGATCACCGTGATCAATACCTATTGGTTGATCAATACCAGGAGAAAAGATGACCTCATCAAAAGACTGACCAATAAATGTGTCAGCCAAAGGAATAATTTCCTGATTAACATCATTCTTAAGAGCTCTTTTTGTCATAAATCTGGTAACTGCACAAGCAAGATACAAATCAGAGATTTCAATCTCAATGGGATCAACTCCTTGATCCAAACAAGGCTTGTCAGTTACAAGTGGATTAACCACGACCTTATCTCCAGCTAGGTCATTGCCTAGTAACAAATGAATACCTTCTATAGGTTAAAAAGTCACTGCCCCAAGAATCACAGGTCCAGAAGTTAAGTCTTATGCCAAATTGACACAGCGTAGAGGAATATTAACAAAGCTGCACTCTACTCCCTGAATAAGAACACTTTAACTAGAAGAAGACTTCTCAGACAAAGGCAAAGTACCTGATAACAAAAGACTCTGAGAAGCTCCTGTGTTCCTTAATATTTTAATAGGGATATGTTTGGCAGAATCACCAATAAGTGATATAGAACCTTTTGACATGAATGGTTCATAAATATCCAAAATAGAATCAGATTGGGGTTTGTTTACCACAACAAATGTATTGCTTTCAATACAAGACCGTGACCTTGACCTCTTTGAAATAAGAGCATTTGGAATAGCTCTTTATTTATTGTGTTGCTTACTTTTCAACCTGTAGGAATTAAAAATGACGTGCCCTTTCTTTTTACAGTAGGTGCACGTAGGAAGAGATAAGGATTTCTGATCAGTCTTATCAGATGTTTGATTCCTAAAAGTTGTACAGGATTGAAATTTGGAAGTACTTGTATGAGACTGCAATGGTTGTTTTACCAAAACCCTGCTGAGAGGTAGACTTATTGACAAATGAAACTATGTGAGTTAAGAAATAATCATCAGCCATACGAGCATCAGTTTCCAAAGTTTCCACTTTTTGCTCATCAAGATAGGTCTTGGATGCACTTCTTGAACTCTTCAATTAATACGAGCTGTCTGAGGTTATCGTAATCTTGATTAACCTTCTTGGCTGAGCATCACCTATTTTCCTTGCAAATTCGACATGGATTTGTCCAGTTTCTTTTCTACAATTCCTAATCATCTGTCGATACGCCTCAAGCCAACTCATAACCCTTGAAGATATATTCCTTAATCACACCATAATCAACACTCAGTTGTACCGAAAGTGAAATGTAAACTTCACAAGCTGTGCCAAAAAGTACACTTTGTAGTAACAAAGTCGAATGCTCTCTTGGCCATTTCAAGTTTTCAGCAATTTTCTCAAAGTGAAGAACGTATTTATCTATTTCATTTTCTGAAAAGGGGGTACTAACCGAATATATCTGGTAACATCAAAGCCTGAACTTGTGTGTAAAGGAGGGCGGGGCGGGAGTGCTCCGCTTTCTTATTCGTTTAATCTATATTGCATTTCTCTCTCTCTCTCTCTCTCTCTCTCTCTCTCTCTCTCTCTCTCTCTCTCTCTCTCTCTCTCTCTCTCTCTCTCTCTGCATCTTCATTTACCTCTCCTTTTTGTCTCTATCTCAGCATCTGCATTTCCTTCTGCTCTTTTTCTCTCATGATCTGCATTTCCATCATTTCTCTCTGAAGCTGAAGCTATCCTAATTCCAAGTTCATGTTTTTTTTATAGCTGTAATTCCCTTTATTTCCTATCAAAACGAGATACAGACTTATCAATTAAACCCAGAGTACTGTTATCCAAAATTTCCTTTCCCACCCAATACTGAATTAAAATATTCCTTATCTCTTGCTCTGTTAAAGATGTTTTCGCTTCAGAAAGATCACAATGTCTGGCAAGCTCAAGCAACTAACCCTTTTTCATAGATTCTAGGATTTGAAACAAAATTCTCAACATTAGATGACATTTGGAATGCTTCTTGGTTTCACTAAAGATTTTTCAAATGTGTGAAGAAAAATTTCTTTAACGGGGACAATGAAAATTCTGAAACAAAGTCAATTTAAATTGTAAAGGCAATTTTTAATATCTTTGAAGTGTTTTAAACAAATTCATATCCCGGACGAGCCCTCAATGTCTGTTACGACTCTAGGTCTTAAAAATATGTAACAGAAAGAAAGTTAAACCAACAATGTAAGTAATATCAACAGGCAATTTAGTTCCCTACAATACAAAGCGAAATTCAACAGATACTTACAATATTGTGAATCAAATTCAAAATAATCCTAAATGGCCTAATTACAAGTCCAATAATAAAGAATGTTCCGAATGAGTTCCAATAGTCTTGAATGTTCTGATACAACACAATGATACAATCCAGAATATCTTTGAATGAGTTCACAAGAGTCCAAAGTAATGTATTAACTCAAAAGTCGATGAGCACTTTAGTAATTCCAATGAAGATATTAAATAAATAATTCCTCTCAAATTATATCTGATTTCAACGGCACAGTGTAAAATCGGATCACAAATGGATTTCCACAGACTGATCTAAAACAGGAATGAATTATTTGTTTATCAAGTCCCTATTTTTTACACATTTTCACGTGACATATATCAACAGGACGTGAAGCAATAAAATGGAGAAAAACCCAGTCTAACTATAAATAAGAATGACCTTGAACTTAAATGCTTGTAAACATTCTGTTTACAAGTGACCAGAATCTAAAGTGCAACTCACTTTTATCGACACACATATTATAGATTAAATATACATAATAGTGTGTTTTACTTGCATTTGTTAGTAACTGTATCTGGTCCCCTTCAACCCCCCCCCCCCCCACCACACAAACACATTTCTTGTTGAGTCTTGTAGAATGTTTCGTTATGTTCTTGTTTTGTGGGCCTCTGGTGCGAGTGTGTCTACCTCGAGTAGCGCCGTGATAGCTTAGCCTCTCATCGTCCTCACCTCTTATTTAAAAAGCATAACCCCCTGTTTTATGTCTGTTTACAATAATATTACATATTTGGGTTATGCTTGCGTTAGTATGGAAGTTTGTTTTGGGGTTTTGTTAGATGTTATATTTGGTTATTTATTGTATGAGTGGACTTTGTTCGCCTCTTTTTGGAGATTGGATTTTTCCTACGTGTGAGTGGAGGTTGGGCCGTACCATGCGCACTATCTCCCAAATGGGAGTGATATGCCCTACCCCTCCCTCCCAGTGACTGTACTTCCTTCCTTCCCCGTTTTAGGCGAGCATAGTCCCTCTCTTAAAGCTGCAAATACGTATATATTAACAAACATCATATTATTCGCATTATCCACCAAATATATTTACTGGTTCTGCCTAGGACCCTTGGAAAAGAAAGGATCATCTACATATACATATGCATATACAGACAAATATACATTCACATATCTACACAGATAAACATATGTATATTTCTAAATTTGTATATTACTTTTTTTTTCTTTTTCCCATGAAAATTTATTGATATATTTGAGGGTGGAATTTTTCCAGCATGTGAGGGTGGTGATTGGGCCACATCCAGCTCACCCCCACCCCCGCCCCAAAGGGAATGATGTACCCTACCCCCACATTTTCAGTGGCTGTACTTTGTTCCTTCCCCGTTATAGGCGAGTTTAGTCCCTCTCTTGAAGCTGCAATAAGTATATCTATTAACAAAGAACTCATTTATCCTCTATTATGAGTTATTAACGCATCTTCATCACATATAAATATATGTATATTAATCGAAAATATATTAAAGTTTGTTTCTCGAATCATTTGAATTTCATCCAATTTGTGTCTATGATTTTAACAATAAGGTTTGTTAAATCCCTATATATTTTTCCTTTTGTTATGTTGTTCAGGTACAATAAGTTATTATCTTCTACTGCTCCGTACTCTTTGACTATGTTAACTGTATTTCTCTGTATTTCTTCTCTTTCCTTTTCATACAATTTACATACTAAGATCAGACGTTCCTTTGTAAATTGACCATTGTAACAGTTAAAACATATTGGGATGAAGGGAATTATATTTTTCTTCTTCGCTACTTCCCCTGTTCACCATGCGTCGCGTAGGTATAGAAATATTGTATATATTTAAAAGGTCACATGACAAAGCTACAGTGCCACTACAGGGACTACAGAAATCAAGAACATTAAGCAAGAAAACATTTTTTCTTAGAACGTTAACTCTCAGTAAAAACAGTCTTAAATATGAATAAATCCATAACAGTTTCATGTAATGTCACAGGTCATGTATGATAGACTAAGAAGAAAGTATGTAGTTTAAATTATGATTCATATTTTAAAAATGTATCTAATCATATTAATATTAACAGTAATAATAACTTTATTTAATACAAGTAGGATATCTAGTTGATTCTAATCTTCCATATGGCTCTCAGAAGAAAAGAGTGAACACACATGTATGTAAGAATGTACAAAAAGTAAAATATCCTGAACTACTACAACACAATGGACATTGCAAAGTTTTAATCACAAGCACATTTAAACAGATACTTACACTTGTACTCACTTTATATAAGGAACTATACTTGATGCAAACATCCGTAAAAGAGAGATAGTTGCCTAAAACCTCACAGTGTTTTGAGCAATTTGGGTTACAATGTGAAATTAATCCGCACATTTTGTTATTTGGAGCATTATTTGAACCGTGATAATAGTCACATGGCGATATATTCATCACTATGCACGAGTCACATGACAAATCCACGAACGCTAGAGTCACATGACCAAACCAACCAAAATAATATTTCAAATGAGCAAAAGATGCATCTGATTGGTCACTCGATATTGATGGTATACTAGTTGCTGATTATCGGCTAATGTAACCCGGTAATTCGAAACGGGAACGGACGCTAGCGTTTCCACGTGGCTTTGCAAAGTGTCAGACATCGGATTTGATGCAGAAATATGCTGTACATTTTGCTGAAAGGCAGCTTGAATCGATCGTAACTCAAGAGCTGCGAAAAACACTAGTATGTGCCTAAAAACGGTTAATATGTGTACTGATCTGTTGCAGACAAATCTGACTGCAATAGTTGCAATGTATTATCAATACGTATAACCAGACCTCAAACAACCAACATACCAATACAGGTTTGGGGGCGGCACATAATCATCATGTGCATCTTCACTACCTAGTTGTGTAAACTATACAAGTAAATGTTCAACCCAACTGTTCTCATGGCTGCACGTGCTGCTTATCGCCCTAGTTCATCTCTTTCCGAGTGCCCCGGAACTAATGCGCATGTATCGACGTTTACAGTCGCCTTAAGATGAGAGAAATGTAGATTGCTTTTTCGGTCCAAACCAGTAAATTCTTTAATCTTTTCAATACAGATCTTTGTTATGATAAACTTCGTAAATGTGTAATAAACATAAAGTTCATAACTTGATCATACCTAGGTAAGTCTGATACGTTTTTTTCTAAAAAAAAAATGTATGTCAAAATTCATTAAAATGCGTAAACAATCACTGTTAGAATAACAGAGGGGCTTGATGAAACTTGCTTTTCGTAGTGACGAGTGTGAGCGAAATGAGTATCCACATCAAATTCCGTGATAGCTGGGAAAATGCGTTGACTGAAACATGAGTATTTTAACTTATAGGGTAAATTGTCAACTGAACCCAGCTTTAAACTGTCAAACTAAGTTTTAGAAGAGCTAAGATTGGGCTTGTCACTTAATTTCTCTAGCATTGTTCACAGCAGTGTCTTGAATCCCAGTGTATTCATAATTGTGTAATTAACAACTGATCAATTCAAAAGCAGGTCATAGTGACCTACATTTCTTCTTCATACAGTTGGTCAGCTATTGTATTTAAATGGATTTCTAGGACCCTATTTAATCGTTGGGTCACGTAGTGGGTTATGGAATGCATTGAATTTTAAGGCAGTACTCATAGTATGATCGCTTGGATATGTAATGTATCTTTATAAAAAGTACATAATTCCCATTATTAAATAAGTGATGGAATGTATCTTGATAAAGAGTACATAATTCGTCATAAAATCAGTGAAGATTACATATATTACACGCTAAATTGATTTACGTCGGCAAAATTATGTCTTTAAGGCTCAGAAACTTATAATAGAGTTGTATCATGATAGATTATTATAATCTTCTTTGTTATTGTTATCTGCATGAACTGTGCATTATTTCTTTCAATGTAAGCCCCTAGGACTATTTAAAAAAATTTCTTTACCAACTTTGACCAATACAGAACTTTGATACAGTTTTTAACATTTCAATATAAGAACATAGAAAAGACGTAATTAGAATGAGATTGTTATCATTTGGTTATACTGATCTATTGATCAATTGAGAACTCCACGTCCTATATTTCACATTGTTCGTGCTAGAGTTCGACTTTTTATTCTGTTGTACATTTTTTCATCTGCACTTCTAACTTAGGGCTAAAATATGCACATGAAATGTAGTATGGATGTACATATTTCAGTACATATACATGAAATGTAATCCACATTTCTTTTTGAACAGGACTAAATACTCGTGAAACAATATGCAAAAGTAACGTCAACCATATAAATAACCTCTTGTTGCGTATAAATATTTGCTTGAAACGAGTGCATAAGGGATATATTTCATCGAGTGGGTGAAAAAACTAAGTAATTTCACAAGTGGCGAAATTAAAAATGTTCACACACGAGCTGGAATATATCCGTTATTCACTCAGAGCTGCTTTCTTTTTATTTTATGCTCAAATATATTGGCTAGCAATATGTATAACAGACTGAAGTAGCAGATTTATTCCTGTATCCTGCGCGATAATGTCAGCGGTTTACCGTTTATGTTCTGCTGCTTTTTGTGTGTATTCGCACAGAAAATATCATTAGTAACATAATTCTCCTACCCAATTCAAGATAAAACAGCACATAAAATATGAAGATCAAAAAAGTATTTGCACATTGATTTGAATACGGTTCGTTTGCATGCGAGACGGCCATACTTATCACTAGACCACGCAAGCGTCTTAAAACAGCTCAAAATTTCATAGTCATAATGTTATCAATGTCTATTGACAGCAATGAAAAACTATTTATCGTATTTCATTCCAGTGAATTATCAAGATTATTTTACTTGGAAAATCCAGTAATTCATGGCCTAGCATATAATAAATTAACATACTTCCGTACATCTTTCTAGGAGAAAGTTCATAACCAATGCGAATAAAATTTTTTAAGCTGAAAATTTCTTGATACAATGAAATTAGTTAATGATGTTGCTCTTTCTACAGAACTGTTTTTTTTTTATATTCATGCTTTCATTTTCTGATACAAATTACAGCTTCAAACGGATTTGCTGGCAGGTTCCAGTCATTCTCGTCCATCAGAATCAGGCACAACTTGTGTAAATGTTCGTCACAAGGAAAGGCATTATATGCTTGGCATTCTTCCTCACAAACGTCGATATATAAACTGTCTAGCTGGTATATTAAATTCTCGAATCCATACAGTCAGTGTATACAACAATACGGACTTGTCGCATTGTAGTTTTGTACTCCAGTTACTTCGGATGCAATGTGTGTTCCACACTTCAGTTGCGCTGTCAAGTTCAGCCTTTAAAAATCTTGTGAAGTCATCTTCTCTATAACGTCTTCTTCATTTCGAATTTATTTTTAAAAAATTGTATTTTAAAAGAATAAATAAATAAATCAACGACTATAATTATCTGAATGAAAAACATTGCCTAAAACTGCATGCAGTTGTCGTATTTATAGTCTGTGATAAGTATATCATACTGTCTACTGTGATTCATAAAATTATTATGTTTAGAAATAATGAGTCAAATGTTTATCTTTTCAAACTGAGTATCAATTCTTTTTCTTACTTTTTACCACAAAGAAACTTGAAAGTGATATTGCACATTATATCAAATTACAACTTAAATCATTGCTCGGTATATTCAACGCTGCAAGTTTAATAACAATTCTGTATGCAGGCGTTTTTGATAACTAAAGAAATTCAAGGGTTCCGCGGAACGCTATGTGTCGCTCTTTTCGGTCTTAGCCTACCACTTTGCCGTTCCTTCCATAAAATTGCATGCATATGTAGCGTGGGAATGTCAATCATTGGTTTCAAAGGCATGATACAGTAGCCGGTCCAAAGAAGGTAGGAAGATTACCCAGTGGCATGTTCTGACTACATGCATACATACATTGGCCTTCGCATGCTGAGAAATTATATATGGTTATGTGGTGGACTTCTCAATGATGTTCTAGTTATAACAGGGGCATGTCCCAGGCGCATTACTTTGGGGCAAGGTTGGTTTAGAAAGAATGTGTACTGTTTACATACACAAGAATCTGAAGATAAAAACATAATTCATATAAAGCGGTTACAAAATCAGGGAACTTAGGAAAGGGAAATCAGAGGCATTAATTCCTCAGGGAACTTAGGAAAGGGAAATCGGAGGCATTAATTCCTCAGGGAACTTAGGAAAGGGAAATCAGAGGCATTAATTCCTCAGGGAACTTAGGAAAGGGAAATCAGAGGCATTAATTCCTCAGGGAACTTAGGAAAGGGAAATCAGAGGCATTATTTCCTCAGGGAATTTAGGAAAGGGAGATCCGAGGCATTAATTCCTTTTACCAACTAGACGTTCATCCTCTGTATGAAAGGGTGCTTGATAAAATTTTAGTGATCTGCAGCAAAATTTTCCAAAAACTTTTGTAACATGCACTTTATTAACCGCTTTTAAACGGAGTAAGGACACAGGGGACATTTTGGTGAAATCCAAACAACCGAGTATCGACAAACTTGGTTGTTTTGCGTGTAAACTTGACAGCTGTAAGCTGTGTGATTTTCTGATTAATTCAAACACAGTACAAATCTTGAAATCAGATAGGAATTGTAAAATTAAACAACATTTCCTGTGATACACAAAATGTCATCTGTTACGACTCTATGGCCTAAAAAAAATGTTACAGAAAGAAAGTGAAACCAACAATGTAAGTAAAATCAACAAACAATTTATTTCTTGACAATTAAAGTGAAAATTCAAAAGACACTTACAATAACGCGAATTAAAGTTCAAATAATCCTAAGTGTCCTAATCACAAGTCCAAAAATATAGAATGTTCCGAATGAATTCCAATAACCTTGAATGTCCTGATGTACCACAAGTCTTGAATGTCCTGCTGTATCACAATGACGTAATCTGGAATGTTTTGAATGAATTCAGGTAAATCCCAAAAGTCCTAAAATCTATGAGCACTTTAGTATTTCCAATGAATATTTTAAATAAATAATTCCTCTCTCTGAATTATATCTGGTTTCATAAACACAACTAAAATAGATTCCTTACAGTGTGATCTTTTAGAACCGCAAATCTATAATAAGAATGAATTTGTTTACCAAAATCTGTATATAAATACACATGCCTACATAACCTATGTCACATCACAATATGAGTACTTTTAATGGAAAATTAATTTGTGTACCTGACTTTTGTCACAACAAGACATGGAAATAACAGTCCAGCTGCTAATAAAACCGGCCTTGAACTCAAATGCTATGTAAAGATGTTGTTTACAAAATGACCATAATCTGACTAAAGTACAACTTACAATCATGGACACATATTATAAATTCAATATACATAACACCTCCCCTCCTATAGAAAAAGAAAGAATTATGCAATAAAGCTTTCTTCTGAATATGTATAATCACAATTACATAGGAAAATATCCTATAAATGACACTCAGCATAATTACTTAATATAAAGCAATATAGTACTTCTATATACCTGATAGTGCATCTGCGATCACATTATCGTTTCCCCGGATGTGTCGAATGTCAGTGTTATATTCCTGCAGTATTAACTCCATCTCAACAATCTCCGATTTTTTTCTTTCATTTTGTTGATGAAAGTAAGGTGATTGTGATCACTGTATACAATAACCGGACAATAACCGGAAAAAGAGCCGAGGTAACATACACCTCAAAATGTTGTAAAGCAAATATCAAAGCTAAACATTCCTTCTCAATTGTAGAATAATTTTTCTGGTGCTTGTTTAGTTGTTTTAGAAAAATAACACACTGGATGATCCACATCATTTTTTCTTTCAATACTTCACCAACCCTTACATCACTTGCATCAACAGACATTATAAATAATTTGGCTGAAATTTGGTGCAGGAAGAACTGGTACAGTCTTAAGCATGGCCTTTAATTTGTCAACAGATTTCTGACACAAGTTAGACCAATGAAACTTGTATTTCATACTCAACAATTTTGTCAACGGTTCGGCAATTATGGCAAAATTTGAACACAATGTCTGATAATATCTAGCCATACCTAAAAATCGCATTAGTTGCTTTTTACAAACAGGCACAGAGATAGCCTTGACCTTAGCTTCTACAGGTTTAACTTGACCTTGTCCCACAATATGTCCTAAAAATGTGACACAAGTGTGGCAAATCTCACTTTTGCTTAAATTAATCATCAGAATTTCCGAATGGTTTCCAGGTGATTTTACCAAGTGTCCCTGTAGATGATGACGTCATCGATGTAGTCGCTACAGTTATCTGGACCAGATGTTATCATGTTCATATACGTTGGAATGTTGTCGGAGAATTTTTCATTCCAAAAAGCATCACTTTATACTGATAAAGCCCATCTGGAGTTACAAATGCTAAATTTTCTTTTGCCATTTCCGTGAGTGCAATTTGCCAGAATCCTTTTAAAAGGTCAAACTTGGTGACATATTTCGTATTTCCAATTGTATCAATGCAATCATGCATTCTTGGCATCGGAAATGAATCCATTTTTCCATTTTGGTGACACTGTTGACTTTTCTATAGTCAGTACACATACGGAATGTATTATCTGGCTTAGGCAGAAGAATTCATGGTGAACTCCAGTTACTTTTACTTGGTTCTATAAAATCATTCTCCAGTAAATATTAAATTTCTTTCTTCAAATATTCCTGTTTTAGCGGATTCATCCTATAAGGATGCCGTTTCATAGGTGTAGAAGCTACAATATAAAAAAGTCATGATAGATTTTATTTCTTTGTGTGTTCAGAAGGTTGATTAAACCAGAATCACTACAGTCAGATTCTATTCCATAGTCTACATCCTCACTGTGTGGGACGGGAACAACTAAACTAATTGAATAATTAACTGGGCCATCTCTGTCAAACTGCTTCTTTAACATATTTATGTGACAAAGTTGTTTCTGCTTCCGCCTCCCAGGAGTACTAATGATATAATTTAGGTCATTTACTTTTTTTAAACTTTATATGGATCATACCATTTAGCCAGATGTATGGGCAAGAGAACCAGAACTTGATCACTAGGCTGAAAACTCCTTTCCTGTGTATTTCTGTCATACCTTAATTTCATTTTTGACTTAGTAGAATGAAGATTAGTTCTTGCTACTTCACTAGCCTTTGACAACTTATATTTGAAATCAGAGACATAGTCAAGAAGATTAATCTTTGGATCTTTATTTGAAAAAAAGTTTCTCTTTTAATAAATTCATTAGTCCACAGACAGTATGTCCAAACTCCAGTTCAAAAGGACTGAAACCCAATTATTCTTGAACTGATTCCCTAACAGCAAACCACAACAAATGAACACCCTTATCCCAATCCTTTACTGTATCAAAGCAATATGATCTTTCCAAAGCCCCTTGACTTTCAGTGTGATAGGCAGAAGATTTAAACTGTTGGATGCCTAATTTGTGTAAAACTTGTTCGAAAATTGCAGACATAAAATTTGACCATTGATCAGACTGGACAGATTTGGGAAGGCCAACAAGTGTAAAAACTTAACCAAAGCTTTTACAATGGTTTTAGTCTTAATATTTCTCAAAGGAATTGCCTCTTGAAATCTTATAGACGCACACATTATAACCAACAAGTATTGGTTGCCTGACTTGGTCTTAGGTAAGAACCGACACAGCCTACCATTATTCTACTGAATGGCTCGTCAAAAGCAGGAATAGGTTGCAGATGAGCCTTAGATATATTCTGATTGAGTTTTCCTAGCATCTGATAAATGTGACAAGATGTACAGTATTTAGAAACATCAAGGGAGTTTCGTGGACTAGACTAAGAATTTCCTGTCGATATGACATCGATACGCCAATATGATAGTTCACTGACCAACCATCACCAGCGGGTACCTCAGGTGGTCTCAATTTCTTAAAAGGACCCCATTTTTCAAAAAGTAACAATCTGGGACTTGTGTGGCTTCTGTTTCGCTAATAGTCATCTGAAACAAACAGGAGATCTCAGGATCTTGTTCCTGTTCGACAACGAGTGATTGTCTTTTGTCATTCTGATTAGAATAGAGAGAATGAGTTGTAAAAAGAAGATCACCGGGATCAATACCTATTGGTTGATCAATACCAGGAGAAAAGATGACATCAAAAGACTGACCAATAAATGTGTCAGCCAAAGGAATAATTTCCTGATTAACGTCATTCTTAAGAGCACTTTTTGCCATAAATCTGGTAACTGCACAAGCAGGATACAAATCAGAGACTTCAATCTCAATGGGATCAACTCCTTGATCCAAACAAGGCTTGTCAGTTACAAGTGGATTAACCACGACCTTATCTCCAGCTAGGTCATTGCCTAGTAACAAATGAATACCTTCTATAGGTTAAAAAGTCACTGCCCCAAGAATCACAGGTCCAGAAGTTAAGTCTTATGCCAAATTGACACAGCGTAGAGGAATATTAACAAAGCTGCACTCTATTCCCTGAATAAGAACACTTTAACTAGAAGAAGACTTCTCAGACAAAGGCAAAGTACCTGATAACAAAAGACTCTGAGAAGCTCCTGTGTCCCTTAATATTTTAAAAGGGATATGTTTGGCAGAATCACCAATAAGTGATATAGAACCTTTTGACATGAATGGTTCATAAATATCCAAAATAGAATCAGATTGGGGTTTGTTTACCGCAACAAATGTATTGCTTTCAATACAAGACCGTGACCTTGACCTCTTTGAAATAAGAGCATTTGGAATAGCTCTTTATTTATTGTGTTGCTTACTTTTCAACCTGTAGGAATTAAAAATGACGTGCCCTTTCTTTCTACAGTAGGTGCACGTAGGAAGAGATAAGGATTTCTGATCAGTCTTATCAGATGTTTGATTCCTAAAAGTTGTACAGGATTGAAATTTGGAAGTACTTGTATGAGACTGCAATGGTTGTTTTACCAAAACCCTGCTGAGAGGTAGACTTATTGACAAATGCAATTTTGTGATTCAAGGAATAATCATCAGCCATACGAGCATCAGTTTCCAAAGTTTCCACTTTTTGCTCATCAAGATAGGTCTTGACATCACTATGGATGCACTTCTTGAACTCTTCAATTAATACGAGCTGTCTGAGGTTATCGTAATCTTGATCAACCTTCTTGGCTGAGCACTACCTATCAAATAGTTGTTCTTTTTCCCTTGCAAATTCGACATGGATTTGTCCAGTTTCTTTTCTACATTTCCTAAACTCCTGTCGACATGCCTCAGGTACTAAGTCATAACCCTTGAAGATATATTCCTTAACCACACCATAATCAACACTCAGTTGTACCGACAGTGAAATGTAAACTTCACGAGCTTTGCCAATAAGTACATTTTCTGCAGTTTTCTCAAAGTGAAGAAAGTATTTATCTACTTTTTTTTCTGAAAAGGGTGTACTAACCTAATATATCTAGTAACATCAAAACTTGAACTTGTGTGTAAAATAGGAAGTAGTAGTTAAATTTGATTGACCAACCATTTAATTGTCGCGGTAGTGTCGCAATGGGGGGGGGGGGGGGAAGAAGAACTAATTATGTCCATAATATCAGTTGAAGAAAAATTATCTCTTGACACACACACACACACACACACTCCTGGTTGGAAGGAAGATTCCAAGACCACCCACCCCCGCCCCCAGAAAATTAAATTGTCAGTCCCTTAGCATGCAATAAAATGAAGGAGAGCATAAATATTTATATTTGTGGGATGGAGTCTTCTGTAAAATTTCCACATATTCTTGTGGCACCATGTATATATGGAAAATGAAGTCATTGATGAGACTCGGTTCACTCATCCGTAATATCGACATACGGATTATACTGAACAAGATTCCTGAATTTGGCAGGTGAAAACATTTGATTTACTCATATTTTCTTCATCATCTTCCCTACAAGTTGTCAGATTCTGTTATCACCGAGTTTATTGAAAAAAAATCTTTTTAAAATCTTCTGAAGACAAGTTAACGTGTTTTATGCAAATAATATTTAGTCTTAAATTTAAATTGCTAATCTATAAGGATTTAATTCACTGTCACGGCCATAGGCTGAAAGAATAAAACCTAGTTAGTCACGCCTTAAAGGAGTCAAAGAGCGGTTTTGACTGATTGAAAGCCAATGATCAGGTAAATTTAAATATTGTGGATATGAATATTTTTCTTCATGTCCTTAAAATTTGAAAAGTTGATGTGTGAAGAATCATATTATATGAAACTGTGTTAAAAATCGATTGATAGTATTCCTGCAAATGTACGAATACTACTGACAAATATGTTGTGCGAATAAGCATTTTGAACAGTTGTCTTATGTATAAGCAGGTGAGCAAAAATTTAGAAAGAAATATAAACAATTTGTTAAAGGAATATAAAGCGATAAGAAGCGGAAGTGATGCCATTTTTATATACAAATAAAACAGAATAAACCACATCTACCTTCTAAATATATTCTTTAATAGTTGACTCGATTCCATGCCAATGAACGTCTTAAAAGATTTTGAAGGTGTACAAAACATACGCAATGAAAAATATCACATCAAAAGGAAAACAGTTTATAACAAATATTTTCTCTAACACGAAGAAATATCTTATGAACAGTAATTCTTACATAAATCATCCAGCTGAAAGAGTCATGACATGCCGCATACGAATATCAAGTATCAGTGACTTTAAAATGTATTCTATGCATACTAGTCATGACATGCCGCATACGAATATCACGTATCAGTGATTTTAAAATGTATCGTATGCATACTTGCCATGACATGCCGCATATGAATATCACGTATCAGTGATTTTGAAATGTACTGTATGCATACTAGTCATGACATTCCGCATACGAATATCAAGTATCAGTGATATTAAAATCTATTGTATGCATTCTAGTCATGACATGCCGCATACGAATATCAAGTATCAGTGATTTTAAAATCTATTGTATGCATTATAGTCATAACATGCCGCATACGAATATCAAGTATCAGTGACTTTAAAATATATTGTATGCATAATAGTCATAACATGCCGCATACAAATATCAAGTATCAGTGACTTTAAAATCTATTGCCTTTTTGTATATAAACATCACCATCACCAATATTATACAGAATATAGAGGTTCAGTGTTCACAAAGTGAGGGGCATGTAGGAATATATTGTACATGCGTATGTAATATTAAAGACAGTGCTATTTTTATACTCATGACTGAATTGTTTCACCGTGTGTCTAAAGGGAAATGTTCAATTTTTAAAGTGAATCATTTAAAGGTTATGACATAGCATTTTCAAATAGTGTATAGTAAAATGATTCGCGACACAGATGGAAACAAAACAAGTGCACTGGTAAATTGCACCATATACGAGTAAAGTGCGTCATTACTGAATATGTAAGGAGGAAACTAGGGAATGGGACTTGCTATAAAAATGGGACTACTGTGTGCAGCGGGGAAAAATATAGAACAAATTAAATATGTCATAAAAATACTCAAAATGCATTTGGTTTGCAGAAGTTGTTATGCACTGGCTGCGCATAATTGAAAAAGGAAGCAAGCATGTTAAAAGGGAATAAAAGGGGAGAGTGTCGATATGAAGGCCAAGAATTGCAAAGAAACAATATTATGCAGATGCACGTAAATATGTCTGTAACAACCTTAAGATCAGGTTTCATTTTCAAATACAATTATTGAATATAATACTGAATGAAAGCTACAGTAAATTGCCCCCGTATGTCAGCTACAGTTAATTGGCCCAGTATGGACTCGGATCACGATTGTTTTTTTTATATTTGTTTGTCAGTACTGAAGTTTCCAGTGTGCCCAAAACTTAATAAATCATATGTTAATCTAAAGTATCTTCAAAGGTGAACTCACGATGAAGTTTTTGTCATAGGTTATCCGGCATTTTTTTTTTTGTTTTTGTGTGGATATATATATATATATATATATATATATATATATATATATATATATATATATATATATATATATATATATATATATATATATATATATATAGAGAGAGAGAGAGAGAGAGAGAGAGAGAGAGAGAGAGAGAGAGACTGGACTGTAAACAAAACAACCTGCAAAAAGGTGTCACAGATGTCACCAAAATAAGCACAGACAACCACACTATACTTCTCATATTCTAAAGAATAAACAATTCCCATTCAATCAATGCCTAAATCTAACTCGAGTATAACCACCACAATGAGAGAGGAAAAAAAAAAAGGCTTTAAAAATAGACTGGACTACATTCGTGAGTACTGACCCGGAAATAATAATTGTGACCTGAGTGCATATGTAAGCTACAGTAAACTGGTCCACATGTAAGCTACAGTAAACTGGTCCTGTATGTACGCTACAGTAACTTAGCCCTGTACAAGCATGTAAGCCACAGTAAACGGGCCCCTTATGTAAGCTACTGTAAACTGGCGCCGTATTTTCAAAACTCTTTAACTTGGATTAAAACTCAAACTAAATTTTTGGATATTCGCCCCAGGTGACGCTGTCACACTTCACTGCACTTAGTATGGTATTCCATCATTTCATTTCTTGTAAAGATAATATTCTCGGGCGTATGTAAACTAGTCCAGAAGAGAAAAACCATGTTATGTTTTCATAAGCAGTAACCGTATTGATTGAAAATGACAGTTCTCAATCGTTTACGACACATTTTCTAAAATTTGTTCTCGAAGTGAATACTGTTGAGTCTTCACCGACTTCCGCATTGAAAGCACATATTCGTATATAATTAATTTTTTTTTTTTTTTCATTACCATTCCATCAGTCTGATTGGTCAGGCCCTTTGAATTTCTTTGCCTTACACTTGTATGAACCACCAAAATTTTATTTCATTTGACCCCGCCCACTGGTACTACTTTTTAGACCTTTCTCAGAGAATTATGGGTAAAATAATTTGCAAGCTAATGTTTGTTTACCTCGAACACGACGGCAATGTATCGGAAATTGTAGCTCTTATGTACAGTGTAAAAACTGCTGTGAATGATGACACTTAATTCAACATAAAAAACTTTGCAAATATAAAGATGAAATTTCTTCGATGGAACAAAAATTAAAATTATATATATATATATATATATATATATATATATATATATATATATATATATATATATATATATAGAGAGAGAGAGAGAGAGAGAGAGAGAGAGAGAGAGAGAGAGGACATTCCACATCTTTCTCCTTGAAGTAACATTTTACCAATTAGATTCACATTTTTTACATTTGTAAAAACATCTGGCAAGGTCACGATGAGTCTTTTAATAAAGCGATATCGAAAAGGTGGGCTTCGTCTCTCGTTTAGACAAGTCGCATTTTCATGGTTTGTATGAAACTGTGCCATAAAAAGACACTAATAGAAGTACACATTCTGTTCGGTTCCAGTTGCAATTCAAAATAAATCATATTTAGATATTATAAGTGGAAGCATTGTAGCTGACTCCCCTTCTTAAAGGGTGGAAGCTGTCCTTGTTGATCGAAAATTTGGCGAAAAAATCTGATGAAGCTTTGTTGTGATTCATAGAAAAATGCTGAACGTGTTTTGGGAAGAAAGTCAAGTCAGTAAACCTCGTTAAAGCGGGGAGTCTGGGATTTTTGTTTCGAACCAGGATTTTTTTCTTTTACCTCAAGATAATTTCAACTAATATGATGGATATAAACTTGTTTTCTGCAAATCTTAGCAAGAGTATGGTTTTTTTTTCTCAAGCTATTTGGGAACCGCACATTTAAAGTTTTATAATATCCCGGGCCGATCCATCCCCCCTCCCCATCTTCAGTCTGAAAATTAAATGGTTGGTCCCTAACTGGATAAATCGAAATTGAAATGTGGAAGTCCAGCCTGATTGTTTATTTCAAACTGTAAGTCTAGCCATGGTTATTTATCAGATTGTATCCTCTCTCTCTCTCTCTCTCTCTCTGATTTCAGGTCCATATACAATGTCTACTCTCTCTCTGCTTTGAGGTCCATACACAATGGCTACTCTCTCTTTCTCTCTCTCTCTCTCTCTCTCTCTCTCTCTCTCTCTCTCTCTCTCTCTCTCTCGCTGGTTTCAGGTCCATACACAATGGCTACTCTCTCTTTCTCTCTCTCTCTCTCTCTCTCTCTCTCTGGTTTCAGGTCCATACACAATGACTACTCTCCCCCTCTTTCTGTGAAAACTCTTCCTGATAGGTATAGCCTATATAATTTTCATGAACCTAAATTTTAAAAAAAAAAAATTTCAGAAGGGAAAATTTTACGCTACTGAGGGTGGCGCTACACCCTAATTTCGATATTAGTAAATATGGGAATACGAATGAAATAGATAGGAAATTATTTTGCACTTATAATCATTTGCATATTTATCCACCATATATGTTATTTGTTTGAAGTGACTTCATTTTCGATATAGACTGTAGGTATGATGATTTTCCTGACTAGGGGTCACTTTCTGACAGGCTTCCAGGAAACTGCAAGACGTTTTCTGCTTGGCTGTATGTAAATTACATATATTGATCGCTATTTTTGATGTATTCATGCACAGGAATAAAGGCAATCAGAATGAATATATTTAATGGATTTGTTTTGACAGAATTACATTTATTCTGTCCTTTATAGGTGTAAAATTTAATTATAAGGATTGTCAAGTTAGTTTTTAAAAGTTCAGTTCAATATGAACCGAAAAAGATTGCATAATCAATCTTCATCGTCATTATCCTAATTTTCTTTACCGGGATTCATTCCTCAGCACAGTAATAGGTTCATAAGTCAATAAATACGTCATTTAGTTAAAAAAATATATATATATAAATTTACAAGACCCTAATGTGTTGATGACGTAAGAGCATGGCTGGTGCAAACATTTAAACTTCTGGCGGAAGCTCCATATCAATCCAAAGTGGTCACCTCGCCACAAAACCTCAGTTTACTTTATTATTGAAGCGAATGTAAAATTTGTATATACTGAGCAAACAATTAAAATATATGGTAGTAACGCTTTCTCTTTTACTGGATCTAATCTTGAAATAAACAGAAAATCATTTTTCTCGATAGAAAAATATTATTTTATTTTTGCATGAGTGGCATAGACCTTAAGGTTTTACACAAAAGCAGTTTTGGTGTCCAGATCGCTTGGAATCAGAGCTTTAAACTCTAGATCTCAAGAAGATTAATCCAAACAGGTAGAATTATCTTTCTTATCAAAAGACGGTGATCGGTGGCATGGTAATCTTGGACCGACATTACAGTCTGATGAGAATGATCGCAAGTCTACTTTTCAACCTCAAAATCGATACCAATGTGTCAAATGCAATGTAATTTACATTTTCAGTTTCAGATACTACGGTTTCTAAGCGAGTTGTAGGGCATTCTCTTTTGTCCAGAATTGTAGATCAGTTACTATAGTGTCGGACTCGTAATCCAAGGGTCGTGGGTTCAGTACAACCCAGCCCAGCTTGGTCGGCTGCCTTGATGTGTCATTGGGACAGGTATTTAGCTCCCATTTCCTTGGCATGATGGAGTAGTGGGAAGGTAGTGATCCTGGACCTTTTTCTGTTTTCACGTTCGGATTTTTTTGTTCCGATCCGGTCTCATTCTCAAGCTCGCACTTACGTGCTCGCTCCCTCCTCTACACTTCAAAATCCCAACGAGAAAACAGAAAATGGTCCAGGACACCTACCTTCGCACTACTTCTCTTTTTTAAACATTTTTATCATCACTTATTTATTCATAACTACCTTCAATCTACCTCCCCCCTATCCTTATATTCACACAAAATTATACAGGAATGTTAGACAAAATTAATAACTGACTCCCCCCTATCCTTTTATTTACACAAAATTTATATTAATCCCATTTCCTCTAGAATTTTGTCAACATCAACAACACTCAGCTTATTAGGTTCATACCCAATAGCAAATGTATTAACACCATCAGCACAATATCTTTTGTCATCAAAATTACACAACCCGCTCTTGTTTGCAACATCAGTTTCAATATTATGACAATTGCTTCTTAAAACTGTCATCTCAACTTTTTTTCTTTCTCCGTTTAATGCTTCTTTATAATCCTCAAACGTAACTATTTTTTTTACCACATTTTTCTTTATTCCTTTTGCCCGCTTTTTTATTTCGCCATCATCTAACTTTACAGCGTACATTTTGCTTCTTAAACCAACAAACTCTGTTATCGGCACAAAATTCGTTTCATCTTTAAATTTACCAATTACCTTTTTGTTATTATTGCACTTAAATCCACTATTTTCAGGAAAATCTGATAAATCAAATAAACTCCTGTCATTGTAAATATCTTTATATAAATCTTCCGTTTCAATTTCGTAACATAAACTGTCAGTATCAGTAAACAGCAATTTGCTCTCAGGATATTTTATCTTGATATAATCGTAATGAAACTCATACATCAACATTTTGCTTATTTCCAATATTGCTAAACCACAATAAACAGGTTTATCCAACACCAAATTCTATTTTCCTTTTTCTATAGCTACTAAATTTTCGTTAAATATCTTCATTTTTACCAATCTTTCATCTGATTCCAACTTATTTCGTCTTTCAACGTCATTTACAATTTCAATATTGACCCTCTTTCTAATATTTTCCATCGTCTTATCAAAAACGCTATTATTCATTAACTTAAAAAAGTTTTTTTCAAACTCTGCTGTTGCACTTGCTCTCTTGCTAGTATTAAAATCTATATATTCCTTTAACCACTGGTTTTGTTTAAATTTCAAAACTCTATGAACCTTTGTTAACACCAAACCATGATCAATCACCATTTTTAGCATTTTATTATGAATAATATACTTTTCTTTATTTTTCAAATTTGGTACCAATTTTTATATTTTTCCTGTTATAATACCGTATTCATTTTTCATTTTAATTTGCTCCTTACTTAACATATCATCAGTAATTAACATATTTTCAGCACAAAACGGATAATCGTTATACAGAACATGTAGTTACCAGGATACTCAATGTCGCACTCTACAAAATACCCAACATCGTCTGGTACTTTTTTATCTGTCTCTTTTAAAAACGTATCTCGATCTATCCACCTAAAACCACTATACGGTAAAGGCTGACTCATTGCATAACCATAGAAATTATTAGTGTCTAAATAAATTATGTAATTATCAGGTTTATCCTTATCATAATCGCTCATATATTTGTTATTTGCGACCGAATGCTTTTTGGTAACAACACTTATTCCTCCTCTGATACCTCGTTCTACAAATAAGAACATATTACTATCAGTAAATAATTCTAACTTTATTTTACTTATCTTTAACGCAGCGTCCCAGCTCAGTCCTGGTGAAGTAAAGTACCAAGCTGGGTCCAAACAATAATATTTTAAACAAGTATTTCTAATTGCTCAAATGCGTCAGCCAACAACCAAACATCTGTTTTCAAATATAAGTCGTGATAATCTCCAAGATTTTTACAATTCATTTCATTCCAGACTTTTTTTGCCCAATCATATTCCTCATCACTAATATCACTTAATGTTAAAGATGAATAAAAAAGATTTTTTTCAGGAAGCTTTGTTTCCTCAAATTTATTCAAATTTATCATGTACTCATAAGGATAAATACCTTTTTGTTTCAACATATCACTTTTGTCACCAAAATATTGTTCCAAATTATAAAAAATTGTACAACCCTTCACAACCTCCTCAAGTGAAGCTAACATAAACTGAAAGCTATCAATAAATCTTAATTTACCAATTGTTATACTCATATACCTCTCAAAATTATTAGGTATACACTTTATTTTTTCTTTAAACTCACCAAACGCTTGAACAATAATATGCGAATCGTACCCTCGTAAATTATGAAAAACAATTTGGACAAATTCAGGAACTTTGTAATTTAAGTTACAACCGTAGTGTGCAGCACCTCTATACCTACCTGTGATATGACAGTGATCTCTGACTCTGTCACTACCGAGTTTTTCTTTACAAATACTACAATTTTCATTATTTTCAAAATTATATTTTTCTTCTTTAGTTAATTCTAATATTGCTTTGGGGTTTTTATATTTTTCAATAATTTTATTTGATTCTCAGAACAAATTCTGTAACAACCACCTAGCAGGATTTTCTCCTCTATAAAGTTTAATATCCTCTGACGAACTATTATCAACAGAACAAACGACTTTATATGCAACTGAGCAAGGAATATGGTTTTGCGTTTTTGTTGTTGACGACTTAGTTGGATCACCAATTACTGTAACAACATTTTGCAAAAGCGCCTCAAAATCACCATAAATAACAAACGGTATTTGATGCTGCTTGTTTGTGTGAGTAAATCTTAGTTCGTTATTTCCCAATTTTGGCATATTTATTACCTGAACCTCTTTACAATCTTTTGCATGACTGTCCAGTATTTCTTGTGACGCGCATCCGTGTAGACATCTGTAACAAAAATATTTTTTAGATTTCATCTTGCTGTACTGACTACCAACAAGTCCGTTAAAGTTTTTTTTATCCAGCAATAGTGTTCTTTGTACAACAACAAATTTATTGTTTTTTGGTCAGCATTTTTGCTTATGTATCGTGGATAAACATTCTCTTTGTCATCTAAACCGAACACGTTTATTGTCAGATTATTTAACTTTTCAAATTTAGGTATCTGTCGTTCCTCAACAGGAAACCTTATATTGTCAAATTTTAATTCTTTTGAAAATAAACGATAATTTGACAATCTGTCAACATGTTCATCAGCAGGATGTAACGCGGACATTACAGCCCATCTGAAACATTCATTGTCGTTATTTTTAACATTACTAATACATTTTTTATTTTCTATTTTATCAGGCAATTCAATATATGACATACCCCTTAATGGCGCATATTTTGCTGTATAAAATTCAATCTTTTTAAATCTAATAAATCTCCAACCTGAACCTTGTGATTGGTATATTTCAATTTGGTCTTTTATTTTATCAAAAATAACATCAGCCAATCTATTTATTTCGTCACCAGGCATCAAGCGATGTACACCAGACGAAATAAAAGGATCAGCAAACGCATTTTCGTTTCCTTCATAAACATCTTGTCAAAACCGGAGAATGCACTTTTTTTCTCTTTGACAACTTCTTGCTTAACAGGTATACTCATTGATTTATTCAGCTTTATATACATATGCATTTTATTTTTTAAAATGAAAAATTTAATCATATGCTTAACCACATGCTTAAAAATCTCTATTTAGACATATATATATATATATATAATATAGCCCAAAAAATGAACACATGTGTTGAACATATGTTTACATTTGCCGATGATGAATTTGTTACTCACCCAGTTTACAACAACAATGCCGCCAACAAATTGTCAATGGTTCTTAACTTAACTTTTAAAACTGCGATACCTGGTAAGCAAACACCATTTGGTAAAATTATATCTGTCGGTGAGCGCGATGGTCATGCAATCACAAAAGTGTTTGTTAAAAATTTCGTTTTCGAAATTTTCAATGGACCTATCCCAGAAAAGGCAAACGTGTTGCGCACAAGAACGGCTGCGTTGATGATAATAATATTCATAATTTATATTTAGATGAAGAATTTAAACGTCATCCAGTGTTTGATTGTTATGAAAGTTTTGAAAAAGGAACAATAAGAAATGCCAAAACAAAAAATATTGTTGGATCTCTGGATAAAAGAACAGGTTATTTACAAATTGGTTTTTGTATAAACAAAAAAGTTAAATCTTATCGAAGTCATCGTTTTATTTATGAAACGTTTGGTGGTATAATACCAGAAGCTATGGTTATAAACCACATTGACGGAAATAAAATTAACAACAATTTGTTGAATCTAGAAGTTGCAACACAACAACAAAATCTAAAAATAGGAAACACTGGTAAACATAAAAAACACCACGAGCCGTGTCATCATACAATGATCATAATGATGATGAAATAATTTTTCCTTCAATATCAGCAGCAGGAAAATATTATAATATTCAAACATTTTCAATAAAGATGGTAGCAGACAATATCACAAAATCTGCATTTTCAAAAAGATTCAAAATACCAATTAAGTTCAATTACTGCGACAATTAACCTAATAACTTAATTTCCTTTTCCAAAATCCCAACCACGTTTACTAAAACGTCATGATAATTTTCATGTTTATCAACAATAATATACCTAACGTCAAAAAGTTTGTAACACAATAATCCCAACAATTTTTTATTTTTTTTGTAACTTTTTTACCAATTTTTTACCAACATCCTTTTCCTCAAAAATAATACATTTACAATTTACACTCAACCTTTTATCGTCAACATCTTTCATAAATTTTTCAAATTCTTCATCACCACAATTACCAAAATCAATAATTTCACAATATTTCTTTTCTCCATAAACACTAAATACACCAATAGCTAATGGTGTTTTATTTTCGTAATAATTTTTGTCAAAATGCATAGTTTTATTATAATCCCTCGTGAAATCAAAATCTAAAACGCTACAACGTCTGAACACTGCCTCAACAAATAAACATTGTTCTGTAATCTCACTTACCTCTAAACCACAAAGCACCTGCGGCAAATAGTGTTCAGGTACATCATCCTTTGGTCTCCTTAGCATCGGACACTTTAGCTCAACTAACATAATTTTATAAACATCAGTTTCTTTTTTTTTCATCATTTACACAAATAAGTTTGTCATCCCTGAATCTGACAACAACATACCCATCAGGCGAGTACCTGATACCGAAATCTGTTGTTACACAAATGTTATTTCCCAAAAACTCGTTCACAAAAATTATGTTCAACATATTTTAAAATTATTGGCTCAATAATTTTCCCCAATAACATGCTAATGATCCTTCAAACTTAACATTTTCTCCTTTACGCATCTTATATTTCTCTTTTGCAATTTCTTGCAAACTTTTGTACGGATTAACGCCTAATATTGTAGCAATTTCTGAACCACCAACTGTTGTTGCCATCAGCTTGTACCAATCCTCCGTTCTCTGAAGAATTTTAGATTTTAAAACTTCCTTAACAAATTTTTTTATTTTGTTATAACATAAATCTTTGTTCATCTTATATAATTTGTGTAATATAAAATTCACAATTTAAATAAAATTATTTTATATACATGTTTGCAAAGCTACAGAGACTATATTCTCAACCACAACCTACACTTGCTTTAGCAAAATACAACAATCTTGTTCAACCTGAGCATGAAATATATTTACCAGAACAATATGTGACAGATGAATATCTTCCTGACGATGGTGAAGTAGTTCCTGAATATTACCAAAATATTGTTATTGACAATAAACATTACTCGCCACCAACAACAGGTAGATACAACGTCAAATATCACTTAACAAAAAAAAAAAAAAAAAAAAAAAAAAGTTTAACTTAACAGAATTAGAAAAAAAAAGTTTTTATGCAAGACTTATTCATTTTATGAACATTAAAATTCCATAGAGACAAAAAAATATTAAATTTGATTTTATTTTTGCAAAAATATTTTTATTGATGACAGAATTAACTTCTGAAAGGAGAGATTATCTGATCTCTTTATGCAAACCTGTTAAGTGTAAACACGTGCAGGTTTATTATGAATATATTTACAAAACTATTATCAATAATGTACGTTAAACATACGGTTTTATACTTGATGTTGGTACCCAACTATTAAATACGTCACTATATCCTCGCCACTTAACTAAACTTCGCCCACCATGTGGTCCGCTTTAGTTTTTAATATTTTTTCAATAACAAACACGTCCTGATCTGTCTTTTATAATTCTTGTTCGTAAAAACTTCCTGTAATGTCTTCGTTATTTAAATCTCGTAATTTGTAAGTTACAGGTATAGTCATAAGCACATCACTTCTTCTGACCAATTTGCTGTTGCAGATTTTTCAAGTATTTTTTTTGTTACTGAAATTCTAACTTGATCACCAACAGCAAACTTATGTCTTCGGTATAAATTCTCATTTGCAAGTACAGGAAACTTAATTGCGTCTTTTGGTGACATTTTTAACGTTCTATGTTTGCTACTGTTGTACTCATCAACTAATATAGGTAATTTGTGAACGTATTGTTACTATTATTTGCTGTCATGTACTTATAAATTTTATCTTTTATTGTACGATTAAATCTTTCAACAATTACACTTTTGCTTTCATTTCCTGTAGTGTATTTTGTGATGCCATGATTCTTTAACCAAGTTTCAAATTGTTTATTATAAAACTCTACACCATGATCAGTCCAGATTTTATTAGGTTTACGTTGAGTATCCGAAATTAATTTCTGAAATGCATTTGTGATCGTATTACCCATTTTATTTTTTATTGGCACACTAAACGCGTACCTACTCTGTAAGTCAACTATGTTTAACAAATATTTATTACCGTAATTATGTTCCGCAAATGCTGACATATCTGCCAGATCCACAGACCATATGTCATCAACAGCATTTGCAACTAAACGTCGTCTTAAAAAAACTTTTTTTTTGCTTTATGCAATTCTGCAGCTAAATTATCACTAACAAAAGGTGGAGGTACTGCTAGACCTAATTTATATTTTGAACCAATAATTCCTTGCACAAATCTTCTGTCAATACGTTCACGTAAATTTTGTGGTTGCATGTTACTTAACTCATCTAACATAACTTTGTCGCAACCTAGTTTATCACCAGGAACTCCTTGCTTTCCTATGTCTCGGTAACATATATCATGTCTCATTGCGATTGCGTCAACTTGATTAAAAGGTTCTTGTCCTGGCAATGGATTATCGTTTTCATCAAGTTGCTCTTCAAGTGGGTTCCAAGGTCCTGTATATTTATGACCTGGCAGTGTCCAACCACCTTTAGGTTTTGGTAATTTACCAATAATTTTATGAATATCAACTGCACCAGCAACAATTTTGCGATTATCACATTTTTTACAATAACACACAACTTTATAATGCTCAATGCATAGGTGGTGATCTACGCCGCAGTTACACATATTTTATTATTTTAGTTTTACAAAATTATTTTATGGCGTGATACATAATTCAGGTGAATCTGGTCGTAAATTAACATTTATTCCTTTACCCAGAACCTCTTGTTCCACAACTGGCTTCTTTATAAATACACTTTTCTTTTTACCACAAACACCACAAATACTTTTCATCATCAAACGATTGTTTTTTGTTGTTACAATTTCTTCATCTGTATTAGCAGTTTGTGTCTTGCACTTAAGCCAATATGTAGTTGCCATTTTATACTTAATATTCACACAAAATTTACTGCAATTTTGTCATTATTTAAACTTGCCGATGTTTCAAACTGCGTTATAAAATCTATAAATGACATACCGCGTGACATTTGTTTAATAAACATTATGCAATAATAACCACATGCTGTAGTACCTGTTGGTTGAATCTGTGTCGAGTTATAATTTACATATTTGTTCACAAATTTCTTAACTGCATCTGATGGTTGTAAACCAAATGAGTCAAAATAATTGTTATTAAAAAGTGCAGTCCAGTGTGTTCCATTACCTTCATTAAAGTTCTGAATATTAATTACACATGACGTATTAGGTTTCACGTGTCATGGCAACTTATCCTTACAGAATACACCAATAAATCCTTTAACATTTTTTAACTTATCATGTATGTCAAAGTTAGACAGCGCAGTTACATTCTTCTTGTACCTGGTAACACCAGACCGTCGTTGCCCATGAGTTTTGGTAACAGAAGACTTGCTGCTGAACCTAACAGCATTGGAAGTATAAAACCTCCCTGAATTTGTTTCATTTTTCTTTATAGATTTCTTTGTGCATCTACATTTCTTTTTTGCAGGCATATTATAATAAATTGTTGGATAAAATTTATTTTAGTAAACTACTAAGACCCCCAAATAGGTCTGAAATTAGAGGTATGTAAAGTCCACCTACCTTTCTTCTTCTTGCTGGTGCTTTTCGTGTTCTTGCAGTAGTTCTTCGTCTCTTAGGCGGCATTATTGTTACTTGTTAGATAAAAAAAAAATTGTCAACAAAGTTAACTCAACGTTCTTTTTATTCCGTTTCCCTTAATTGCTTTTTCAACACCCGCACTTACTGCACAGATGCTGCTGCAAGACCAAGTTGACCTAAAATTGGTAATATTTTTGGTAATATAGTTGAAGCTATAGTTGCCAGTACAGGACCAATAAAACCACCATGTTTAGCCATAACAGTAATCTGTGATTTTGATAAGTTAATAACAAGTGGTGATCCTTTGTTAAACTTAATAATCTGCGTTTTTGTTAACAAAAGATTAACTTCTTCTGTTCCTTTGTAATCTATTTTTATTGATACACTTTTTCTGTTCTTAACAGCATCTGCTAATTTTTTTATTTGCCCTCTTGACAAATTACTTTTTGTTGATGGTACATTATAAATAAAGTTTAGATAAAAGTTACACTTAAAATGCAAAGCATTTACACCTGAATGTACATTCTTCCTTTAACAGCATCTAATGTTACATATCTGTCAGAAGTAATAAGTGCATAAACATTATAGTTTGCTGCAGGTGCAGCAGTAAGTTTATTTCAATATCTGCTTGAGACGTCTTAAGACGTTCAGCATGCTTGCTAACATCAAAATGAAATATTGGGTAAAGATTTCTAAATTCTTCTATTGACAACTGACTTCCACTGTCAGTGTTGTTATATTTCTCCATTGCCTCTTTTAATGCATAGTATGGTCTTGACACGTTTTGATTAACTCCTGTTGTGAAGTTACAAGCGAATTCTCGTTCAGGATATTGTCGTGAATTTATTCTTGCATTAATTCTGGTGATTCCCATGTTGTCAAATAATCGTTTGTTAGTTGTTTGATCACCATCTGCTCGTGCTAAAGTTTGAAATACGACATAAATATGCCGTGGTGGTTCAAGAAAAGATGTTGATGTCATTCTCCAAGTATAATTTGCAGTTGGTGGTGCAGATATTTTGTAAACTTTATTTTGCTCAAAATACACCTTTCGTGTATATGTTTGAAGAGCGTCATTTAATATTTGTTCAACAGATATTGATGGTACAACCTTTGGCATCCACATTGCGAGATAGGTTACGACAAATTGACCGTCTGCAACACTTACTGCTTTAAATACTGTATTATTGTTGTCAGATCTTGTTAGGACAATAGAATGCTTAATTCCTCTAAAAACTTTATTTACATCTCGACAAAAACCAAATATTGAACTTAGTGGTAAAATAAATGTTACTTGTGCTCCATTGTCAGTTAAATATCTACGTTTTGCATATCCGTCGTTGTATAATTTAGTTCTTTTTGTTGCATAATTAATTTCATTTGCTTTTGCAAGAGATGTAGCAGTATCAGCAGCAGCAGCAGGTGGTGTAATACCAATTTCATTACAAACATTTATCATAACTGCAACTGTTGTTGGTAAATCTGCGGCGGCAGCAGGTGGAGTTATTCCAAGTCTGTTTGATACTGTAGTTATAAAATCCCTTATTATGGCTAATGTTGCAGCGTCATTAGCACCAGCAGCAAGAGCAGCAGACTGTGGCACAAATTCTATTCTGGAAGCAATACCTGTTCCTGTATCTTTGAACCAATGCATATTTGTTGCTGTTGATCGCGCATAATCGTCAGAAAAAGAAATTAGGTTCATAATAGTACTAACTGTTGGTAAATTATCCTGAATTTCTTCAAGAACCTGGTTACCAATCAAGTATCTTGCTGATCTAAATAAACTAAAACCGTTATTTAAAAGTGATATTTCTGTACCAGCAGCATGTGCAGCAGGTACTGCAGATGTTGTCATTAACTGACCCCGTACTTCAATAAATGTTTTATTTGGCAATAGGTAAATGTCTTCGTCTCGTGTGTTTATAATTTGTTGAGATTCATTGTAACCTGTCTTGTCTGGCAAGTACTCAATGTATTCAAATTCAGTTGAAGACTCATCAATTTCCTGTTGTTCGGTAATGTCAAGATAGGTCCTTAGTGACGTCATGTTATTGATAAAGTTTAGATAAAATTTTATTACACAATTAATGCTAATTTTCTAATAATATTTTCTCCTTCTTGAGATAAAAGTTTTTTTGTTGTTTTAATCATAGCTTTTGCTGTTGCTGCTGTTGGTGCAATTTCTTTTATTGCTTCAGTTATTTGCTCGTTTGATATTGGTGGAACATTAATTGTGTATGACGGTGTCATTGTTATTTCTGGTTGTGGTTGTGGTGGTGCTGTAACTGTTGTTGATACTCCTCTTATTTTTTCTGCTAATTTTTCTCCTGCTGCGGCACCTGCTTTAGAAGCAAATGACTTAGCTGCATTAAAAGCAACAGGTGATAGTTTTGTTGCAAGTGCTGGACCGTGTTTAACTATTTTTGAAAAAATTCTGCTAAATATACTGCCACCGATAACTTTTTTGCGATATATTTTTCTTTTATTTATTATTGATCCTGTCATTATTGTTCATGATTAGATAAAATTTTTATTTTATTTGTCGTAAATGTAGGTAATATGTGACTATTTCATTATTAAAATCAAGTTGAGCACCAGATTGGTCTGTTAGTGTCATCCTTATTGTTGATATTTGCTCGTACTGGTTTACTGGATAATATATTTTTTCACCAGATATAATCTGCATCAGTGAACCAGGTGGAACGTCAGGTGAAAATGCATAAATTGCCTCACCTTTTGAGCCTTTTGCTGTATATGAACCATCTGCTACTGAGCAATTAATTAAGATTACATCGGCATAACTTATATCAACAGGAGTTTCACCATCGTACTTGATGGGTGAAGTTACAGCTGAACCATATTGTTGTTTGTTAAAACCTAAGAGTGTTCCAATTATATAAGGTTTACTTAAGTCAATTAACATATTACCTGATAATGTAATTATTGAACGTAGTGTGTTGTAATTAGGTTCAAGTAAAAAGTAATCTACATTACCACCGTCGTCAGATATTAAGGATTTTATTGCTGTATTAAGTTCAGGAACGTTATATGCACCTGGTGGTATTTTTACGCTTTTCCAATTTCCAACAAGATCTTTGAACGTAAAGTCATCGTTAATATTAGGTTTTATGTTACGAATGCTGTTCCACATTGTTGCAGAAATAAGACTTATTTCATATTATTCTTTTGTGTCAAGCTGTATTGGTGGATTATAACTTACACTAAAATTAGCGCTATTGCTTGCAGTTTGTGACGAATCGAGAAATAGTGTAGTTTGCATTATTATTATTGATTATACAAAATTAGAAAAGAAAATAGTCTAAACACATAGTGTTTCTACACAAGATCTGTATGCAGAATTT
Organism: Margaritifera margaritifera; assembly: GCA_029931535.1. Taxonomy (NCBI): domain Eukaryota; kingdom Metazoa; phylum Mollusca; class Bivalvia; order Unionida; family Margaritiferidae; genus Margaritifera; species Margaritifera margaritifera. Next base: position 743,229 of record JAQPZY010001360.1, read on the forward strand.
TATATTCATCAGTTGTTAACAAACCAGAATTTCTTAATTTATCAAGAATGTCCACAATCTCATTTTCAGTTTCAGATCCAGTGTTACCTGCTTCTTTAGCTGATATAAGCAATAAAAAATGGTCAATCATCTCTTTTGTTGAACTAAAAATTCTGATACCTGAGCCAGATTTTTTTTCTTCCCTATCAATAATTTTTTTAATATCTTTACCTAACTGTTTCATTGATTTGTGGTCATCCTTAATTTCTAAAACTTTTGCTTGAGTTCTTAGTTTTTTTTATTTATGGTTGTTATTGCTTCCTTAAGCATTTTTAATTGAGTAAAATCAAGTTTTTCATAATTTTTTAGTTCTGGATAAATTTGATTATTTTCCGATTTTTTAGTAATTTCTTTAAGTTATTTTTCGTAGTTATTATATATATTTTTTTCTTTTTTTCAATATCTTCTACAGTTTCACCACCTATTGCACCAATAAGTTCTTCTTCATTTTTATCAGGAACAACTGGTTCTTCAAAAGTTATTAGCGGTTCATCAATAATTTGTGGCATTATTGCTTGTGGTTGCTGTATTTGTGGTTGCATTTTTTAGATTTTGTTTGTTGTTGTTGCTGAATATTGTTTAAAATTATATTTTGTGAAGTTTGTTTATCTAAAATTTATTTCTGTGTTGATTTTAATGCTGCTATTGCCTCGTCCTGTTTTTTGTCGATTATATCTTTAACAGCAGAAATAGACTGAGTTTCAGGTAATAGTGATTCTGCGCGTGCTTCCTGTATTGGTTGTTCGCCAAAACGTGCTTGGTCAAAAATAGATTTAGCACGTTGTCTAGACTCAACTAGTTTTTTTTTTAAGTATTTCTCGTCTGTCCATTTATTGTTAATGATTAGATTAGACAGAATTTAGCTGACAACATTGTTGTCTGCCAAATACTTATTAATGCAACATCTAAACATTTTGTCATTTGTTGGTGCAAATCTGTCAAATAAAAGAAATTCATGTTTATTTTTTGTTGCTTTGTGGTAATATTCAGCAGATTTCTCTTTTGAAACATCGCCACATTGTTCACGAGCTATGTTCTTGACGTCTGTGTTGTCCAAACCTGAGAATAAAATAAAGCATCTGGTGTTTCGTCTTATAAATCTGTCAACATTGTAGTAACCTTGTGCTAAAAATATTGAGTTACATCTTTTGTTTCGTGATAGTGAAAAATAAGATTTTATTTTGTCAATTTCTCTATGTTCAAGAGGTATATCGTCAAATACTATAATTTTATGTTCTTTGTCGTCTAGTTCCTTAACAGGTATTACGTCATCAGGTTGACTTATTGTGTAAGTGTCATCTTTGACATTAAGTTTTTCTTTTAATGTTTTGTTAAATTCTGTTAATAACTGATACTTGTCCTGTTGTGGATTTACAGTATAAATATGAACTTTGTCATAATTAAGATTATCTTTTAAGAGCAAGTTTAACAAAAGATTCGTTTTACCTGAACCTGTTCTACCAACAATAAGGTAATGACAATTTGTGAGATTGTTGTTATGCTGTTGATTAAGTACATTTTCTGTGTCAAAGTTTATAACGCTCATGTTTTATTTTTAAATTTAGATTAAAATTTAGTCTGCAATAATAAAATAAAAATGTCGTATTATACAAAGTTTGGAAATTACGCGGGTGGTGATGTAAGTAATTACGTAAAGAAAACTGGTGACATTATTACAGGTGACATAAACATGACAGGTAGAAAAATAATAAATTTAGAAACAACATACCCACTTGTAAGTGGCAACTTGAGTCAAGCAACAAGTTTAGCTCAGCTTAATACATTAAGTAACTCAAAAGTAATAAAAAGTGGAGACACCATGACTGGTGTATTGTCGTTTACAAGTACAGGCAAGATTACAGGATTACCAACATCATATCCACGTGCTGATACTGACGCTGTAAGTTATTTACAACTTAAGGCAGAAGCGTCGTTTTATGTTCCACATACTGGTTCAACAATGTTAGGTTCATTAAATATTGGGCGATTTGCACTTAGCGGTTTGCAAGTTATAATACCTGCTGCTGATGATTATGCTGTAAGTTACAAAGTTTTAAAAGATTATTCAGTTAAAAAAGTTGGTGATACAATGACAGGTGCGTTAGTTATGGGAACAAATAAGGTAACATCAAGTGCGGTACCAAATACAGTTGATGATCTAACAAATAAGGCTTATGTTGATGGTAAAAGAGTTAAAAATTATGTTGGTTTTATACCAATATTAACTGAAAATAGTGGTAGTTGAAATGGTTTTATTGCAAGTTCATCAACTGCTTACCCAAACTATTTTGCGTGGAATGCATTTTTACAACAATTAACAACAAGTGGTGGAGTAAATGAGTGGGCGACAAATGGGTAAAATACACATTTATGGTTAAAAATTGAGTGTCCTGTTGCAATTTGGAAATTTCAGTTAAGGGGAAAACAATCTGGTGCAGAAAGATTGTACAATTGGCAGTTTGACGGTTCAAACAAATATTTTGCAACTTCAGCTGATACTTTATACCCAGCAGCAGGTGTTTATATTGGAAATACTGTTCAGGAATTTGTTCTTGATCCTACAAAGACTGTTACAAAATATAAAAGTTACAGAATTTTTTGTACAAATGCAGAAGTTACAAATCCTGGTTTAAGTTTTTTTCAAATATTTACTTTAGATGACCTTGTGTAAATTTTGTAAAATAATAAAATAAAAAATGGTTGATGCTGATGAAAAACGTATTTCACATATTGTTGAAGTTTGTCGTGAGTTTTATAAAAAAAAATTTGATCCTAAATATAAAATAGATTTGTCAACAGAAGCAAGAAGAAAATTAAATAGTTATAAAAATGATGTTATTGTTGAAAAAAGTGAACTAAAAAATAGCTGAATGTCTGTAACCGCAATGAGAAGTAGTCAATTACGTGATGAAATTAATAAATTTGATGTTATGGTTAAATTTTGTTCAGATCGTGCAATAAATGAACAGGAAAAAGTTATTGACAATTTGGTTCATGATATTATTTTAGAGTTAAATGTTGAGATTGTGCATTTAATTTCTGATGCTGGTGTCATAAGTAAACGAAGTTTTGCAAAAAAGTCAGACGAGAAAAGACATAAGTTAAATAACGATTGCTTAGAAGAAAATGTAAGTAAAAAAAGATTTACAATGTTTAAAAAACCAGAACTTAAAGAAAGATTTTCAAAAAGACGTTTATTCAGAATGATGGGTTTAGATTATAACGATGTTGATACAATATTAGACGTTCATGATCATCCTGATGACGCTCATATTTTATCTACAAGTTACTTTGTTATTGCTTCAGCATTAAAAAATAAAATAAAATTTAGTGATAAAGAAATTTATACAGCAATAGAGGCAAAGGACAGAATTAGAAAAAGTTTAAAGGATGATACGAAACAAAAGTTTTATGATGAAATTAAAAAGTTAAGTGATATTAATGAAGAAAAAAATTGGGAAATGGAGACTATGATGAGGCTAAGCTAATTAAGATTAAAAATAAAGATTTAAATGAAATAAAAGATGACGTTAATTATGAAAAAATAGTTGATCTTATTTCTTTAAAATTAGAAATATCGTTATCTGATTTATTTTATGTAATTTAAAAAATAAAATGACAAAGAAAAATGTAATTGATTTTAATCATATTTCGTATAAGATACCTGAAAATGAACGACATGAATTAACTGCGTATTATCATTATTATCATAAAAAAATTATTGTGCAAAGAAAAGTTACAGGTATTTTGAAAGAATATTAAGATTAACTGGTTATATACCAATGTTATTGACAGCAGGAGGTGTAGCATCAACTGGTGGTACAGAAAATATTTTTTTCTTGATAATTTCAGGTGTAGGTATCGGATTAAATGCTATCACAAAAAAGATTGAACCTAATTTTGAAAATAAAAAGTCAGCTTGTAAGTTTGCAATGACAACGCATAACAAGATTTTGAATCAATTAAGAACGTACTTAAGGAGAGAAAAATACTGTATGTTAGATTTGATACAGGAATTTAGAATTAGGGATGATATGTTAAGTGATTTGTTGCCTTTAAGAATGGGGCATTATAAAAAAGATTATGAAAAAGAATAGAATGAATATAAAGATATTCCTGTTTAATTTTGTGCGAATATAAGTTATAAGAATGAACTTTGAAAATATAACTGTCGAAGACACTGACAAAAAAATGAAAAAGATAATGTACTGTGGTGAACAATTGTGTGAGAGTTTTATTGATGAATTTTGTAGTGCTTGTTTTAAATCGGTGGCAAACTTAAATTATCTTTGGTAAATTATGATGAGTCAGAATATTTTAATTTTGTTGAAAATTTATTTGAAACATTAAGTAATAGTGGTAATATTTTGTATGACCCAATTGCGGAAGATAAATTTACTAAAATCACTATTGATAATGAAACAAAGTGTTTTATAAATGATGAACGTGTTAAGTTTAGTCAGTTTTGTAAAATAATTCAACCAGGCATGGCAGTAAGTAGTGACGATATAAAGTTTTTTATTTATGAGTATAATTACATGAATTATATTATTGCAAAAGCTATTGTTTTTTATGCTTATCATGATGAATATCTTGAGGATAAAGATGAAGATGTGTTCAAAGTTGTGATTAGTGATGCTGTTGAAGATGATAATAAAATCGTTAGAAATTCAATTGAGGAAGATAATTTTGTCTAAAATAAGTGTATAATGGATGATATAATGAAATTACTTGAAGAAATTGAAATTTTAGTAAAAAAGATAAAATTACTTTAAAAAATAGATGGTGAGACAAAACATATAAAGAATTTATTTAAGTTTGAGTGGGCAACTGGTAAAGATGAGAGTAATGATGAAATAGTAACATAAATTTTGTGTAAATAAAAGGATAGGGGGGAGTCAGTTATTAATTGTGTCTAACATTCCTGTATAATTTTGTGTGAATAAAAGGATAGGGGAGAGGTAGATTGAAGGTAGTTATGAATACAATAAGTGATGATAAAAATGTTTAAAAAAGAGAAGTAGTGCCAAGGTAGTGTGTCCTGGACCATTTTCTGTTTTCTCGTTGGCATTTTGAAGTGTAGAGGAGGGAGCGAGCAAGCGAGCACGTAAGTGCGAGCTTGAGAATGCGACCGGATCGGAACAAAAAAATCCCAACGAGAAAACAGAAAAAGGTCCAGGATCACTACCTTCCCACTACTAATGGCCAAAGAAAGTGCTCAAAGTATCATTAAGACCAACAAACAATTGTCCAATATATATATAGTTTTCTCTTCGTACCCTAGCTTAAACTTCCATCACCTTTGTTTGAGTTCTTCATTGGATGGGCAATTGTCAGACTGTATGCGTTTTTTTACAGCGGCAAATCAAATCGGGGGAGGGGGCGTTGGAGGGAGCAGAGCCAGTGTCCCCTCCCCCTTCTTACAAAAGTCAGCGAAACAACTGGAACGTTTCCTAGAGTAAGTTTTCTTTACAGTTATCCCCTGGAAACGCTTACATTGCAAGAGCTTCCGGGGGTTTCGCTCCTTGGACCCTATTCGAAGGTTCCGTCAAACAGACCCCTCGCCTACCTGTTTACGCCCCCCCCTCCCCCCGAAAGAAAGAACAATATTTCTGGATCCGCTCATGGTATGTGATTGTGTTTCAGACACATAATTATTTCTGTAAACCCTTGACAACTGTCAAGTACAACGACTCTTAAGTAATTAGTTCAGCTAAGTTTCTGCCTAGGTAGTACAATTACAACCCGCCAATATTCATCTCCATCGTTTCATCAGACTTTCTTTAAGTTTGATAACTGCTCATAAGGTATAGAAAATATTCTTAACAACAACTGTGTTCAGCTCTTCTCTTTTCAAGTATTTTTTTCCTCGGCTGTTGTTGAATATAACAACGGTCGTGAAGACGTTATTAAATTGAAAATGAGCTTCTATTTCCGTTGTCTGGAGGTAATTTATATATGCAGTAATTCGTGGGTGATCATCGCTATTGTAGTGTAGAGTGGTAACTTCTATTAAGGAGTGTAATTTATATTGTGTTGATCTTTGCACTCGTGACGGATCAGAGTGCTTAATCCTTGTTCCAACGAATACTATGCAGTTTGGAAGTTATGACAAAACTTTGGAGACGGTGATACAAATTTATTTTTTTCCGCGACCGAAAAAATATTAGAACTGTTGCATGGTTCTTCGAATTACGCGTACCTTACAGGCAATGTACAGGCAGTATTGATTCAAAGAGATGTTGTAATATATTGTCTTACACAAATTAAATTTATATTTACGCAGTATCTTTGTAAAATGGCATGACTCTTGATCGTACTCCTTTTTGCGTGCTTCTTTAGCTGTATATAAATCCGATCCTAACATTCAAAGTAAGCGATTATTTCCAGGATTTCAGCACTGAAACGTTCCAATCGAGTTTTAGATTTTCCTGTTTGGTAATGATCCAAATTTTGTAGAAACAAAATATTACAACCATGTTTGAGACTCCAGAGTTCATAAGTGTAAACCATTTTTTTTTTTTTGAAAGTGTCTATCGCTACCAATAATGGAACTCGAGTTACCGGCTTGAGTGACCATTTACACCACTGATTCTCTCTTTTTTCTCTTACAAATTGTGTAATGTATTTGTATAGTTACGTATAACTTTTACCAGTATGTATATGATTGAGAAGAGCAAATAAATCGCATGAACTTAATCCTTTTCCCTTTACCACGTATTGTATGATTTAGATTGATCTATGGCAATAAAATAGATTTGAGGGAGCAAATTGCACATTACGGTGCTAGTCATACAGAAACGAAGCTTCCATGATGACGTCCGTCTGCGCTACGGCACGTGAATAATTTTTGTACTGCGTTTAGTACCTTCAGAAGGTTTTGCAGCGACAATTTGATTCCTTTGATCTTAATTGTGATTTCTTTGAAACTCACATATACGATAAGAAATGTCCGTTTTCAATTACAAATAACAATAGGTGCTCAGATCTTGACAAGTAGGGTTTAATGGTACGTCGGCACAATGATGGCTATATAGTGCCCATTAAATGTTAATTTCTACCCTTGTAAAGATAACAAAATAATTTTTAAAAAGAAATTAGGAAGGTAAACCCTTCCGAATAAACGTAAACATATAGTCCTACAGGATAAAACATAAAAGGTAAAGATGTTAAAATTCACTATAAGGTATGTAAAATAAAAGATACAGGTAATTTTTTTATATATAAAATTCTTAAAATTTAGAGTTAAAATTTGTTAAATTGCATTCTTCCTAAAATTGCAAGATCTTCTCTGTTCGCACATCATATCATAAATCTTTTTAATTGAAGTCGTATAAAAAAAAAATTTGTCTCACAGGGGGGTAGTTGACATACTTGACAAGAATGTTTTCCACTGTGGAACCTTGCTACACTCTGTTCGTGGTTCAGCTTTCAGAGGGTATGCATAGGTGATGATGCATGATGGGCGCAATGCCATGTAATCTCTGCGAGTTGTTCAATATGGGGGATGCCACTCTTCCATTTTGGATTTACCTTTTCTTTCCACATATGTTGCCAAGTACTAAATAATAAAGAAAAATAAAAAGAACATATTTGTATTGCAAACAAGATAGTATATAAGGAGTTGTGCTTGTAAGATTTATGAATCTAATCTTTCTTTAATTTGCAAACACATCTTTTAAATAATTACTATAACACTATTAACATGGAGTTTCATTTGGGACTGTTAGTGAAATTCTTTTCAAGGCCTAATGCTCTTTTATTTGGAACTATTAGTGAAACTCGTTTTAAGGCCTTATGGACTTTTATTTAGAGCTGTTACTCTTTTCAAGGCCTTATGGACTTTTATTTAGAGCTGTTACTCTTTTCAAGGCCTTATGGACTTTTATTTGGAACTGTTAGTGAAACTCTTTTCAAGACCTTTATTGACTTTTTGCATAGTATACATGCAAAAAGATGTAGTTTTGCAGCAGACAGTTAAATACCTATTTTAAAGTTTGGACATTTAAAGTCATCACATAAAAGGGAATGCGGTTTATATAATATATTTTGACCTATATTATAAACATTTTATATGTTTACCTTTATCTTTTATTTTATGTACATTTTGCAGAATTTTAAAAGTACTTTACTTTTTATCTTTTGTTTGGTAGTATTTCATACTTATGTTTACTTTGAAAGGTTTATCTTCCTAATGTTTTTGTGCAATTCTTTATATTTACATGTGTAGAAATTTAGCTTTAACTGGCGCCATATGGTCATTGCTGTGCTGACATGCCGTTAAACCATAATACCTACCTACATACATAATACACATGAAAACATAGCTGCAAAAATAAATACAATTCTCTTGCATAAATGCATACAAATGGTGGTTCGAACTTGAAAGACTATTGCACAAAATCATACATTTAGAAAAAAGTTACCTTGGAATGGAATGAAAGAAAATCGGTTGTGCTCGTACATTTTTATTGCTAGATTTCATGATCTTCAAGCCAGTCAATGAAGTTTGATTACTTGATTAGTTTTAAATAATGCCCGCGATCAATTTTTCGTATTGCTAGAGACAAGGGGATCTCCACATATAAGCAAGAAAGAACAAAATGTTAAATTAAGAAGGCCTTGTTAACACACCCGACACACTGTTACATCCATGTGATTGTTTGGTTTGTACAAACTCTGGTGTAAAAATTTAAGTACATTTCATATCAAAGCATTCGTGTATCAACAGTTTCCAGAGAAAATATGGAGAAGATCATAGCATGTTGATAAGATTGTCAAGAAAAAGAATGATTTGAGACAAGAGTGCGTGTAATATTTATGTTTATTTTTTTTTATTTTTTTGGCGGGGGGCGGGGGAGTATTTATCAATGACGGATCAGTTGCGAACAAAAGCCGCATTAAGAGTAAGGTGCAATAACAAGATAATATAATAATTTGACCGTGCTGTGGACCTTTTGTGCAAGTGCAGCGATTTTAGGTAGTTTTTTCTGATTTAAGTTCTGCCGGTGTTTTGGTATAAAATCATTTTCTTCATAATTATACGATTTTGTTATTATGGATATTTATTACATAAGCAGTACAAGTACAAATACTGTTATTATGGATATTTATTATATAAGCAGTACAAGTACAAGCACTGCTATACTATTTTAATATGTACTGCACAGTGTCAATAATAAGAAATTATCTTTCGGCAACTGATTTTAAATCTCGCTACAATAAATGCTATAATTGGGACAAACCTTGTAGCCTGTTAATATACAGGTTAATTTCACAGTGGTAGTAAGCAAAGTGGCACACGTAGAGGTCCAGGTTTCAAAGTGAGAACTCCGTGTTTCGATTATTGCATGGGGATAAAATTGTTTCTATATAAATGAGAACTACCTCACTGTCTACAGATCATCTACTGCATCAAAAGCGTATCAAATATACTCCGCGATCAAAATAAATTCTGCGATAAGGAAAGAGTTTAAAACAAGGTATGCAAAAAAGGGACTGTGTGTACGCAATAAGATCACTTGGATGTCACATGTGAAGAAGTGTTGTACTATCTCAAAATTAGATATGGGGCAAGGTCAACCCATGTTCTGGTTTCATTTTGAGTGTTTCCTTGTTTTAGTCTTTAAGACTTTTCCACTGCAGATGGTTTTTTTTTTTTTTTTTGTTTGGTCTGAGTAAAAGTTTGCTGTAGATTTATTTTCCTTCTTGAAACAGCATCTTTTCAGGTTTTTTGTCCCGTTTACGTTGTCCCCTCAATTCATTGATATTTGTGGAAGCAATTGGACTTTCATGATCATAGTGAAGATAACTTATATACTATTTTTTGTCTGTCACCTCGGATGGAGAAGTGTAATTTTGGTACATCAATAAATACCGTATAAATCATCCAAAAAATACTGTATGCTTGATAAATTGTCTTTAGTTGTGATCAAGAAGCCAGCATGATATATATGTATCACATGTGCTTTATTTTCAACATTTTGCAACATTGTTTCAGTCTTTTCAAACGTATGAATAATTTTGGATTTATGTTAAACTGTTCCTTTCCTATAGCTGATTTCTAACAATCTACTTCCTATACTGAGTTACTGTGTTTTAAATCTTAAATTGTTATCGATGAATTGATATATGTTTCGGTGAATCGTGTAGATTGATCTTCTAAAATTTACGAGATCTTCAAATTTTACAGTGAATTTAGCTGAATGCAAATTTGTGCATATCTTACCCACATCAAATACGTAGTTTCTTTATTTCCAATACTGCACCGTTTTAGCCATCTTACTATCAGGGTTGATAGTGATTGTGTCATGATGTTATCATCATTACATGTAATATGTGCATCGGTAATCTTTTTAAAGCATTGCAAAACTTTTCTTCATGTCTGAAATTTAATTAAAATTCAAACATTTGTTTTCTTTTTTTAAGTTATTTTGTAACAGAACTATCTTTGGCCAGACTTTTATTCGATACAAACCTGTAAACAAATGCACATTATCTCTTGATACCGACACGGTTGCTTTCATGTTAAACTCATTAAATATTTATATCACGGCTCTGAAATTATATCACGGCTCTGAAAACTGTTGAACTGAATACAATGTAGCTTTGTCACATTATTTATAATGTGTAACACAATTTCCAAATAGGGTTGTGCATTGTACAGACTATTCGGTTTGATAAATGTTTTCCAAGTACGAATTGTTTAGTAATTTTAATGATTTTCAAAATTCTTCCAAGTAGTGATTATGATGGTTTGTTTGTGATTTTTAATTTTTATTTTTCAATCTTTACCAATCCCTGTAATGAGATTTACAACGCAAGAAGATGATTGGTCTAATTTCCTCAATATACTTACTACTAAGATCATTTTTCACGAACTGTTCCAGTCTTTTCAATCGAATTACGTAAGTTGTGTTATTAAAGAGAGAAGAATAAGTAAAGTATCCGTGCGCGATCGTCATCTTTCATTAGGGGAAGCATTTCAAAATTTGAAAGGTTATCATATATTTTTTAATAAATAACGATCAAAATGGTTAGCTTGGTATAAATAAACATTCACCAAATTCCTCTGGTGTGTTGAAGTTATCGCCATTCGGAGTTTGGGCGCCAACGAATCCTTGTATTATTTCTTTCTTTTTTTTTTTTTTTTTTTGGGTTTGGTGCTTTACGGCACAGCAACACAAGTAGGTTATTTAGTGCCGAGGCAGTTGGAGTAAAGTGCCTTGCCCAAGGGCACACCGGTAGCTGACATAGGCTGGTCCGATGGTAGGATTCAGACCCGCACCCTTTCGGTCGTGAGTCCGGTACGCTAACCACTGAGCCACCGCGGCTCCCTTGTATTAGTAAATTTGGCGGGGTTTGTAATAAGTGGAATTTGTCGATCGAAACAGGCGGTCTTGTGCTGAGCAAATAGTTCTAGTAAATATTTTAAGGTATCCCTGCAAGATTATGTACTGCTATTTCACAAAAACACCCTTCTATAAGCATTAGGAAGCGTCCACCGGTATGAATGACTAATTCAATTACAATCCCAATAAGAGGTGCCTATATGTACTATCCGTAAGTGTAACAAATACCAGACAGTGATGTCATAAATGTCATACCGGCATTTGCTACAACGGCTGGCTCTTTTCTCGACTTTAAATTGTCACAATATGACATCTATCGGAAACTCTCAAAGCTGTGTTGCCAGTGAAAGAAATTAAGTTTTACATTTACAGTTGTTGGTATATTATCTGTCGCAGATTGTTTCACAGATTTTTTTTAACAGTGGCGGCAAGCATTTGGTTTAATAGTTGTAAAGAAAAGGTCAAATTACCACTATATTCACGGGAGTACTGATATACTTTCAGAAATGGGTAAAAGTGTTGATGAAATAAACTGCTCTTTACCAATGGTGCCTAATATTCGGGAATGAGCGTTGCGAACGGATGAATTCCATCATCTTCAACGCGATTGACTTATTATGCATAATCACTATGATAACATGTATTATTTTGTTTACTGGATACGTCATAGAAAGAAATAATTCAAACTCATATTTTTCAAAATAGGGAAAATACAAGTTGTTATATGTTTCCACGTTGAATGAATGAATACACTGCACCAGCCGTAATAGTAAAAATTACGAAAGAAGCATGATGTTATAAAAAATGAAACGTCAGACCGCACGCGTAGTGACATTATACGATTCAATTTAATCATTGACAAAGACATGCGCAAAAAATCTCCCAAATTTTAAGTTTGTTTCCGACAGAAATGCACCGTAATTCACCGGTTCACCTTGTAAGCAAACAAATGCAAACATAACCCACCACCATCACAACACTTTTATGGTATATTTTGTTTTGGTCATCCATACTTTTTCCAGCAATTCAGATCTAATCTTTACATGTGTGCATGGAGGTGGGTGGGCGGTGGTTTGTGTGTTTCTTCACTCTGAGACAAAAGAGAGTGAATTTCTAGCACAAGAGCTAATGCAATTCAAGGTTATGATGTGTATCTAATTTTGCCTACCTGTGTCCCTGCATAGGTAAATGGCCATCTATGTTATTTCTATGCGTGATTGTGTAGGCTCGACACTAAATTAAATCTATAAAAAAAAGTGCTAAAACTAGAGTAAAATTTGTATTAGGCTAATATTCGTTTTACTAATACATGATGATGATGATGATGACGAGGATTAGGAGGAGGAGGAGAATAATAATAATAATAATAATAATAATAATAATAATAATAAAAACAACAACAACAATAATAATAATAATAATAATAATAATAATAATAATAACAATAATTTATTTCATTTTTATCGAGCCCGCATTTTTTTCAGTAGAAACTAATAAGCTTTAATATTGAGCTTCATCTAAAAAAGACTTGAACATTGACCTTAATGTAGGGTATACACGGATGTAGAGGCGTACAAACTGACAGGCATATATACGCCAAAGTGATTGCTATGTCAAACTTCCGCCAATGATAATAGAAGTGGTAGTGGTATTGCCTTTACCATTTAAAACATTCTTCTTCTTCTTCTCATCATCATCATCATCATCATCATCAATACTGATGTCATCACATATCATATTTCATTATGATGATTATAATTGTAACCTGCATAATCAGTTTTGCACCGAAGCCGTAGTATACACAATGAGAGTTATTCAGCATATAGTGGATTTTAAAATAAGACGATCTTTAGTTTCGCTAACGCAATAGTCGAACTATTTTGAATGAATGATATTAGATACTGGCTCAGTATCAAATGTTCACACTAACACGTAAGGGATACAAGAAATTCAGAATTTAAAAGTCCAACATTTCTAATGCATTAGTCAAACAATTGAATTAACAGTGGTAGTTACTGGTGCAGTATAATCCATTCTATAAATTGAATTAACAGAGATAGTTACTGGTGCAGTTTAATCCATTCTAAATGTATGCGACAACTCTAAAATAAAAATAAAAAATTTCAGGCGCAGTATATTTTGTTTGTATCAAACCAATCGTGTAGAGAGATACAATGTTCCTTCGGAATATCTCTCCATCGGAAACGACAACACCTAAATAATTTGTTTAAAAAACATTTCTAGCACACTAATGCAGTAAACACAAAATAATAATCTGAACTTTTTCGTATCTCTGCACCCGTACATTTCGGTACTATCTCTGGAACAAGTCCGTTCCCAAGTTTAACACAACTTCTCTTCAGTAGCTGACCAGTTCAAATTGATGATACCATGTGACTATAGCACCTGTATTCAATCCGTAGCAACGTGATGCTGCTATGTAGCGTGAGTGCGCAAATCAGGCAAAATTGACTGTCTGTCACGTGATTTGATGTTAGTTATGGTCGAGAACTCGCGCAGTAAACATGTAATCCCGCAAATAAAAATCTACGAAGTCTGGCTGTGTTTTGCTCTGTGTAAGGTTGTTTGCTTTAGTCTTGGTCACCAAGGTCTTTGTTTTGTTTGTCTGATGGCCTTTTTGATGCGTCATTCACTCTGCTTGAATGCACATGACCTGAAATCCATTCAGGCATTCTTCAAGACAATGGCAGGATGTACGCTGGTAATGGATTAGTTCATTCTGCCGTAATTTCTGATTCAAATCATGATACTGACGTGTACAGCATGTGTATGACTGTCAACCTTGTGACTGTAATCAGCTGTAATAACGAAAATTTAAACTTAAAACTTAAATTACACCAGTCGAAATATATAGAATGATGGGATCAGAATGGTAATGCCAGATGAATAAGCCTACATGTGTGCAATTCAACTTTACTTCAACCCATGCTACATGGAATTAAAACTACGTTTATAATTAGGAGAAAATAATTTACATTTTATGATTTTACTCAATAAATTGCATATCTAGCAAATTTTAAAATAAATATGTGTTCCAACGGTATGCAGGAATTTTCCCCTGCTTTATTTGAAATAGACTATAGTCAAATCAGTTTTTATTTACTATAAGTTGTTGAAATACTATTAAATTCAATGGCTTTCTAAGGAAAACGTTTGACCATCCTCCCAATTCCGCCAAGCCTTCGGTTTATATACCCTACGAAATCCCGTAAGACGTACGGAAATCTGCGGAAAACAGCCGCGGAAAATCTTACACGCACTACGGAATTCGTTAAAGAAAATCACAATATCAAATGAAAAACAACGTAACTTTTACAATAACTTAATAAATATTCACTAGGTTAAAATGACCTCACGCTGAACCCAATTTCCTTGGTATGAAATATTTTTAAAAATCTGTTACAAAAACTTGCGAATTTCGGTGCTAACTGTAGCGGGAATCAAAACTAACGATTACCCGGAAGTTACCTCTAGCGAGGTCACTGCAATGCGGTAAAACGCCGCATAATACGAAAAATGACGATGTGGAAAACAATAGCCGATTACAAGCTCAAAACATACTACAATATGAAAATTACTTGACAGATGCAGCTATTTATAACAGTATATTTAGTTGCATTCACCGTCAATGAATATCAGTGCCGATTATTGCAGAAAACATGCTCATTACATATCGTTGTTAATATCAACCTTGCATCATCAAATTGACTTACAATTTTTCATGTACAACCAACCTAAGTATCGTACGTCTCCTCAATTATTAACTGAAAAACATTTTCCGCGACTGTGACTCGAACATGTAATCATGTGATCGCAATTATAGCGATTTAACTAGTTCAGCCACCGAGCTCACGAAGTATAGAAAAATAACTCATATTTAAAGTTAACAGGCTATTGAGAAAACATGCGCGCGCACCTTCCCTTATTAAGGCAATGGTAAAATTATGCCATCAGTTATTATTCCATGGATTCCATGGATTATAATATGCCTCCGTGTAATGGTAGTCATACATAGTATTGAAATAGTAAATGTAATCTCTCAAATATTGATAACACGTCCGCCACCAAACATTTGAGCAATTTTCACATTGACAGTTATCAGTTTAGCCGAACATTGTATGAATAAGAAATGTAAAATTCCGTCTTTGAGATTTAAGCACGCCAGAAATTACTACAAGTCAAATATTTCTTCTTTGAGATACGCACACAACATATTGACTTCAATATTCATACAAGGCTCGCCTAAAATCACTGCTGCCTAAAAGAAAGTTATTATCCCAGGTCTGATATTGATCGGTCTCCTAACAGACTGATTGGTTGGCAACCGCTGCACTAATAACTGGAAACTATACTCATGTGCATGGGTTGGGTCTGTGAAGCATTCACATGCAAAGGTTGTGTTTGTAATACATTTCCAATAACACCACACAAATGCTGATGGAAATCACAACCCTAATTATCACGTCACAATTTCAAAGACGTGAAGACTTAGGCAGTTTTGCATACCAGCCCGCTTACACAAAAATCACGCACGTGCGATTATATTTTGTAAACCCAAGCGCGCATGTGCTAATATGCGATGATCGCGATACAAATACTAATGGCCATGGAGGCTGATATAAAAGACGCTGACGAATGTCAGTAAAAAAAACTAAAACGTCCATTATACCTCAACTGATGCAACACTGCTGTAAGCATACTAAATCCTCACAATACCTAGGAAGCATCTCAGGGAAGCTCTCATCGAAAGGAAACAAGCGTACAGCAACTATAAGAATGTATTTCCTTGCTAAAGCTAAGTATGTACATGCCCCTCCAGACCGCATATTGTGTGAGGAGTTTCTCTTTGAATAACATTCGCACTGCAAAACAGATTATTTTGTACAAATGTAAACTGAATAATACTAATACAGTTACAGCGTGGATAATATGAAGATTTCAGTTTCAAGTGTGCACTGGAGACATGGAAGGGGAAAAAAAAAATCACTGCTGCGTAAGAGACAGTTATTATCCCAGGTCTAATATTGATCGGTCTTCTAACAGACTGATTGCTTGGCAACCGCTGCACTAATAACTGGAAACTATACTCATGTGCATGGGTTGGGTCTGTGAAGCATTCACATGCAAAGGTTGTGTATGTAATACATTTCCAATAACACCACACAAATGTTGATGCAAATCATAACCCTAATTATCACGTCACAATTTCAAAGACGTGAAGACTTAGGCAGTTTTGCATACCAGCCCGCTTACACAAAAATCACGCACGTGCGATTATATTTTGTAAACCCAAGCGTCCATGTGCTAATATGCGATGATCGCGATACAAATACTAATGGCCATAGAGGCTGGTATAAAAGACGCTGACGAATGTCAGTAAAAAAATCTAAAACGTCCATTATACCTCAGCTGATGCAATACTGCTGTAAGCATACTAAATCCTCACAATACCTAGGAAGCATCTCAGGGAAGCTCTCATCGAAAGGAAACAAACGTACAGCAACTATAAGAATGTATTTCCTTGCTAAAGCTAAGTATGTACATGCCCCTCCAGACCGCATATTGTGTGATGAGTTTCTCTTTGAATAACATTCGCACTGCAAAACAGATTATTTTGTACAAATGTAAACTGAATAATACTAATACAGTTACAGCGTGGATAATATGAAGATTTCAGTTTCAAGTGAGCACTGGAGACATGGAAGGGGAAAAAAAAAATGAACGGCGCACGTTCAGTGTTAAGGGTAAGATTTTTATCACTCTGTAATTTTCTTGACTCCTTCACTTTTTAGAAGCCAAGGGGGAAGCTCATCTCTCCAGCTAATTCCTGGCAGCATTACTGCTAAATAATAATAATATATAATTATTACAAAAATAAAGTCTTTCTTAAATTGTTTTACATTGTGGTTATTAGTGTGCATCTTTTCAGATACACAGTCAACACCTTGTGTTGGTTGGGCAGAGCCCGATGTAAATTCTGAAGTTTTTAATTTTCCCAGAATTCCCAACACCCAAGCCCACCTTACTTAATGAGATGGATTAAGATATTAAGAAGTTTGAGAGGCCTTCAGACAAGCCTGACCAGGAAGCCGTCCGTAAAGTGGACACATTGTATTGTATTTACATTGTGGATGTTTTATTCTTTCAATATTGATGGATTTGTAGTTTAATTTGTGTAATTAACCAATTGCAAGTTTACGACGAATGTACAATAAAAACCATGTTCTATTTTAATGACTTTATACAATTCTTAATATCTGTTGATAGATATATCCTACGGTGATAATGCCTTATCTTAATGTCTCGCAGTTTGTGTTTTTTTTTTATTAACGTATGAAGTCTTTTCAACCTGATCGCCAGTAAACCATCGTAGCAAGCCACTGACGACAATCCGTTACGCTCCTTTATCACCCGTGGCTGCCTGTGCGGAGATTTCCTCGTTTTTCACGAGAACCAATAACCAAAAATACCTCTTTGATAGGTCAGAGGTCATCCGGCTGGTCGGGTCTGAACAATGTTGAACAAATATTGACAATTTCGTGGACATTAATGGTCGGAACAGTTGTTGAAAAGCTAGGATATATAGTTAAAGTGAACGTTCACATTCGTCAGCTGTGTCTAGGTTCGTTATTTAGAGCTCTTTGTAACCCTAAGTGGGCTTTCTGAGAGAAATGTCCATCCATGAAATGAGTTTGTAGGATGGCGGTGCACGGGCGTACAAAGGAATGCAGTTAGTGACACTGTATTTTTCAGTGTTTATCTTGAACAACCAGTGCTCATTTTAAATGAAAAGTAAGCAAATGGTTGCCAACATTCGATACACTGACTGCCTAATTTTATTTCTAGACAGGTTTTAATTCAGTATATTGCACATGCTCTGAATTACAGGTCATATACATGACCTGTCCCACACCAGGTATAACAGCTACAACGACCTATGTACACAACTAAAATAATCACTGACAAGATACTCCAGGGAAGTCTTGCAGTAATATTTTTAATATTCGGTAGTAATAACAGTATTCTCTCATGGAGCCTCGTTCAACAAGAACCGAAACTAAGACAAACAAGGCTGGAGAGAAGGAAAAGAGAAAGACGAATCAGAGGGTGGCACACCACTAATAGCATCTGACACTGAAGAAGTTTCTGCCTCCCCTACACAAACTTCAATCAGACAATTTGTAAGACGACAGTTTGACAACCCTGATCAATTAGTTCATTCAGATATAAAGCAGATGGAACTCATAGTTGGCAAGCTTGGCTCTCTCACCAAGAAGATGGAGAAAATGGCTTCAAGATGTTATATTGATTCCAAGCAGAATCAGCTAGTGACCAAGAGAAGAGATTGAAAATAGATATACAGGCTGATTTTAAAGATGAAATCTTAAAAGTCCATGAAGAATTCGCTAGTGTAAGAGAGGAGGTAGTTACTGTGCAGATAGAAAATGAAAACCTAAGAAAAAGAAAGTATGATTGCATCCAAGGCCTTCAACTAGTAAACAGTCAGTTGAAGGAGAGAACGAATGAATTAGAGCGATACACCAGAAACGATTCTATAAAAATATTAGGTTTGGAAGACAAAAATAGTACGGAAACTGTGGAATAAACGGTAGAAAAAGTGGTGAGCTTTTTACACAGCAAAGTGGGGTCGAAATTGGGAAAAGTGATACAAGTATCGAACACCTCCTCGGGAAGTTTGATAAAGACTATAATAGACCGGTTATTTGCAAGTTTATTTCCAGACTTAAGAAACTGGAAGTAATAAAAAAAAATAGGAAAATGTTGAAAGGCTCTGGAACAGTCATATAAGAAGATTTGATCAAACAAACCGAAAGCGCCGAGTTACAGAAACTGACGATCTAACAAAATTGTTGGACTAGTAGTCTGTGTTTGCTGGCTTGGCTTGACTTTCTATAAATAGTGCAACCTGTCATGATTGAATTTGGTTCATATACGTATCTTTTGCACAACTTTTAAAAACAAATTTAATATGCTTTGTTGCAACATTCTGTATATTCCTAATGAATGCGTGTAAACAAGGGACTTAACTTCCTGAACACATTGTACTTTCTAGCATTTTGGTCATTGCGCAATGTATCATGGCCGTATGGTTTCGGATGAGCATAGCGGGGGATATGCGTTCTGATTAGTTCTAGCTGGGGGTGAAGGTGGGGGTTGTCTAGACCACATTGTTGCAGTTACGGATGGGTACGTTTTTGTTTTTTTTTTCTTGAGGGTGGGGGATGCCTGATGTGGTCTGGGAGCCCCAGTTGGATGAAATTAGTTGAGGCTCGTTGTTTTCCTGTGTCGTGCGACCTCGGTGGTAAAAGTGGGCATTACACCTTAAATATGTGCATTGGTGAAGTACCATATTCTCATATAGCTACGACGGCCTGTCCCAAAACTGATAATTGTTGTTGCTATTGTTGTTGTTTCAATTTGATCATATTGATGTAAATATCAATAGACAATCTGGTAGTTGTAGTGATATGTATGTAACGGTACAAACTTTCTACTATATAGGTCTATAGACTAGTTTTGGTTGGCATGGGAACAAACATTGTTTAGTGTTAAGTGTTTAGTCTCCACATAGATACAAACATCAGATGACCAGGTAATAGTATATGCATTAGATAACCAGGTAATACTAGATACATTTACAATATAATATTTATTCCACTGGAAATTTTTGTAAGCTCAATGCACCACCGTTTATCATTTATTTTGTAAAGAGTCATTTGCACGGCAGTGTACCTCTGACTTTTCTTTTTTTGTCCATTGTGAAAGTTATGTTTCCTGTTTTCTTTATTCCTATTTTGTGGCACCTAATGTATATTTTCCATATGATTAGCACACCAGAAAACAGCATACTCATGGGATTACTTTTTTCATACAGACAATATTTCATAGTTGTACCGCACACATACAGTTACAACGGAAAACTTAACAAAATTAATTCCCTTCTTTATATCTCAGCCAATATTTTGTGCCACAATTAATTGCCAGGGACTGGGGGATCTCGAGAAAAGGTGAGGGGTGTTACATTTTATAAAGGAAATAAATATTAAATTTAGTTTCTACAAAATACGTAATTCATTGAAAAGCGGGAAAATATTATTAGAACTACATATGGATGTAATTGTTTCTTTAGTTTATATTCTATTAACTTTAGAGTGGTAGCTATATTATTGAACAATAATTTCCACTTTATCTTAGATAATGTGAAGAAAGACAATATCGGAAATAAACCTATTATGGACACAACTATTGATAATTATAGATTCACACTTATAAATGTATATGGATTAATGGAGACAGCCAGAATTATATTCTCAGATTTAAAAAACAAAGACATTTCAGATTTTAAAAATGATTACATTGTAATTGGAGGAGACTTTAATTTAGTCATTAATCCAGACTCTGACATTTTTAATTATAACAAGGTGAATAATTCAAAGGCAAGGGAGGTTGTTTTAGATACCTGCACGGAATATAGCCTTATAGATATATGGCGTGAGCTGAATATTGGTGTCCATAGATATAGGTGGAAATAGTATTTAAAAGGAAACAAAAAGAAAAACTTGCTGTACATTTCATAATTCACTGCTCAAAGACCCAGAATGTATAAAGAAAGTAAAAGAAATCATTCAAAATGTAAAATACCAGTACATTTGTGTCGACCAGTCTGATAATTTGGTAAATTTACTATTCGTGATCAACTTTTCTTTGAGATACTATTGTTAGAAATTAGAGGAATTACGATATCATTATCTTCTTTAAAGGATCCCTCACCCAAGATCGACAGGAAAATCAACTGTATATACAGTCAATAGAAGAGAGAAGGGATGCAAGCAAATTATCAAAATTAAATGAAAAAAAAGAGAGAACTTGTAGAGATCAGGAAGAAGAAAATGGAAGGAGTTAAGGTTAGGGTTAGAGTGAAATGGATTGAAGAGGGGGAGAGAGTAACCAACTGCTTTAGTAATCTAGAAAACGGAAACTAGTAATTGAAACAAACAACGTGTTGAACTTGAGACTGTTCTCAATGATTCTGATATTCCAAAATCAAATAATATTCAATGACTGGACCTATATCCTATCTAGAAGCCTGTAAAAATGCAAAAAAAAAAGCACAGGATCTGACGGTTTCACAGTAGAATTTTTCAGTGGCGTAGCAACCGCCCAAGCAACTCCCGCTAATCCGGTGTAAGGATGGGGCGGGGGGGGGGGGTTGGATTACAGGCCCACTGGGGACCCCCAAAATCCCATCAAACATGCGAAATTTTATTTATGAGTGGCCCCAGAATTAGTTTTTTTTGACGGGGGGGGGGGGGGGGGGGGTGGGGGTTGGGGGGGGGGGGCAGAATGATTTGCTACGCTGCTGAATTTTACAGATTCTTTGGGAAAGATATTGGACACTTTTTGGTGAAAGCAATAACTTTTGAACATGAACGTTGAGAACTATCTCCCACCCAGAAAGAGGGTGTCATAATATGTTTACCAGAAGGCGACAAATCTAAACAATATATATTTAAAACTGGAGACCTACCTCACTTCTAAATGTGTACTCTACAATTATTCACGAAGCTCAAACGTAGTTTCTGAAGGGGAGATACATTGGTGAGAATATTATGAACTTATATGACTTGATGTTTTACACTAGAAACATAAAACTCCCAGTCTGCTTCTTTTCATTGATTTCGAAAGCATTTGATTTTGTTGCATGGCTGTTCATAGATACAGTAAATACATTTTCTAATTTTGATGAATCGGTTATAAAACGGATCGAGTGTTTACTTTTATTGTAACATCAAATCATGTATTACTATTAATGGACAAGTATCTAAATGATTTCATATTGAAAGAGGCTGCAGACAAGGCAACCCTTTCTCCCCATATATCTTTATCTTGTGTGTGGAGATATTGACGCATATGTCAAGAACAAATAAGAATATTACAAGAATAAATATTGGTGGTACAACTTATTTTAATTATCAATACGCAGACGATACATCACTCACTCTAGATAACCCCGAAAAATCTGCTTTAGATCTTTTATATCAATAGTAGTCGGCGGGGGGTAACTGGGTACTGGCGGGTCCTCTCTGGGTACCAACGGGAATTTAACATGGCGGGGGCACTCTGGGTACCAACGGGAAATGAACATGGTGTGGGCACTCTGGGTACCAACGGGAAATGAACATGGTGGGTGACTCTGGGTACCAACGGGAAATGAACATGGTGGGGGCACTCTGGGTACCAACGGAAATTTAACATGGCGGGGGCACTCTGGGTACCAACGGGAAATGAACATGGCGGGGGCACTCTGGGTACCAACGGGAAATGAACATGGTGGAGGCACTCTGGGTACCAACGGGAAATTAACATGGTGGGGGCGATCTGGGTACTAACGGGAATTTAACATGTGGGGGCGATCTGGGTACTAATGAGAAATTAACATGGGGGCACTATAGGTACTTACGGAAAATCCTATGTCAAATTAGTTCATAGGTTTAACATAAAGGGGGGCACCTGGGGTACAAACGGGAAGTTAACATGGAGGGAGGCATTTGGGGTACTTACGGGAAACGAACATGAGGAGGCACTGGGGACAGTAGGGGCGCTTGGGGGACAGAAGTGTTTATGGGTACAGATGGGTGTCTGCGAGAATTTAACATGGGAATAGTTATTTACTATCCAATTACTTAGTTATCTACTATCCAATACTTAGTTATCTACCATCCAATACTTAGTTATCTACTATCAAATTACTTAGTTATCTACTGTCCAATTACTTAGTTATCTACTATCCAATACCCCATACACACTATCCAAAACGTCTTGTGTGGTGTCTAGAAACCCACACTTACCATCAGACGAAAAGGGTATGATTTTTGAAAGAAGGGATGAAATCACAAGAAAACATACTATCCAACACCCATTTTTTCATTACTATTCAACACCCACTTTTTGAAAACTATCCAACACACACTTTTCGATTACTATCCAACCGCCATTTTTTGATTACTATCCAACACCCATTTTTTGATTACTATCCACACCCACTTTTTGATTACTATCCAACACCCACTTTTTGATTACTATCCAACACCCATTTTCTGATTACTATCCAAGACACACTTTTTCAATACTATCCAACACCCACTTTTTGATTACTATCCAACACCCAGTTTTTGATTACTATCCAACACGCTGTGGGAGTGATCAAGGTCCCCTACACTTACTAACCAACTAAAAGGTTAGTATGTTTTACGCACATTATACTTACATACACACAAGCCTACTATCGCATAACAGTGGTAGGATGTAAAAGAAAGGATGAAATAGACACACACTTTAATATACCAGCAAGGGTGGATGGCAGATTTGGGTAACGCACCGATTTTTATGCTGGAAGCACGGACGTAAAGGAAAACATCCCTCACACATACCTAAAAAAAACATCACCCACACTACCGCGTCTGACGACATCCTTATGACGTCATTCTTTGCTTCGCGGATCCTGCACTCCACCACCCATCATAAAAAACACACTCAGTTCGCAGACCTAAAAGAAAACACTTTTTAATTTTGTATTTTTATTTTTTAAAAAAACACATACACCAAGCATACAAACATACATTTTTACATTTTTTATTTTTTATAAAACACATACACCAAACACACATTCTATACAAACATATATTTTTTTAAGAGTTTCTTTTTTATTTAAAAAAAACAAAACACATACATCAAAACACACTCTATACAAACACACACCACACATGCATTTTTTAGAAGGGAAAGGGATTTTTTTTTGAGTGGGAAGACAAAGACAAACAAACACACACGGAACATACAAAGGCACTAATTTTTTTAAGGCAATCCTAGAGCAATCTTTTCTAGAGATCTGGGTGGCCGTAAAAAAGGGCCGTTGGGTTTTGTTTTGGTGAGAAGTTTGTTTTTTTTAGCTTCTAGCAGCAGGACGTCCACGTTTCGCCACAGCTCTCACTGCCGCAGGACAAGGGCGCTTTCTGGTGAAAGAGAAGGCAAACTCATCACAATCCATTCTGCAGCTGACTTCTCCGTCTGGTTGTTTCAGCAGCTGCAAGAGTTGTTGTTGTTGTTGCTGCTGCTGCTGCTGTTGTTGTTGTCTTTGCTGCTGCTGCTGAACTCTTTGTCTCTCCTCACATTCCGCTCTATCCCTGACGATTTCTTCTCTCAGGACGTCTTCCACCAGATCTTGAGTCATTTGCAAAAAGATCATCGTCTTCTTCTCTGGGTTCTTCTCAAGCAGATTATGTCTCACCCGCTGTATATTGACCATTGCTTCATTCAGCTTGCTAATTTTGGCTGCCATCTTCTTGAGGTGTTGACGAGTCAACGAGAGTCACTGGACTGACCAACGCACCGCTTTATATGCTGGAAGCGCGAACGCGATGGAAAACATGACTCAGATCTATAGTGAGAAAAGTGAAAGAGTAGGTTACCTCAAATCGATAGAAAGAGTGAAAGAGGATATCCATTTCTTTTTTTTTTATTCAAATAAAATAAACAACACAACACCATTTCTTTTCTCAAAAATCAACATTTTTTAATGAACAACAAGAATGATCTTTAACACAAAATGCAGATACAAACAATATTAAACATGAACGTATTTACAGGGTTGAGAACGTTGGGAAATCAAACTCGACTTTCACTGTTCTAAATGATTCTGTCCTCGATGCACACTACGTTTTGAGCTCAAGACAAGAGATAACCATAATGTTCACAAAACCATCTTTCTACTTTAGCATCGTTTCTAGCATACTCCCTATCAAAACAAGTCACTAAATATCCTAAGGAATATCCGAGACTGCGTTGATGAAGAAAATGTACACAATATTGTCCACACACCATAGAATCTGATCCTTGTAATCTGGCATTATTGAATCGAGTAGAGACCGCATTTCTTCTCAAAAAGTCAATGATGTCGTCTTCCAAAGGAGGTAATCTATAAGAATCAAAATATTCCACACTGTGATCGTTGGGAAAGTACACGGCCACCCAATGGGTTCCTGGTCGATGACTGTCATCGGTATTGATGACATAGGCATGAACGTCTTTAGGTTTGCGATGGGGAAGTTCATCTTTAGCACAAACCACAGGATTCCAAGAAGAAGTGTACGAACTGCGAGTCAACAGGTAATGAAGTTCCCAGGTATCCATTTCTTTTTTTCTTGGTTCACATGTAACGATAAGTCATCAATTAACACTTGACTTTATGCTTGAATTGGTCTCTCAAGTAAGTCGATGAATCACGGACAGTCTCTGTACTCTGTTGCAAGAGAGCTTCGATGCGTTTGGTCTCCAGAGAAGTGAGTGGAGGTGAAGAACGATCCTGCAAGTCTTTATACCACTTTCTCAACACCTTTTCTTCCGAGATCTGAGACCATGCGTCTTCCAAATACTCTTCCATTTTTTTCTTCTGCACTCATCATCAAACTTTTGTCGTGTTGTTTCTGACTCGGATGATTGATTTGACATCCATGACAATGTTCTATAGACAGATCTGTAATTCTTGCAGCCAATTCCGTATCAAAACAGGAGACTAAATGTTCTTCTTGTTCTGGCCATCTTGACGGCATACATGGGATAATTCCAGTAAACCTGGGAACATTACTTTTCTCTTTTTCTTCGTCTTCACTGGTGGTTTGTGACTGCTGTGGTTCACAAAATCCCTCATCTTCTATCTCCATGGGTTCTTCGTGTTGCATCTTTTTTTCTTCTAATAGTCTAGAGTCCCTTCTTTCAAACTGTTGATCTCTAGAGTATTGTCAAATTCTGCATACAAGATGACGTTCACGGTGTTGGCTAGAGCTGTAGCAAACTGAAGTTCCACACGAAGTTGGCCTGATTTTATAGGGTGGAAATGTCCTTCGTCGCTGCCTTGGTCGGGAGTGAATTAAAATCCCCACAAAGCATATCCTCCTACATAATCCTCGTACGAAATACTATGGCTGCCGTTGGTGCCCAACTGTCCTCTGGCTTCAAACAGAGTCAAGTAAGATCTCAAGTAATTTTTCTGGGCAAAGTTAGGTTCAAACGGTCTGGTACACAACGTCTGACCACCTCGACTGACTTCTATCTTGGAGACGTTGAAGTGTTGAAACTCGAACGGATTTTGATCGATGGCTCCGTTGAGGGCTGCATTACTGACGATGCCGATCAGCAAACGTTTTGGGAGCTGTCCTTGGAAGACGTGATCTTCGACTTTGGATCGGAGTCCAGAGGTAATGGTAAACGTTTTCACTTCCACTCGTCGTACAGGATACTTGGCAGTGGTTCTGCTCAACGTTTGACTGATGTCGTTGGCCACTTTAGGTAACACTTCGACACGGCGCACGTAAAGTCTGGCTTCTTCGATGACGGTTTTGTACTCGTTGGTATTAGCCATCAAATGATCGACGTTACTACTGCGATTCAGTCTCAGGCATACATCCACTCCGTTCAACAAATACTTGTCTTGCAACCACATGTGCAAATGTAAACGATCCATCAGTTCTAAAGTGCGCCCTTGTCTGATTTTCTTTCGACGGGAGTTAAATCCAACATTGTGAGGATCGTCATCTGCAGTCAGCCCTGTGTCGTTGAACTTTTCCGAGGTGTCAGGTTTCCATACCACTTAAGCATCCAGATAGGTGTTCTTGGATTCTTTTCCATACGTCAAGAGATTTTCCAAGTAAGCACGGTAAGGGTAATTATCCATGCTGCTGCTGACCAGTTTTTTATTCAAGTACAAATCCACTTCACTGAACAAGGAATGCATGAAATTATTGACGGGAGCTACTGGCATTGGCCCCAGGATTGCTGTTGTTCGTTTTGAGCACTTTGAGTTTTAGATACAAGTGGCTGCTATTCAGATCGATGTAATCTTCGGTTTGTCCTTTGATTTCAAATTCGATAGGGGCTGAAGTCGTCAAAGACGATACAGGATGAAATTCGACCCATTGGTATTCTTGCATCGTCATCATGGTCGGGGGCATGGTAAACAGATCCAGTTCTAACTTGGTACATTCGCAAGAATCTCGGTGCATCATTTTCAGTAGTTAGTAATCAAACACGTCTAATTCTCTGACTGTTCTTCCTTCTTATTTTATGTTTTTTCTGAAAACCGTGTGTTTTATGAGCTCTGAAAGGGTGTCGACGTTTCTTTACGCCTTGTCCTTGCTGTGGCGTTGAGGAGGAAGTAATGCCAGGGCCAGAAGTGTGAAGCCAATTTATAGGGGTCTCTCGGCCACCCAAAAGATCTTTTCCAGTTTGCAGCAACACATTTTTTCCTGCTCTCATAACGGCTTCTTTAGGATTTTGTTTGTCGATGAGGACTTTTTGAAGAAATTCTTTTTCCTTGCGTCAAAGCGGCATCTTTTAAGGCATGCAATCCTAGAGTCACTATTGGTTTCAAAAAGGGGGCTTCCGTCCGAAAAGCAGATTTTAACATATCTCCTAAACCGTGTCATCGTCAAGCCACTCCTCGGTACACAGGATACATTTTGGTGTTACAACTCGCTGGAGAACCTTTTTTGAAAATGTAGCTTCACCGTGACTATTTCTTTAGTGAATAGAATATTTTGTCCCAGATCTCCTGACCTGAAGATAATGAGGACGTACAAATTCACGGTGAACGTGATACGTGTTTCCACCTTTTTCGTACGCGGCGACGGCAGAATCCACTTTTAAAGGAATGACTCTCAGTAACGGAGCGGCTGTGTTTCCCACCTCATTGTACTCCACCACATCGGAGTACACGAACAATAAATTCAGTCCTTCGTTCAATTCGACAGGGTAGCGAAAAAACTTGTAAAATCGATCGTTGTTGTTGATGTCTTTGGTAGAAGTGAGTTTTGTGTTCCACCCAACATGTCAAACAACTCGGGAGAAAAGGTCATGGACAATATTTTGGCGACCGAAAAATGCATGTTGAGACGATGAGAAATGGCATGACACTCGATCAGGAAACTTTTCTTGGTTTTGTCCAGGGCTTTGCCAAACTGGTCTTTGAAAATAGCAGCAATGGTGTCCACCAAATGTCGAGCACTAAAATAATAGCCTGTAGGAATTCTCATGTCATAGATACTGAGTTGAGGATTGGCGGGTGCTGGTCTTTTCGATTCGTAATAACCAGGATCATTGGCGTCCAAGTGTTGTTGCACTTGTTCGTTCAAGATTTCGATGACGAAAGTGGTTTGATCTCCAGACACATTCATGGCTTGCGGAGGATGAATGATTTCTACCAAAGCCACTTCCAATGAGCTTCGTGATCCAATCGTATGGACTGAGGTAAATTGGCCGTGAAACAACATAATTTGTTGTTGGGAAACACATCCATAGAACTATCACTGGGTAAAGTTAAATAAAATTGGTTATTCAGAGTTCCAGGGTTCTGGTGTCCGAGGAGTCACTCGTGGCAAAAGGAGAATGTTGTTCAAAATGTTCCAAAAGAGGGCTGCTATTGTTTTGTGACTGGAAGAAGGTTGACTGGCGTTGGCCGTAGCGTTGTGGTGGATGTTGTTGTGACTGTCCGTACTATATTTCAAGGATGGACTGGGCAGAAGATAACTGATGCAACTGCTGAGTAAAATGGTCCACAATTGTTTGTCCCCTTGTTGCAAACTCAAATTGGCAATGGCTGTTCCGATGACACAATACACCACAAAGATTTGGCAGAAAAAGACGATTTGATTTTTAGGGACACGTTCTCCGTACCACACCCACAAAGGTTGTTTTTGTAATTCTTGAAGAGAGGAACTCTGCAAAGGAAAAGAGGTAGCTGCTGCTGTGTTGAACGGCATGTTGGTTACTTCTTCTAGGTGGATATCCTTTCCAACGCACTTTGACTTCTTCTACTCGACGCATGCCCACTTTGCGTGTTCTTCGTTCAAGAATGCTTTCGATATCGTACATGGCGTCTTCTTTTTTGGTCACTCGTTGTAACTCAGGCAAGTAAAAAGTTCCTTTTAACACTTCTCCGTGCATGTCGTCCAATTTATAGACGGAAGGATCACGTCCACGCACTGGTCCAGTGACACGAAACAATTCGGTAGTCCAGTTGGGTAAATAACCTTTGTCAAAAGTGCGTTTGGTTTTTCTGATGCGAACCCAATCTCCAGTCTTAAGCACCAGGGTTTTCTGGTGTCTCATTTTTGGTGTACCAAACAATTTATTAAACACCGTCACTTCGTTTTCAGGGGTGACCTCTTCGGGTGGCACATCCGATGCTACGATGGTACGATTGATTGTACGCTTTGACCAAACGTGGTAACACGTCGATGTACTAGAGAGTGTGTTGATGTGTAAAATATTTCCACATGCGTACTTTCAAAGTTCTTTGAAAACGTTCCACTGGCTTTGGTTTCAGGATTTTTGGTGGTGCAAAAATGAATGTGCCTTTGTTTCAATTCTTTTTGAAAAGCTTGGTTTAGAAATTTGGTGCCTTTGTCGGTTTGCCATCGTAAAGGGTGACGACCACTTTGTTTCAACACCAGTTTTAAAGCGCGTACTAACTCGGTACTGCTTTTAGAAGTCAAAGGAACGACCCAAGCAAATTTGGAAAAACGTCGATGACACAAAACAAATATTTGTAACCACGATTGTACGCTGCCAAATGAGAGACGTCGGCTAAATCTGCTTGCCATTGATGATCGATGCCATCCACTTTGGTTTGACTTCGGGAAAATTTTCGTCCAATGGGTTTGTGCAACGTGTACGTCGATTGTTCTTGTAACCATCGTCGTGCTTCTGCCAAACGTACACTTTTCAATTTGCTTTTAGCGGCCCGATACAATTTTTTAACTCCTCCGTAACCATCAGCATGGGCATGATTGTAGTAAATGCTAGCAAAAAGTTTCTTCATGATCTTTTGTTGCTCCTCAATAAGTCACCCACTGTTCGATACTACATTTGGTGTCGTGAGGTTTGGACGAAGCGGCTTGACGCGTCCGACGAGCCACAGGAGTGGGTTGTGAAGGGGTGATGGTAGGTTTCTTTTTGGTGTCTTTTTTCACTTCAGTCTTGCTTTCTTTCTTTTTTTCTTCTGCTGAAGAGGGAGTGGACATCATCTTTTTAACCAAAGCTTTCATTTCTTCTCGATGAGGTGTAGGAGAGGGTGTCAACAAGCCGCTACAATCTTGCTAGAGATGGGAGCAGACGGAGTTTGAAACACTTCGCGGGGCTCGTCTTCTTCTGTCGTGCCCGTGGCGGTGTCTGCTGTCTTGGTGGTGGTGGCTTTAGGTTCACTTTTCATCATGGCTTTGAAATCTCTCAGAGTCAGTTTAGCTGTTTCGTCTACAGCTTTTTGGTGAAAGAGTTGAAGACGTTGCAAGAGTTGACCGTACCGTTGCGATTTTTCTGTTTCTGACAAATCACTTCGATCCATGAGCGATTGTAATTCTTGTTGTAACTGTGACATCTCGTTGAGATTCGGATTGGGAGGTAAATGAGGTATCCGTTGTTCGTACCAACGATGGAGTTCCATCCATCGTTTGTAAGGAACTAAAGTTAGTTTTCGTCCTTCCATAAGATCCAAAGGTTCAAGTGTGTCGTCTTTCCAGAGAAGGGTGTCCTTTTTATTTTCTTTTTTATTCCCGTCTTTTATCTCAAGAATCCTAACAGCTTGAGAAATCCTCCTCGTTGCACCAGCCTTTTTTTCTTTTGACTACGAGATAGTTTCTTCTTTTTAGTCTTTGGTCGACGAACGTTCCGATGTTTTCTCAATTTTGGTGTTTTGGTTTTGCCTTTCTTGGAACGGATAGAATGATGTGTACTTTTTCGGTGCATCTTCTTAGGGCGTCGTCAAAAAAAAAAAATAAATAGAACTGAGGTCTCTCGGAGGTCACTTTTTTATACTGGAACACTCTTTATCTCATGAGACCTCCTGAAAGTGGTCCAGCAATCGTTCCTAACAAAGGAGCCGCTATTTTTAACAACGGTCCTATCAGCATGGGTAGGAATCCTCCTCTTTGCACCAACATTTTTTTCTTTTGACTGAGAGGTATTTTCTTTTTGACCATTTGTCGAAGAACGTTTCGATGTTTGCCTAATTTCTGTTTCTGCATCTTGGACAAAGGTACGGTTCCTTTCAACACGTTCAAACAACATTCGCACACGGTATCGATGATTTCTTTGGGGGCTGTTTGAATGAGTTGTTTTAACATGGGAGGATTGGGCTTGGTCAGGACGGACAACACGTCCCAATGTTTGGTCAGACGAGGTGGAAGTCCTTTTTTGGTTTTTCCTTTCTTGTAACGAGTAGAATGGTGTGCACTTTTGGGGGTCATCTTGGATGTCAGGAGCAAGCAATAGAACTGAGGTCTCTCGGAGGTCATACTTTTTTATACTGGAACACGTCTCCACTGATTGACCGCACGGCGTACCATCTTCACGACAGGCGTCACTCGACGTTGAGGTGTTTTCAACGGACTAAATTGTCTCAGTTCTTCTTTGGATTTATATCCAGTAAACTTTGTAACACGTCGGTTCTCTCTTGGACTTTGGTTTTAGGTGAGGGCACTTTTTTAGCGGCAGCCTCAGTGGCTAGAGCAGCCGAAGTCGATGCCTCCTGAGTGGTGTCTTTCGAAATGGGTTTCTATTTTTATATCAAATTAGGAAACACGGATCTTAAATCCGGTTTGGCAGGCATCATCACGAAGGGTGAGGAAGAAGGAGACGAAGAAGTGGACGGAGGAGAAGGAGACACCGTCACTGCCTCTCGTGGCTTTCAGGAGTACGTGCGCGTTCTAGCAGCAGTACCTCTCTTTCGGGTAGTAGTTGTGGTCGTGGTGGTCGATGTTTTCTTGGAAGGGGTTTTCTTCTTCTTAGGGGCTTTCTTTTTAGGGCTTTTCTTCTTGGGGCTTTTCTTTTTGGTTTTGGTTTTGGCTTGGGCATTAGAATCCCATTTCAAAAGAGAACGAATCATGACACCACCTAAAGAACCACTGCCACCAGGGGTCAAAATGATTTGTTTTTTAGTGCGTAGATCGATTCTAGGATCTGCCAGTTGTGACAACGCCACTTTATGTTTTTAAAAAAGACCGTTTCGTTTGATGAGAGATGTGAATGATGCCTTGAAGTAATTGACGTGGTGTCAAAGTAAACCATCGTAACACTTCTTTGAGACTAGCTTCTAACAAATGGGCACGGACTTGTGCATTTTTTTTGCGACTGATGCCATACAGGGCACGAATCAATTTGGCAGGAGGATGAGATTGAAAGGAAGTCATCTCGAAGACTGAGTAAAAAATGACGTGGTGGATGTTTTTATAGTTTATTTTTCTTTCAGAGAGTGACCGAAGGGGACGTGTAAGTGACGGGACCTCCTTCTTGACACCAATGGTGAAACAAACTAGTACGAAATCTCAAATACTCGGGAGTTGTAGGTTTTAAGTCGATGAGTAAATACGCATGAGGTGTTTGAGTGGCATCGTCGTACGCATAATTTAGCCAAGGAGTGCCTAACTGTTTGGCTAACACTTGCACTTGAGATTTGTCTTTGGGGCTTTTAAACAACACCACGTAATGGGCGTTGAGACTGATGGTACGATGTGCTTTACTTTCTTGAAATAAATTGTGAGTAATGTAAATGATGCTGGCATTCCAATGATGTCCTTTTCGTGAAAACCAAAGTTTAATTTCTTCTTCGTCTTCTCCTAACATGTCGTCGAAGATGACCAGATGTGTTTGACTCAAGTCAGACACGATCCCATCGTCTTCGCGAGAAATGCCTTCGACAAAGGAAATGGCTTCTCCTTGACTTTCACGAAATAAAGTGTAAGACGATTGCCACTCTTTGTAACACCACACGATACGTTTATTAGGACGATCAAACAAATGAGATTTGTGTTCGATCAAACGTTTGACAAATTCGGTTTTGCCTGAACCACTGGGTCCAGCAATCAACATGTTAAATGGATGGTGCAGATACAAATCTTCTCGACTTTGACGATCTAACTTTTCGTCGATCACTTTGACCACAGAAGAAATAGAGGCAGAAGAGGCAGAAGAAGATGCAGCCATGACTGAGGTAGAAAGAAGTTGGAGAAGAACACGAAAGACGCAAGACATTTTATACGTATCATACACGTTTAATGTTTTTCAAAAAACAACAAAAAACATATTTACAGGTCATGAAGTACGAGAACGCATACAGCAAAAATGGTGAGGTACAACAATAAGGCAACCACTAAAAGAATCAAAGTTCTATATAAACAAGTCAATGTACAACAACAACACACTTGATGAATATGTGTCCTACGAAATGTGTGCACACGCACTGGTATTCTTGTCTCTGTGGCGGAAGAATGAAATGTCTCTGACGGAAAGGTTGTTTGTTCCTCAGGTGTTTCTATGAGTACGACGGTGTGGTCTTCTTCTTGGGGTTCGAGTGTCATGGTTAACTTGGGTTCCAAGTGCACTTCTTTTTGTCTTGGAAAATTAGTGACGCGCAAGGTCCTTGGCATACTGTGCCACTAATTGTAGACAAGCATCGAAACAAACACTTTTCCAGTCACGTATATCTTTCCAATCGTAAAGTTGTTGGTGTAACCAACTAGCGATGCACACTTCTTGAAACATGTGAAGTGTAGATAAAGTTTGACAAATGTTTTCTTCACACGGAGGTACACAACTGGTGTTCATCACGATTCTCAACACTTTGAGCACAATTTGTCTTTCGTGCGCCGATAAAGCGTGAATGGTCATGTTTTTTGTTGTTGCCTGTACCGTTCATCAAAATAATCCACAACGAATACTGTTCATTAAAAATAGTCCACAACGAATGTCCTGGGAAACGAAATCCAAGAAAAGTAGTCACTAACACACACAGCAAACAGCGTCCAAATTTCAATGGAAACAGTTACTGTATCAGGTGTCTGTAATCCTCTAAGGTCTTAACACTATCGTTGACTTCCTTTCTCTGAATACGTTTCACAAGTGAAGACAACGGTCCTGGCATGGTTCACTTTTATATCCAGGTTCCCAAGGTTGGTATCTTTTGTGATAGTCTACTCCACAGCATTTGTGGTAGTTTCTTCCAAGAATCAGTCTTCTTAAGCTGTGGAAGTAGCAATTGTTTAAAAATCGAGGAATGACTTTGAGTTTGCGTTTCACTTGTATCTTGATAGACTCTCTGCAAATGTGTTCTCGCAGCTCCAAAGGCAAACAACGAATGTACTCTTCTAAACTAGTCATTCACAGGCATGTCTTTCTTTGTGACGAAATAGTCACACACTTGCCAAACGGAATCGGGTGGTGAAGGATATCCAAGACATTCAGTGATGATCTTTCTACACCTCAGACGGCGTGAAGGCGTTTCGTCTTGAGGTGACACTTCTTGTAAAAGTTTTTTGTATTCCTCAAAGTTTGTCACTTTTTTTCCCTCAAAGTCGTTCCATGGAATTCTGTGTATCACTCCCACATTGTAGGTAGAAGTCGTGACATCCAAAATCTTAGAGGACCAATTTTCTATTCGATCAATGTCTGACCATTTGAACAACTTGGCACTAATCAGTACTTTTATAGCCTTCAAGTACCACTGGTTAAAACGTTTGTCGTAAAGGATGCAATTGTTCATTGCGTTTCACTTGTATCCGAACCAACTCTCTGTAAATGCGTTCTCGCAGCTCCGGAGGTAAACAGTGAATGTGCTTTTCTAAAGTATCCGACATATTACTTCTTGGGACCGACCAAAGGCAGGTACTGACAGCGCGGAGACCATCTGACATGTTCCAAGTAAGCTGAGTCTTTATACTCCCATTCGTGAAGCGTCACACCGCAACTGAAACACTTGACTTTATCACCTTCTCCCAAGTAGACAAATCCAGATCTGGCTAGAGCTTTGGGAGGAGGTCCTTCCAGTTATTTAGCCCACTTATCTTGGAACGTCTGTAATCGACTTTCAAACTTGCAATAGTCAGGCAAAACCACAGGCAACATGTTTTTCTGTGTCAAAGTAGGGATGGCATCCACAGGTAGGTACACGTTTAGCATCCCCAATAAAGAAGAAAGGGCGTTGTGCATCGCTAGTGGGGCGGTAAGGTACACGAACGGAATCGCTTTCGAGGGTCCCAGAGGAGGAGCGACAAGATCGTGCTGCATCGCTGATGTCAAAGCGTACGGCATCCGTCTCGTCGCAAGACACTGCATCGCACTCTAGGTCGTGATCGAACTTGGAGTTCACAGTAGGTTCCTCGCTCGGTGGCTGTGTCGAGTTCGTTAGCATCGGTGCCTGTGTACTAACCTCCGCATTGAACTTGAAGTTCACAGTGAGTTCCTCGCTCGGTGGGTGGGTGACATGAATATTCATCTCTTCTTCTTGCTCGGTCAACGTTTGGAGTCACAATGAATGGCTGGGCTTGGAAGTTGGCCCTTTTTTATACTGAAGATCGGCGTGTCCGTACGGCAAAGTGTTGTAGTCTGGAAGTCGCACTCGTTTCTGGTACACAATTTGGTAAACTTTTTCTAAAGGGCGACTGACGATTTGGTGATTTGGTAACCGTACGATTTTGTGAGGTTCTAACGTTTTCACTCGAAAGTCTTGAGCTTGTCCAGACTGCAAGCAATTTTTAATGCATCAAAGCTGACCACTTGGCTGGTTCGATAGTTCAGGGTTAATCCTTTGACTTTGCATTTGGTGTGAAGTTGGCCTTGTCTGTCTCGGTATCGGAATCCGTAATGTTTAGGGCCACTGCTGGCAAAACTGAGGATCGTCTCTTGAGGGTGCTCGTCCATCCATGCTCCTAACCGATCTCCTTCGATGGTGGGGTGTGGGCAACCAGGGCGATGGATGTACATACAACTGTCGGTGTCAAAGTACAGGACACGATCTCCCAACACTTTTAAAGCCTCGTCGTACAATTTCAAGCGAGCATGGGCTGTCACGTAGGCTGCAATGACCACATTGCTAAACTCGTTGGGGCGTACAAACTTGGATTCTTCTTCGTGATTGACCAAGATCAAATCTTCACGGATGATTTCCACGTGTTTGACTAGTTTACCTTTGTCGTCCACCAGTTGAAAGTAGCGACTGAGATCTGCCAAGTATTCCGTCTTGGGCAAGATCGTACGTTGTGCCAAATGTTAATTCTTCCAGGGTACTAAACTCGATCCAGACAGGAGACTTCAAACTGTCGTAATGAATGGAAAGTCTCAATCGATCGTCCTCTTTGGCTCCGCATTGTCGTTTGAAGGTCTGTAAACTAGAATCCCACAAATCGGTAATGAACCATGCAGCTTTCTCGGGAGGTACTTCAGACTTGAAGTCTTTAAAGTTGACGGTGTAAGTGTAAGCCGTGGTTCTAAATTTTCTGGAGCTTATTTTTTGCGTCTCTCGAATGCGATAATAATTATCGAGACCCACGGAAGGACTTTCTTGGTTAGGGGTTGTGGATTCTCTTGGTTTGGTGAAAGGTGTGGTTTCAGGCTCACTGATGTCCTCTTCGAAATCGATGGCATGGACTTGAGCTAGCACTTTAGCTAGCGGTGTATAGGGCGGGACGGAAAGTCGCCGTCGTGGCCTCTTCGTTTCTTCTTCTGTTTTCTCATTGAAAGTGCGTGATCTTTTCATCTTGATGTCTCACTTGAATCTGATTGAGGTTTACATAGGCTCTCTCCCTATATATAGAGAGACCTTCCTACCCTCAGAGTCACTATTCGTTATTCAACTCTCAAACAGTGTAGATGGAATAGAAGTCAGAAAAGCTTGCCCTTCTGGTCAGAGATTTAGCACAACAGAGGTCTGTTGCTATCAGAACTTTACAGAGAGTCCTTGGAAAGTATACCAGTAAGACTAAGGACTACTCCTCCTCCTCCTCCTCTCGAGATAAAAGTCCAGATACTTGCTATATCTGCCAAGAGAAAGGACATTGGGCTCCAGAATGTCCACAACGTTAAAGTAAAAGAAAAGAAAACAGAGACAAAGGGAAAGATACCTGTTATCATTGTCAAGAAAAAGGACATTGGTCTTCAGAATGCCCTAAGAAACAAGAGAACCAACAAGAGATGGAGGAGGCAGAGGGATCTTCAGAAGCAGAAGAAGAAGAACTCATCCCTGTCGTCAAGTAAGGCAAGAAAGCCAGACGACTGGAGGACAGTGAAGAAGAAGAAAAATAACCCTTGATACCTGTGAAGAAATTCAAGAAAAAGAGAAACAGATCGTGAACAATGAACTTGAGTGATGTGTTATGAAATGTTCATTGTGATTTTTTAAAAAGAGAATATACCAAAATGGAAAAAAAGTAAGTGTCTTTTGGTTTTTATTTTTTTAGAGTATGGACGCACGCACGCACGCACTCCTACACAAACCAAGGATGGGATTTAAACTTTTACTTGATTTTTTGGCGATGAAATTATTTCTTTTCTAAGAAATGTGGGTGATCCTGAAATAGACCATTGGGGTGTTTGTTTTTAACAAACTCATGGACTGGACATGATGAGCTTTAACTGTCTCAATCCCTTTATACGTCCAAATCCTGTTGTTGTTATTGTTGTTGATGCTGCTTTGATAGTAGTAGTCAAAGGTGGTGGCATATCAGGGGTAGTGAGAGTGGATGATGAAATGGGTTTAGAAAGCTTAGCCCGTGATGGTCTCTTTTTCTTGGGTTGTGTTAAAGAAGTCTGATGCATTTGTTTCAGATACGTTACCTCCACCAAAATGTTTCTAGGAGACTCACCGTTTTGTTTTTCACTACTCCCTTCGTTCTGTCTATGAGTTTCGACATTTTAGTGTTACTTTTGGTGTTGACCAATTTTTTTTAAAAAATCCGGATTATTTTCAGTCTCCGCTAACGTCCGGTACAATTTCGGAAGTTTAGTGCTACTTTTAGTCTTGGCCAATTGGTAAAAAAAAAATTTCCGGATTATTTTCAGTCTCCGCTAACGTTCGGTACAATTTCGGAAGTTTAGTACTACTTTTAGTCCTGGACAATTTGTAAAATAAACATTCCGGATTATTTTCAGTTTCCGCTAACGTCCGTGACGGTTCCCAAAGTTTAGTACAACTTTTAGTCACATCCATTTTTGTGTTATTATGAGTTGGTTCCCTTGATTAAAGCTATTTATAATATAGGTACAATATATGCAAATTTACTGACACCTCCAACATGATCTGAGGTATAGGTAATGAATGCTT
Organism: Margaritifera margaritifera; assembly: GCA_029931535.1. Classification (NCBI taxonomy): domain Eukaryota; kingdom Metazoa; phylum Mollusca; class Bivalvia; order Unionida; family Margaritiferidae; genus Margaritifera; species Margaritifera margaritifera. Next base: position 781,803 of record JAQPZY010001360.1, read on the forward strand.
TATATATAAATCTAGGTTCTATAGATATAGCCACTAGGCAGAAGGTCACTACACACGGCGTGTTGGATAGTATATGTTGGGTTCTGGATAGTAGATGACGGAATATTGGTCACTACACACGGCGTGTTGGATAGTATATGTGGGGTTTTAGAGAGTATATGACGGGGTATTGGTCACTACACACGGCGTGTTGATGGTATAGTGTGATGTGTTGGATAGTAGATGACAGCGTAATGGTCACTACACACGGCGTGTTGATGGTATAGTGTAGGATGTTGGATAGTATATGACGAGGTATTGGTCACTACACACGGCGTGTTGATGGTATAGTGTGGGATGTTGGATAGTAGATGACGAGGTATTGGTCACTACACACGGCGTGTTGATGGTATAGTGTGGGATGTTGGATAGTAGATGACGTGGTATTGGTCACTACACACGGCGTGTTGATGGTATAGTCTGGGGTGTCTGTCCTCATAAACACTTCTGTCCCTATAAACACTTATGTCCCCCAAGCGCCCCTACTGTCCCCAAGTGCCTCCCTATGTTTATTTCCCGTAAGTACCCCAAATGCCTCCCTCCATGTTCACTTCCCGTTTGTACCCCAAGTGCCCCCCTTTATGTTAAACCTATGAACTAATTTAACATAGGATTTCCCGTATGTACCTATAGTGCCCCCATGTTAATTTCCCAATAATACCCAGATCGCCCCCACATGTTAAATTCCCGTTAGTACCCAGATCGCCCCCACCATGTTAATTTCCCGTTGGTACCCAGAGTGCCCCCACCATGTTCATTTCCCGTTGGTACCCAGAGTGCTCCCGCCATGTTAAATTCCCGTTGGTACCCACAGAGACCCCGCCAGTACCCAGTTACCCCCCCCCCCATACTACTATCAATATTCAGAATTCTCAGGTGTAAGTATTAATATAGAAAAGAAGTTATGTGGTTTGGAAGCAGAATAGGCAGCCACTTGAAATTATGTTCTGAATATATACTTAACTGGAACTGCAGTGCATTTTTTTTTTTTTTTTTTTTTTTTTGGGGGGGGGGGGATAAGTTTTCAACAAACTTAGAGAATATCCCAATTCTTAACTATCCCACCAAAATTCGAGGAATTAGGAATTGACTTTTCAAATGGAATAAGCCTGTTCACCACTTGGAAAGATAGAAGTAATAAAAGTTTTTCGATCTCTCACCTTTTATTAACTTTACCAAACCCATCAGAACAGGTACTTAACACACTCTTTTACAAGTTTTTATGGAAGGGAGCAAACGATAAAATAAAACGAAAAATCTTAATAAAAGTGTATTATGAGGGAGGTATAAAGATGGTATTTTTTTTTTTTTTTTGAATTTACAGATGCTTTAAAACTTACATGCCTTAGGAGAAAGTTGTTTGAGAACTATCAATGGAAAAATCTATTTCAACTCTCAGTTCCAAATATTTATAATTTCTACTTCTTTTGAACAGATTGTGTTCAGTCCATAAAACAGAATCTTAATCTGTCACAATTACTTAAATTCTTTCAAGTTAATTCGCCTGAATACTTTTGCAAACATCTGTATGATTTTAATCATAGATTTTTATGAAAAATAGACGGTAAGAGTGTTCTTAACAAAATATAGTTTCAGAAAGGCATGATCTGTGTAAATGATTTTATTAATGAAGATGGGTCCTGGATATGTTTTGACAACTTCGAAAGTAGATTCTTCCTCAGAACTAACTTCCAAGAATTTCAAATCATTCTAACGGCTATAACATCTTATAAAATGAAATTTAACTTTGATTGGGATTGTAGTTTACAGCAGCCTTTTATAAATTATGGGCACACACCATTATTAAAAATAAATTATGGGTACACATCATTATTAAAAATAATTATGGGCACACACCATTATTAAAAATAAATTATGGGCACACACCATTATTAAAAATAAATTATGGGCACACACCATTATTAAAAATAAATTATGGGCACACACCATTATTAAAAATAAATTATGGGCACATACCATTATTAAAAATAAAAAAGGCTATAAAAGTTTGTATATAAAATTAATAGAAAAAATGTTGAAAAACCAACTTCTATAAGGAAATGGAATGCTCAGTTCAGTAACATGGAATAAATAGATTGGAACCACATTTTTATAATTCCATATAAAACCACAAAGTGCCCAAACCTTAAATGGGTGCCACTGAATATTTTACACAGGATCTTGGCCTCAAATACTTTACTTAAAACAGTCAAAATTTTCACAATTGATCCTTGTTCTCTGTGTTCCTTGCATGCTGAAACAATATCTTACCTGTTTTGGGATTGTCACATATCACAGGCATTTCTACATGACATGTTTCAATGGGCCAAGTGTAAGTGCAGTCACACCAGCACTTCGTTTTCTCCGAGAAAAACGTAATACTTTGAATAAAATGAGCACCCAGGCTGAGGATGTAATAAATTTACTTTTACTTCTAGCAAAACGACTTTTTTCTATATAAATGTAGATATTATAAAGAAAGACCTAAATTGTCATATTTTTAAAAGCTACTTAAATTTCATTTCAATGTCGAAAAATACAAGGCATATATAAACTGTGAATGGGAAAAGATAGTAAATTGTTATTATACAAACAATTGATTGAATAATCTTATGTTTGCAGCATGTTTCATCTTTATTTGACAGAACTATGTATTCCCTACCTTGTACGTTATATGACACAGGACACTTGTCACGTACTTTTTGTGTAACTGTTACATTGATGAGGTTCAAACAAAACTATATACATCAGAATCATCACGAATAAGAAGCTTATGAGTTGTCTACATATACTTGCACTGATACTTGTTCTGTAGAAAGGTCAATAAATTCCATATTCCATATATATATATATATATATATATATATATATATATATATATATATATATATATATATATATATAGAGAGAGAGAGAGAGAGAGAGAGAGAGAGAGAGAGATATGTGTGTGTGTGTGTTTCATGTATAAATGTGTATATATGGACCTGGATGCAGATGTAGATTTGTGTATATGTAGGTACATGTTTGTATGTGTATGTGTACGTGCATGTGTATATGTACTGCTTACATTTCTTGCCGTATTGAAAAGTCCCTGTAATACTGATCCAATATTTTATGTATTACATGTATGTGCCACCTGTCTTTATATCAATATTATTAGAAAAAAGTACTTTCATTTTACTGAGTTCTCTTTATAAAGGGAGTGATACCTGGACCCCGATATATTATACATTTTCATGAGAAGCGTAAACATTTCAATTTGAAACATTCATTCTTCAGTGTTATTTGGTGCAAAACAATTCATTCAGTATAATATGACCGAAAGCGGGTCTATACTTGTGTTATCAACGTATCTTAATGAAGGTGTTTACGTGCATTGCAGCTGCCAAGTCTGATTTATTCTATGGATCGAATTTAGTAAACTTACATGTTAATCGATTTTCACAGTATACAAGAGAACCCTTCGGCTCGAAGCGTAATTCAGAGTCGGTTATCATGGGCCGCACAATTTAGTTATTTCCGGTCGATCAACCGTTATCGTACACTAGACATGGTAACAGGATCTGGGGTATTATCTAATAATCCAGCTTACTGAAGCATGTTGCAACGAGGCATAATCTAGTGACGCAAATGTAAACTGAAAATGCATAATTTAATTCAAGGCGAAGTTTGCTCTGTCGATCGATGCATTTCAACGAAACAATATCGGCCAGTGCTAAATCCTGAAACTCCTCCATCTAAATTTGATTTGCATTGTGCAGGTTTCATGTCCAGTGATATGATCCATTTCTGATACTTCATTTACGTAACCAGTACGAGCTACAGTATCAAGTTTACTAGTAAAGGTATTATTCGGTGCAATGACGCGTTAGGTACAATTTTATCCTCACAGGTCGAGAATCAATGTATACATGAAGAAAGTACTGCAAGCTATAAGAAATCGATTTGTTTAAAACAGAAGCTATTTTGCAAGATCCTTCTTAATGACGAAATGAACTTATAAGTTTAAAGAATCACCGCAAAAAAAAAAAAATTAATTGTTTAGAGCCTGGTCTAGCTGTCTTGACGTACACAGCGTCCCTGTAGCACATAACGCTAGAAAGTAGCTGTTGTGTCTCGCATACTGCACAAAGTTACTTTTAACAATCGATGCCATCTCTATGATCAAACCTGGCCACTGTTAAACGGAGTTTTCAAAATGTTTCATTTTATGTGCCCATTGTGGTCAATATACCATGTATGCTGGCCATATGGCTTCAAATGGGCATATCAGAAACTATATAATGTAACTAATTCTAACTGATACAGTATTGTAATTAGAAATAGGTGAAAATATTTAATCAACTGCCACTTGAACAAACCATTTTGAATTGTTTCCAAGCGTCAGCAAAAATGTACTCAGTTCAAAACATTCACGCACGCGGCAAATCTTATTCGGTCGAAGAAACTTCGCGTGGGCGTGCATTGTTGCACCAAGGTCAGTTTGTCCCCGCTGGACACCAAGCGGTTTATTTTCCTTGATGGAATCACCACTTACGCGTACGGGCAGGCGCGGATCCCAAAATAGACCTTGGCTGTAATTCCGTATTCGCGGGAATGACTTGTAATTCCTCTCGCACAAATGACCTGTTTGTGGACGAGATCCACTCATGATCGCTGGCGCTTGATGGTAGCGCTTTGGCAGCCCCTGAACATCAATTCGGTTTGAGATCGCAAATGCATCGACGGACCACACCTGGTCAGTAGCACGACGTTGTCCGCCTTCCAACTTCCCCGGGACATACAGATACTGAACTAGATTGTCCTCGACCAAGTCTAACGCGGGTGGCGTACTGGTGCCCGAATAATCGTTCCGCAAGTGTGCGGTTGCATCGTTCCACAATGACCTGTTAGCGACGCACGCCGGCATGTCCACGACGAACCCGCACATATTGTTTCACCAACAACTCATCAACGGCTCCGATAAAGTTTTGCCCAGGTCCACATGCAGACGCCGCGGCCATGTTAGCTGCGCACGTGCATAGATGCGTTTAAACGCGTCTGCGACATTGTTGAATCTTAGAACGTCAACGGCTGGGCTCCTTGTATCTGCAGGCAACATCTACGACGGTTAGTGCATATTTGTATGTAGGCGCGCGACTTTGTAGTTCAATTCCGCGTAAGCGTTCACGTACGTAATCATGCGGTAGGAATAAGATGTCAGCGTGGTGAACTTCGTTTGGCGGCAAAACATCAAACCATCCGTGGAAAATCTTTCTTGGCACGGGTAAATAAATCTGCCACAGCGCTTGTTTGGCCAGCCATGCTCTGGCAGCGCTCGCGAACTTTTCAACGGCTGCTTCGCCGTTCCAATAAACGCGTGGCTGTAGTATAACGCGGCCAGTTTCGCGGCCATGTCTGTTATATCGAGGCTTTGCCTCTAAGTGGCGCACTAGCGACAGCTGAGTGGACTTTGTCCACCGAGTGCAATCTTGGCATTCATGCCGCCTTTGAGAATCCATCTGTCAATTCTTTCTTCGACGGCCGGTCCCGCCATTGCATTCAAGTTATGGATCTACGTCGACTTTTGGATATCGTTCGATGTTTTGTACACGAGATCGTGTCGGTAACATGCAGTATTGACGCGATTTACAGGTTCTTGTCACCGCCAATGAAACTGGAAAGTCCGCGAGCGGGCTTGCCCGCCACGAATGTAAACTTCTTTGCTCCACACCGGGAACACGTTCCAGCGATTCCGGCTTGAACATTACGCGTTAGAACCCGAGTTGGATCTGCGGTACGAGTTTTCATGCGGCATCGCACACAAGATGAAGGCATTATGATAAGTATACAACAACTGACATTCAACATGGCATTGTCGCGAAAGGTTTCCGTCGTTGACTTTTCTGCGTCGGCGAAGCCTCGGCCGCCCAAGCACAGCAACGTGTTTCCGAACTCGGTTCGCGCGTTGATCATTGTCCGGGTCTGATCTGGGAAAACTCAACTGTTGCTGAATCTGATCATGAGATGGTTGAAATGTGATCGATTGTACGTGATTGCACCATCCGCACTATTCGTGGATGATCAGTCGGGTTATGACATAATCAGAGATTTCGCAGACGCGCTTTCGTTGTCGGAGACGTCTTCGTCGTCCACCATCCAGTTCTTTTTCACGATTGATGAAGCCCGCACCATCGACGACCTTGACTCGGAAAGCAATAATCTTGTCGTGTACGACGATGGGATGCCTCACCGGCAAGACAACCCCACGAGAGTATTTTCTCGGGGCCGGCACAAAAACGCAGACGTGATCTTTGTGACCCAACCATACGCACACGTGCCCAAAGTGATCCGGGGCAACTGCAACATGTTGATGATGTTTCGTGCGATTGACGTGCATGGTCTTGCAAACATTCATTGGACCTGGTGTGCCGTCGATTACTCGTAGAATGAGTTTCTGAATATATTCGCCTAGGTCGTCCAGAACCCGTATAGTTTCCTCGCGATTGACTTAACTGGTGTGGGACAACTGTTATTCAGATCAATGTAGTCTACGGTTTGTCCTCTGATTTCAAATTCGATAGATGCTGAAGTAGTTAAAGACAACACAGGATGAAAATCTACCCAGTAGGATTCTTGCATCGTCATCATCACTGGTAGCATGCATAAAGATCGAGTTCTGAATTGGAACATTCGCATGAATCTTGGTGCATCATTTTCCTTTTTCAGTTAATAATAACAAAACGTCAAATTCTCTGACCGTTGCTATTCTGCTTTTCTTATTCTTTTTCTGAACGTGTTTATGAGGTCTGAAGGGGTTCTGACGTCTCTTTCTGCCTCGTCCTTGCTGTGGCGTAAAGGAAGAAGTAATGCCTTGGCCAGAAGTGTAAAGAGAATTTATAGAGGTGCCTCGGCAACACAAAAGGTCTTTTCCAGTTTGAAACAACACATTTTTTCCTGCTTTCATGAAGGCTTTTCTAGGACTTTGTTTGTCGAGGAGGACGTTGTGGAGAAATTCTTTTCCTTGTGTCAAAGCTGCATCTTTTAAAGCATGCAATCCTCGAGTCACCATCGGTTTTAAGATGGGTGCCACCGTACGAAAAGTCGACGTTTATGTGTTCTTCGATCGAGAATGATTTCGATATCATACACGTCGTCTTCTTTCTTAGTCACTCGTTGTAACTTAGACAAGTAAAACGTTTATTTTAACATTTCTCCATTAATGTCTTCCAATTTATAGACAGGAGGATCACGTCCACGCACTTGTCCAGTGAAACGAAGCAATTCTGTAGTTCAGTTAGGTAAATAACCTTTGTGAAAAGTGCATTTGGTTTTTCTAATGCGAACCCAATTTGCTGTGTTCTTTCTTTATCTGGTAGGCGACATTTCAAAGAATCGATCAAACACCATCACTTCGTTTTCAGGTGTCACTTCTTCTGGTGCACATCCGATGCTACGATGCTACGATTGATTGTAAGCTTTGACGAGACATGGTAACACGTTGATGTATTTGAGAGGGTATATGTGTAAAAAATATTTCCACATACATTCTTTCAAAGTTCTTTGAAAATGAACACTCGTTTTTCTTTCAGGATTTTCAGTGGTGAAAAAATAAATGTATCTTTTTTTTTCAATTCTTTTTGAAAATCTTGTTTCAGAAATTCGATGCCTTTGTCTGTTTGCCATCGTAGAGGATGTCGACCACTTTGTTTCAAAACCAGTTTTAAATCTCCCACTAACTCTGAACTTTTTTTTAGAAGTCAAAGGAACTTCCTGAGCTGATTTTGAAAACACGTCAATGAACAAAACAAATATTTGTAACCACGATTGTATGATGCCAGATGAGAGACATCTACTAAATCTGATTGCCATTAGTGATCGTTGCCAGCTATTTTGGTTTGACTTCTGGAAATGTTTCGTCGAACGGGCTTGTGTAACGTGTACGTCGATTTTTCTTGGAACCTGTTACGTCTAGGGGTTAGAAATTGTAACAAAAGAAAGAACGATTTAAACAAGCTTTCACAATTTCTAAAATATAAATTTAATTTCCTAAAATATTAAATATTTCAAACAAACAAAGTGAAAGAATTAAAAATAACTTACAGTTTAGAAATTCCTAAATAATCCTAAATGTCCTATTGAATTTTGATAATCCGGAAGTTAGTTCAAAGTATTCCAAATGAAGTCACTAATGTGTTGATGTGCCACAAGAAAAACAGTTTTAAATCCAAATGTTATTAATCCCAGGTAAACTCCTGTGAATGTAGAATATTGTTAAGTTCCTTGAAGAATAGTACTTAAATCCAAAATGTACTATGTAGATAATAGATTTTCACCAGCTGATTTTACAAACAATAATAATCTTCCTCAATAACCTTATGATTCTGGAGAACTGCAAAGAATGCCCATTCAATGGTTATATTGGCATTATTTAGTCTCTTACGGCGTAAAAGAGAATTTAAAATTCTAATACTGCGACTTAGAATGAGTTCTGTCAACAACCTTCTTTAACCAATCAGAAACTAGGTCGCGCATGTTACTGCTTGTAGTGCTTTTGCACTACAATTAAAATACCTTATTACAAATCAACAAGATGTTGACATAGGATTCAGCCATAAAATCTGCACGCGCTTCCACGTGATTTCTTCGTTGTAGGTTAAGCTTACCGACATAATTATTGATTTTCCCAGGACATAGCATGACTCATGTAAACATGTTGAAGTACATTGTACTTTACAAATAGCGTAGGTTACTGAACTAAGGAATTATAATACAATGATTATAAACCCAAGTGAAAACTATTATAATTTACAGATAATACAGGGTGTCCCGTAACCCTGGATGTCTTCTTCCATCCCGATGGCTGTGTCTGTCATCCTCTTTGTGGCTTTTTGTTTTTCTTCGCTTTTCATGATAATCTTGAAATCTCATAGAGAAGGTGTAGCTGTCTCTTCTAAAGCTCTTTGGGAAACAGTTGAAAACTTTGCAATAATTGTCCATGCCGTTGAAATTTTTCTGTTTCTGACAAATCGATTCGATCCATCAACAATTGTGATTCCTGTTGTAAGTGTGACAACTTAGTGAGATTAGGATTAGAAGGTAAATGATATGTCAGTTGTTCGTACCAACGATTGAGTTCCATTCATAGTTTGTATGGAACTAAAGTTAATTTTCGTGCTTCCGTAAGATCCAAAGGTACAAGTGAGATGTTTTTCCAGAAAAGTGTCTCCCTTTTATCTTCCTTTGTCCCTCATATCATTACTCCTCTTAAAAGAGGTCCAGCAATCGATCCTAACAGAGGAGCAGTCACTTTTAACAAGGGTCCTATCAGCATGAGTGGAAATACTCCTTGTTGAACCAGCATTGGTTTGGTTTGACTGATGGGTAGTTTCCTTTTCACCATTGGACGAAGAACGTTCCGATGTTTTCTTAATTGCTGTTTCTGTATCTTAGAAAAATGTTCCGTTCCTTTCAAAGTGTTCAAGCAACACTCACACACGGTATCGATGATTTCTTTGGGTGATTTTTGAATGATTTGTTTTCGCATTGGAGCATTGGATTGGGTCAGTACTGAGAAAACATCCCTATGTTTAACTAAACAAGGAGGGGGTCCCTTTTTTCCCCTTTTTCGGAGGAAGTTTTTTTCTTGGGCCGAGGAGGGTGTGCACTCCATGGTGACATCTTTGTTTCAGAAGCAAAAACACTGAAGTAAATCTTATCTCACATCTCTTTTTTATATTGGAATTCTTCTCCACTGGTTGTCGGCACGTCGTATCAACTTGACTATGGGCACCACTCAACCATGAGGTGTTTTCAAGGGACTAAATCTTGTCAGTTCTTCGTTGGATAAATCCATTAAACCTTGTAACACACCTGTTCTGTCTTGTACTTGTCTCTTAGTAAAGGTCACTTTTTTGGCTGCTGCATCAGTCGCTAAAGCAGTAGAAGAAGATGACGCCCGAGAAGTAGAAGTTCCTTTAGAAGTGTCAGGAGAGACCGTCACCGAGCGGCGTGGCTTTCCTGAGCATGTGCGTGTTCTAGCGGCAGTACCACATTTTCTGGCAGGATATTTTTTTTCTTTCTGGGGACGTTCTGTCTTGGGATTTTCTTCAGAGACTGTGAACTTGCTGCACCACCACCTCTATTCTTTTTGTCCTGCCGTCTTTTTGGGGATTTGCCTTTTTAGCATTTGGCATTAGGATCCCATTTTAAAGGTGAACGAATAATGACACCTCCAAAAGAGCTACTTTCACCAGGTTTCAAAATGATTTGTTTTTGGCTTGGATTAGCCAGTTGTGACAACGCTTCTTTATGTTTTTCAAAAAAACGTTTTGTTTGATGTGGTATGTGAATGATACCTTGTAGTACTTAACGTGCTGTCAAAGTAAACTATAGTAACACTATTTTGAGACTAGCTTCTAACAAATGTGAACGTACTTGTGCATTTATTTTGTGACTGATGGCATACAGTGCAAGAATAAACTTGGCAGGAGGATGAGATTGAAAGGATGTCATGTTGAATACTGTTAGAAAGGAAAGAAGTAAAAAATGTTTTTATAGGGTTTTTTTTCGTTTTGTTTTGTTTTTATTTTTATTTTATTTTTATTTTTTCTTCAGACAGACGCCAAAGGTAATCGGGAGTGGTAGGTTTTAAATCGATGAGTAAATACGTATGTGGTGCTTGAGTGGTATCATCATACGCATAATTCAGCCAAGGTGTTCTTAACTGTTTGGATAACACTTGTACTTGAGATTTATCACTTGGACTTTTAAACAATACCACATAATGGGCATTGAGACTGATGATGCGATGTGCTTTACTTTGTTTAAATAAATTTTGAGTAATGTAAATAATACTGGCATTATTATGATGTCCTTTTCGTGTAAACCAAAGTTTAAATTCTTCTTCGTCTTCTCCTAACATGTCATCGAAGATGACAAGATGTGTTGGACCAAAGTCAGACACGATCCCATCGTCTTCGCGAGGAATGCCCTCTACAAACAAAATGGATTCTTCTTGACTTTCTTGAAGTAACGTGTAAGCTGATTGCCACTCTTTTTAACACAACACGATACGTTGTGGAGGACGATCTAACAACTGTGATTTGTGTTCGATCAAAAGTTTGACAAATTCAGTTTTACCTGAACCACTAGGTCCAGCAATCAACACGTTAAAGGGATGGCGAAGATACAGTGCCTCCCAACTTTGACGGTCTAACTTTTCGTCAATCACTTTGAGAACGGAGGATGAAGGCATAACAATGGTGTTTAGAGTTCCACGATTACCATCAACAACACAAGACATTTTATACATTTTATACACTTTTAATGTTTTTCTCTTGTCATGGAAAGTGTAACCAGATCAGCATAAGATATTTATATTTAAAAATCAGTGTACAAGAATTAAAACACGAAAACACTTAAGGTATACATCAAAGAGGCACAAATTAAAATCACTGCAGCTGCATATAAACAAGTAAGTGTGTTACATTCTCAATCTATCTGTGTCACATTGAATGTACGTACACGCTCTGGTGTTCTTCTAGTCACTGTGGATTTCTTTGGTTCTAATCTCTCTGGAAATGTTCATTTCCGTCTTTACACTACTACCCTCGTGGACTTGTAGTATTCGTTCCTCAATGTTGGGTTCTTCTTCTACCAATGTTTCTAAAATTGTCTCTAATTCCATTTGTACTTCTGGCTTTTCTTTCACTGGCTCTAAGTCAAGTTCTTTTCTTTGATCAGTGACACACAATATCTTTGGCATAATTAGCCACCAGTCGTATCCAAGCATCGAATCCAAGACTTTTGCAGTCACGTACATCTTTCCAGTCGTAAATGTGTTGGTATAACCAACTAGCTATACACACTTCTTGGTAGGTATGAAGCGTGGATAAGGTACGATGAATGTCATATTCACAGGGAGGTACACAACTCGTCTTCATCACTATTCTCAACACTTTTAAGATAATGAGTCTTTCGTGCACAGATAAAGGTTTGATGGTCATGCCTTTGCTGCATGTACTGTGCATACGTTGTCCACAAAGAATCTGGTGGTAAACAAAAAATCCGAGAAAGTAGTCACTGACACATATGCGGAATTGGTTCTGTTAACAGTAGTTGATAATCCACTATGTCTTGAACACTGTCATTGACTTCCTTCCAGGGAATTGTTTGCAACACTGATGACAAAAGTCGTAGCATGGTAAGCTTTTATATTAGTCCTTCACAGGAATGCCTTTCTTTTTTCGTTTTTTGTTGGAAGGAATAGTGTATCCGTAGACAAATGGAATTTGCTGGTAAATCATTGTGAGGAAATTTTCATGTCTATAACTGACGAGCACAAATCACACGTCTTGAAAAGGTTGAAGGGATTTTTTTCAAAGTGTTTGGTATTTTCTATTAAGTCTTCACCCTCTGGAAGTCTTAGTAGTATTTGAACATGTAGGTAGAAATAATAGGATCGAAGCCCTTCTGATTTGTGGGTAGTGGATCAACGTCTGACCATTTATACAATTTGGCAGCGATGAACTCTTTAATAGCATTCAGATGCCACTAGTAATTTAAACGTCTATGTAGTTTTGGATGCAATTGTTCTTTGCGTTTCACTTGAATCTTGACAAACACTCTGTAAATGCGTTCTCGCAGTTTCAAATGTAGATTCTGAGCGTGCTCTTCTAAACTAGTCATTTACAGGAATGCCTTTCGTTTTGAGGAAATAGTCATAGTTTTACCAAACGGTATCTAGTGATAAATTATATCGAACCTGATCAGTCACTAATTCACGCGCCACACGCCGTAAAGAAGTCTGTTCTTGAGGCAACACTTCTTTTTAATGTCTTGTGTAATCTTCAAAGTCTTTGTCCTCTGGAATTATGTGTAACACTCCAACACTGTAAGTAGAAGTCGTGTCATTGGACTCTTCTGAGTTGTTGGTGGTTGATCAATGTCTGACCATTTGAACACTTTCAAAATAAGCAATCCTCTTATAGCGTTCAAATACCACTGGTAAAAACGTCTATGTCGTAAAGGATGTAATTTTGTTCCTTGCGTTTTACTTGAATCTGTACGAGCTTTCTGTAAATGTTTTCTCGTACCACATGAGGTAAACTACGAATTCTATCTTCTAAAGTATCCATGTGGATAATAATAATCTTGCCCCACCAAAGGAAGGTAGTGACAGGAGGGAGACCATCTGGCATGTTTCAGGAAAGCTGAATTTTTATACTCCCATTCGTGGATCTTCACACCACAACTGAAACACTGTGCTTGGTCTCTCGTCCCGAGTTGACAAATCCTGTTCTGGATAACGTTTTGGTAGTGGGTAGTCCATCCAGATATTTGGGCCATTGTTTGAAGGTGTTCAATCGACTTTCAAACTCACAATACCCAGGCAAAGCCATAATAAACGTGCATTCGTCTTCGATTTCTAAATCTCGATCAGTCAGTGGTATCCAGAGTAGTTTGCGAGTGCATGGATGAGGTCCATAGATATGCACACGCACGGCATCACTTTCTCCAGTAAAACAGTAAGGTCGAGCTGCATCGTTTTCGCTAATAGAGCGGCAAGGCACACGAACGGAATCGCTTTCGATAGTAGTAGTTGAGGAGGGGCAAAGTCGTTCTGCATCGCTGATGTCGCAGGATACAGCATAACTCTGGTCGCAAGGCACATCATCGCACTCGATTTCATTGATCTTGGAGTCCACTGTGGGTCGTTAACTCAGTTGCTGTTTCGAATACATCTTTCTAGGTCGGCGTTTGTATTCACAATGAACTTTCTTTATTTTGTTGCAACTTGTTCATACTGGAGATCGGCCTGTCCGTAATGTAAGGTGTTGTGGTCTGGAAGTCGCACTCGTTTCTGGTAGACAATCTGATACACATTTCTAAAGGTCGACTGATGATTTGGTGATTTTGCAAACGTACAATTTTGTGTGGATCCAATGTTTTCACGCGAAAGTCTTGATCTTCCTCGGACTGTAAAGCTTTTTATAACGCGTCAAAGTTGACTACTTTACTCGAACGATATTTCAGAGTGAAACCTTTGCCTTTGCATTTGGTATGAATTTTTCCATGTTGGTCTTTGTATTGGTATTCGTAATTTTTGGTGCCACCGCTAGCAACACTGACAATAGTGTCTTCTGGATGTTTGTCGGTCCATGCTCCTAAACGGTCGTCTTTAATATCTAGGTGATTGCTACGAGGACGATCGATGTACATACAACTGTCGGTGTCAAAATAAAGGACTCGATCTCCTAAAAGTTCAAAAGCAGCATGCAATTTTAAAATGGGCATTGCAAATGTCAAGCTCATCGGTGTGTGTGTGTGTGTGTGTGTGTGTGTGTGTGTGTGTGTGTGTGCAAACTATGTCACTTCTTCGTAATTCACCAAGATTAAATCTTTCACGGATGATTTCCACGTAATTCATGAGTTTTCCTTTGTCATCCACAAGTTGAAAGTGGCGACATGGAAATATTCCTTCTTGGGTAATATTGGACGTTGCGCTAGTTTTCCCAACAGACAATTCATCATGACTTTAGCAAACGATCGTCTTCCTTCTTTCTTTTGCACGTGTTCCAAAGTGATGCCTTCGTGAGTTCGGTATCGTACTTTGAATATGTCTTTGTCTTTTGAAGTCTGACATCAAAAAGGATATCCGTTAGCTTCTTATTCCAATTTTAGAAATTCGTTGACATAGCCGGAAAAAATGATTGGACTCGAATCGTCGCCCTTTCGATATGATTCTGTGGTGGGAAAGTGCCAAATTTCGTATACTTTTAACAAGCGGTTACCGCGATCCAGAGCATGCAACAATTCATCACTCACCCACGTTCCTGTCAAGGCTCCTTCTTGATCCTTGTAACGACAAGGTAGGTTTTGATTACACGTTTCAACACACGTACGACATAAAGGAAACACGAGTTTTCCCTGGCAACGATATGGTAAAACAGGATGGTATAAATTCGTTGGGGGTAACACTTGACATTTGATCAAACCTTCGTATTGAAGAATTCATTTCACGTCGATGTGTTCTGTTTACATTTCAGGATAACCGGTAGGAAACTGTGGATATTTGCACACCGAAGGATACAAAGAACACACATGGATGTATTTGATTTGATGTTCCTAAGATTCGTCAACGTCGCACAGCAAGTGTGCTGCATTGGTTCATCCTCCAAACAAACTGTCGCGTGGAATTTAAGGTTCGATATCCACCATGTTGTTATTTACGACAATGTTTCTAAATTTTGGATCTGTTTTGAAACGTCGACCGTAATCGTGTTTCTACATTTCTGTCACTTGGTATCCTTGACTTTCTAAACTTAGGCGCCGTTGGTATGTTTGCTTGTACAACTCGTCCATGGTGAACTCTTAGAAAGGACTTTTCATATCTTGTGGAGGAAAACAAGTGGGGCACCCGTGAAATAAACATCCTTGGAAATCGTAGACAAGTTGTGGATTTTCTAAATCCCAACCATTCACAGAAGAGTTTCAGTTTTCTTTTCTCCACCGTTTCTAGCATGTTGTATCCACTTGTCGTCAGTTTCACACAAGTAATGGAACCAGCACAAAGCTTTGGCCGAGTATCGACGGCTAATAGAGAGATAGATTGAGGGGGTATAATAGCTGGTTTGTTTTCGGGCATGAACTTTTTTTTTCTCGATAGACTAATCCACACGCTTTGGCAATGGTAGAAGTTTCCTTCAAGGGATCGATACCTCCGTGATCCAGAAATAATTGTCGAAATGTTCCACAACATCGTCGTAAAGTGTCCACATCAGATCGACAATATTTCAACATGCCTTCTTGAAAGTCAAAAGGGCCCGAATAGTGAAGTTAATACCAAGCGTAGAATGCTTCTTGTTGTTCTGTGTGCATACCGTCGGGGTCGTAGTAGCGAATGTCAGGTGGATGCTGGAGCACAACGTGTTGATTACCTTCGGTATTGACAAACTGTGGAAAATAGCCTTTTGTCAGTTCTGTCATTCCAAACGTTTAAGGCATGGCCGATTAACTCATGAACTCTTTAAGCTGTTCGTTTCCCACTTTCATGTAAATGAGTTTGGTTCCATTCATGGTGACTGTTGGACATTCGGTGCCTTGTTCTGAATAATATTTCAGAAGAAATTGTCCGTCGTATCCCGAGAAAATGTGAGCCATCACTGTAGCATATCGATGACAGTTCCCATAATTCATTCGGCCAAATCAGGAAGAGTACGAGAGCCCCGAAAAATCTTTTCTCGTCCTCCTGGAATCTTACTACAATTTGAACAATGAAAAAATATAGGTTCTTGTATACACTTTTCACAAGCACGATGAGATACTCAAAAATTAGGGATGTGAATTCTAGTCTTTTGTGTACATTCAAAGTCAAACAAAATAAAATCTACACTTTTCTTTTTGTTCTTGTTCTGATCTTCCTTTAATACCTCCTCGAGTTCATTATAATATTTTTTAATGTAACATTGATGATCGAATTCCACGATTTGGTCACAAAACGGCATATTTCTTTCCTGGACAAACGTGTGCCTTTGGGTTATTGGTTCGAACAAGATGTCCACAAGTGGAGCACACTCTCAATAATTCGCAAGCACTTTTCTGTTGTTTCATGCGATGTTGTTGGTAACAAGTTGGTGTGGAAAAAGTTTGTTTGCAAGTCGAACATAAATTCCTTTCTTTTCCTTCAGGAATGCATGGTCTGGACTCTAAACACCCACGGCATCTCTCTCCACAATGAATATGCTGCTCCCGACTGTTAAATCCATGGTCACATTTCTCACAATAGTAACTGTATCCGAGAAATCATGTGATGCTGCTAATGACATTGAAATGCTCATCATGATGATACACGTGAATGTATTTTCCGTCTAGGAAATCTGGTACTCGAAACACGACAGCTGCACGAACGACTTGAGGGTATACTTTCATCGTATAGCGAGGGTCGAACACGTCTTCGTGTTTCTGCATTTTAGGATGGTCACACACGGTCTCTTTTAGAAATGCCCGCTTGCTGCAAAAGGAGTTCTGCTTCTTTTCGTTGTTGAAGTCTGTCCGATTTTCGAATACATGCCCATGATCTTTTCCATTCTGCTGTCGCGTTCCTCTCGCCATACGTTCGACCCACCACGATGTCACGGGCTAAGCACATTTTATCATGGTCGTTGTTAATCTGGACGATACTTTGTTTGGTACTGCGAAGTTCGTCCACCAATAAAACTTTGCGTGGGCCGCTACCTTTTTGGAAGTGAAACGTGTGTAATGTGAAGAGTAGCTTTTCCATCGATCATATCAAACTCGTCATTGGATTGTTGCATGTGTTGAATTTTGTCGATAATGTTGGAAAGTGTTAATTCTGCCGGTGTACTAAACTCAATCCAGAAATGAGATTGAAGAGAAGAGGAAAACAAGCGCCATCTTTAGCTCGGCACTGTCGTTTAAATGTCCCTAGCAACGAATCCCATAAATCTGCAATGAAATCAGCTGCTTTCTCTAGTGGCACTTCAAACTTGTACTCTTTGCGTGTAAGTGGTCGTTCGAAATGTTCTGGAAGTCACTTTTGGGGTCTCTCGAATGTGAAAACTATCTTCGGGAGATCCCGAATGATTTTCTTTCTTGGTTCAGATTGACTCTCTTGTTCTTGTGGTAGTAGTAGATGGTATTGGTTCAGGCTCACTCATTTCATCTTCAACATCACTGGCATGCACTAGTGCTAAAACTTCACTTAGTGTATGAGGCGACACCGAAAGTCGTCGTCGTCTCTTGGCTTCATCTGGTTTCTTCTCAGCAAGGTGTCATCGTTTCATCCTGATTTACAAATTTAATTTGACTTAGGTTTACACACTTTCCCACTATATATAGAGAGCCTCTCACCCTAAGAGAATATATTCATTCATCTTTCAGTCTGTAAAGATGAAAGAGTCAAAACAGATTGCCCTTCTCGTCAGAGCTTTACAGAGTCATTCCAAGTACACTTCCAATAAGACTACAGACTACTCCACTCGAGATAAATGTCAAGATACTTTCTATGTCTGTCAAGAGAAAGGACACTAGTCTCCAGAGCGTCCACAACGTCAAAGATAAGAAACGACAGGAAACAAAGAGAGACAAAAGTAAAGACACTTTTTATGAATGTCAAGAAAAAAGACATTGGTCTTCAGAGTGTCAGAAGAAAACAAGAGAACAAGGAAAAGGAGAAGGAGAGTTCTTCAGAAACAGAAGGCAGAAGAAGAACCCATACCCGTCAAGAAATTCTTTGGTTGTGGTAGTAGTAACCGTTGCTGCTGCTGGCGTCTCAGTGGCAGCGAAAGTTGATGTAGTCATAGAAGGTTTTGAATTCGTGGACCGTGAAGGTGTCTTTCTTTTGGGTTGAGTTAAATACGTCTCATACATTTCTCTCAGATACGTTAACTCCGCCAAAATGTCTTGTAACAAACTTGCCGTTTTATTTTCACTCTCTTCCTTTTCTTCACTGTTGAAAGTTTTCCTCTTTTCTTCTTCTTTTCGCTTTCTTTTTTTTCTCTTGTTGTTGTTGAACAAATACTAGTTCTTCTTCTTTCTTACGTTGCAAAAACTCTCAAATTTTTCCTTCTGTTTTTTTTTTTTTTTTTCTTTCTGAAATCATTAACTACTGGTAATAATGGAGAAGGAGGTGAAGGTAGTACTACCGTCGCAGGCAACAATTCTTGCGGAGACGATAGGAAATCAGCCAAAGCTAAATTAAAGTCATCTCCTTCTGGAAGAAGAATACTGGCTACAGCAGAGGCAGTAGTCATTGTACTATCACTCCGAGTATACAATGTATCCGCAGCAAGCCCACACCAATACATTATCTTCGTTTTTTCAGCTGTAGGTATTGTACCTGAACTGTTCCTCAATGGTAAATGGTAGGAACGTTCGTGCGCATATATTGAAAGTGATGTAACGTGTCCGCTGTCTTCTGAATGGAAGAGAGAGAACACACCCTGGCTGACTTATGTTACGCGCGTTCTAATTGGTAGAACATTTCAATCCGTTTCGATCCGGTCCTAGACTATATATACAAGCGCATTGTCCTATTGTTTTACCTATTCTCAAGACAAGATGTGGACAAACTTTGAATTCTCTACCATCATTTCAAGCAAGCTGTTTGGTCCTGGGCACCCAATGTATGTGAAAGCATTATGGGCAATCATCAATATCACAGACACGGCTATTTGAAAGAGAAGAGTGTATGTGGAAAGGCAGGTGTGTCTTAAGAGAGTATTGGTGTATGGACCGGCCGTGCAAAGACGTTTGAGAGAAAGAAGCGTGAAGAGGTGTGGCATTTGTTAATCCTCTTCTTTGGTTAACAACTGCAATGGCCCTTTTCATGGTCACCCAGCTCTCTAGAAAAAAGAGATACATTTTATTTCCGATTTTTGTTTATATTTGTGTATGTTTGTATATGTCTATCTTTACAACTAAAACTTGAAACCCCTTACCCTCTTCTCTCCTCCTGTGTGTAATAGTATAGTATTTTCGTATGTGTGAGGGTATAGTGTCTATAAACACTCCTACCATTGCCTGCTTGTGTGATAGTATAGTATATTTGTGTGAGAGTATAGTAGTGTGTCTATAAACACTACTACCCTTGTGTGATAGTATAATAAGTTTGTGTGATAGTGTGTGTATATTTCATCCCCATTCTTTTACATCCTACCCCCTCTTGTGTGATAGTATGTTGTTATGTATGTGGTATATAAGTACAGCCTGTGTGTATAAACACTCTTACCCTTTTCCTTCGATTGTAGGGCTGTGATTTTGAACAGTAGAACACTAAGTTGTTAATAGTAGATCAATTAGTATTGGATAGTAGATAAATATGTTAACATTACATTTCCCCCTTGTCCTCAGATGGGCCCATCTTTCCCTAAATTTCTAGGGTAGTCTGGGGACAACATGAATCCTAATGTTAATCTCCCTTTGTCCTCAGAGAGGCCCATCCATGTTAAATCCCGTTCGTCCCTTCAAAGGTCCCCAATGTAAAAATACAGCGTAATGTTAATTTCTGTTTGTCCCCCAGTCACCACATATTACTACTCACGAGCTGTCACTCATCTATGCCATCTCGATTGAATCTCTACAGTACGCGATTGACATTGCACAGTCGTCGCTGATAACGGTTCTCGGATGGCCTGAAGCGTCCGAGATTCCCGAGCGCGAACGAATTCATTCTGCGTGCGGGACCTGGCGGTACCAGTTATAATATCACACCAGACATTGTCAGGATCACCTAGACGGTTCGGGTTAATCTAACCTGTAACGCCATCAGTGGCAGTTACAGTTCAGGTTCATCAAGCATAGCCGCCCAGGGTTACATATCGTTCGATATTTCTCCCCGAATGCGCCCATGGGTATCTGATTTCGACTACTCCGACGGTGCCCATGCATCTTCCATGCAACAATCTCTGATTGACGCACGTACGTTTTACCCTCGTGGACCAGGACGGGCACGTGTTGGACCTCTGCGGGGAGACCCTGACGATACAACTGTACATTAGAGATCGACCTGGCATTTAATGTATACAGTTTGTGTTATTAACGCTAAAAAAACACATATACGCAACATATTACGGAAATGTCCTCGGTGATGTCGTCCGGAGATTGTTCACAGGAGCTCCCAAGGTTCTAGCAGGCCTGGCCTCGCGCGCTGCACCAATCGCTAAACAAAGTTGCAATGCGAGTCGTTGATAGCATCAAAAGCGCCGCTGTGGATCGGTCAAAAAATCTGGGATCGCCGGCGGTTCAGTCGATACGAGATGAACTACAACGATTAGTGCGGCAACCAAAGGTTCCATCGCTTCCGTCAACGGCACTAATGCCCTCGTCGGTCAGTAAAATCATCAATGAAACTGCCCAACGACGTCTGGCTAAGTTGGCACAAGCCAATCCTGATTCGATGGTTGCAGATATGGCAATGGGAAGCGGATTACGGTTACGCAAAAGGTATTAGACGAAACCGATCATGTATAAAGTGGAAACTGAAGTTTTATGATGACAAAATTCAAGATGTATCCTATCCCACGTTGGGCATGGACGTGCCTGTGTTGCGAGGTCGAAACGTCAGTGATTGTCAGTATTATTCGTATTGAGCTAGGGTCCCAAATGATCGTGGACGAATAGAATTACAAGTCTACATATTTTCCCCCGCGTGAGGCCTTCTTTGAAATCGAGGGAAAACTTGTACGTCACGACAACGGTAACAATTACGACGACGATGTCAAGGATGGATTTGTCAACAACTGCATCATAGCGTCGTTCAACAGCGCACGATATCTCACAGACAGAAAGGAAATCGAAGCATGTTTTGACAACGTCTATATTGGCACGACGACATTAGGACTCGTCCGTTACAGCGATGATTATACAAAATCCGCTGGTCAAATAATGATGTTTGTCAAGGATGCAGCCGATCAGGCAAATCATATCCAGCATGTCATTTATCAACTTGCGCAGGATGCTGTCCTTCACCCACAACCTGCTGGTATGCCTACCAGACATGTTGTTGGCGGTGCCCCTGCGCGAAGTCCAAACCCGAATTTCAACCTTGGATTCGCGACGCGTCGAGGACAACTTAGCGGACCCTCATTGTTGTTTTCGTGTGCGATTCCTTTCAGTCATATATTCGGGTTTTGCAGAGGCGGCGGCGTCGCTGATAGTCGAGTTGTGTTATCGAAATTGACATTGTGGATGCCTGTGATAACCCCATCATTGGCCGCAGAAGCGCATTTGATGTAGTTTATGGAAACCGGAGCCGCGTCAATGCTGTCGTTTCTCGCGCTCACCATAGACTCGATACAAAGTTCGTTAATGGACAGTTTACATGGCAAATAAGTACCCAACAAGGTATCAGCACACCAAGACACGTGTTCGTTTCGTTTCAAACTATGGATCAGGTGGGCGGCGGGCAAGCCCGTAGCGTAATGATATTTGACCTGTGATGAAAGTCCGAAGTTTCTCTGCGGTTAAGCGGTCATTAGGAACCGTCTGAAGAAATTTTGCTGGATTGCTAAGCCAATCAAGTCGCACGTGCATATCACAAGCTACGGTCGTACATTGGCCGGGATCAAAACATCGACACAGGTCTGCAAATTTCCCAGCATGACTTTGCTACGTTGTACCCGATTTATTACTTTTCGTTGGAACATCTGGACCTGTTCAGGCTGTCCGTGGTCAACATGCACTTTATGCACGTGTACTCAGTACCCCATTCACAATTACAGATGTAGTACTGCGATACTCTCCGATAAGACTCTGTTGTTGGAGGTCTCGGGTGGTCGGATTGACGCGCCCGTGGAAAATTCGTTGTGGTTTGTTCAAACACATAGTGTTTTCACAGACTCGTAATTGAACATGTAGCGTTTTCAAATAAAATGTCTAACCAGAGTAAACTTGTCACTCTGAGTCGAGGTCAACTCGAAAAGATCTCAGCCACGATGAAAAAACAAACCGGAGTTCATTTGTTGCTTTCCCCAGACAAGTTTCTGAGAACACATCACTGATGTTGACACCAACACATTTGCAACAGTTCGAAGCAGCCAAACGTCAACCCCACGGGATAACTCTCGAGTTGTCAGTGGCCGGGGTCGCCGCGATGAAAGACGACGGCAGAATATTTCCATTCCTCGCGGCGATTCTAGTGCTGTTGGCGGCTGCGGCCCCCGTGGTTGTAAACGCGGCTGCGTTAGGGGCCGTCGGAACAGCATCCGGGATGACTCTGAAAAAGGGAGTCGCGGGAAAAATCCCGGGAGCGTTTAAAAAAAAAAAAAAAAGGAAAAGGTCATCGACTACCCGAGCGGACTCAGAGCGGACGGGGCTTTGTTTCTGGTCTATCCTTTGACCAGTTTTGATTTACTCGCGATGACAAAGTCATTAAAACATTTCCGAGGGGTCTTTGTGAGGAATGAACTTGCATCGATGTTCCCCTGCACGTGGGAAACCGTCATCGTTGACTTGGATTCGTCAACAGGACCTGGAACTCATTGGGTCGCATACGTGGTAATGCCTCGACACCTATTGTATTTTGACTCGTACGGGCTTACTACGCCACGACTTATTTTCATTCGTGTCGGAAATGACTTTGATAAACCGAAACTTCGCATCTAAAAGGAGCACAAGTCTGGATCATA
The DNA here is from genome assembly GCA_029931535.1 of Margaritifera margaritifera. Classification (NCBI taxonomy): domain Eukaryota; kingdom Metazoa; phylum Mollusca; class Bivalvia; order Unionida; family Margaritiferidae; genus Margaritifera; species Margaritifera margaritifera. The sequence continues at coordinate 804,971 of JAQPZY010001360.1, forward strand.
TTTGTTAATCATAACCAGATTTAAAAGCAGGTGGTGTGTAATGATGACATTGTTAAATGGTCAGCAACGTACTAGATCACCAGTAATGCGTACAATCGATGATGATACTATTCAATATTTCACATATCCTGTGTCACTATTATTGGTCGCCGGAGATGAAATTGAGGGTGCAACGTCTATCCAGACGGATTCTTAACCGTCTTTGGCATCTGTGTTTAAGAGTTATTAGTACATATACGTAATTGATCCTGAACAGCCACACGATGACGATCTTGATGAATTTAATTGTGACGGGGTGCTGGATCAGCTAGGAGTGCTTGCCAACATTAAGGGTGATTTTGTGCCGCTTGTCGATAAATATCTGCGTTATAACGGCATTAACAGACCCTCATATACGCTCAAATATAATCTACGCGAAGGTCAGATAGAAATCGACAGTTGGGACCACTCTAATGTACCAATACCAACTCAAGGCCAGCTTGGAATCATCACATCAGCACGCGAAAACACCCGGTCGCTGACTACGCCGCCGTCGGGCGTGAAAACATCCAAAGACTGTTTCTACAACGATGAAGTCACATTCCCCGACAAATGCACCGCGATAAAATTCTCCATCACTTATATCGAACCAACAATAACTCAAAAGAAAAACCCAGACTGATATTCAAGAACGACGGACTTGTCCGCGTAACACTTCTTGGGCGAAAACGAGAATAATCATTGGAGACACAAAGCAGTGGTGTAATCAATGTAGTTCTAGGTGAACGTGGAAACATGCAAACAATCGCCGAAGATATAAATAATTCCCAGGAAGATATTTTCTATGATTGCATGGCAGTTGTATCAGTGAAGAAAGGTAATTGGTTGGACGTGCGGGTGCGTGTTGCACCCGAACAAGGCCTTGCTTGTGCAATTATACTCCACGATGGCGTTAGTAATAGAAGAACTATGATGGACTCTCAAAGCTACCAACGCAAAAAAATAACTGAAGCGGAACAACAGCTGCGAGATGAAATCACCATGAGAACCAATATACTCGCGAAATACAAACGCGTGTGTGTTTTCGCGGATGTGATTTGTGTACTCGCCGCCGCAACAAACGTTGACTTTGGTGTGGCGGGAATTGCGACTACGGCAACTATCACAGGTACACCAATCGGATTTGCTGTCGGATCTATATCGATAGTAACCGGTGTGGCTAGCGGCGCTGGCAAAATAATTTTGTTACGGCTGCACAAACAAATACGCGTCTATTCGGAAATTCTCGCAGCGGTTCAAAGCAGTCTCTGCACAGTTGCTTAGCTGTATTCGGTGGACATCGAAAACAAAATGATTACCACGGCGGAGTTCGAAACGGCGTTGGAGGAAATGGAAAACTTCCGACGACTTCGTGCACAGATACGGAATCGGGGCGCTAGCGCCCTCGAGACAGAACCGAAACAGGGATTTAATTTGCACGCATGAAATCGAGTAAGCGGTCACGACGATGGTCTCGCTGATATCAGTAACCCACAGCGCGGCGCCGCTTCAGACCCGCGTGTGCGCCCACGGGTGCCATGAAGGCGACCCGCAGTAACTGAAATCCGTACACGCGTGTGAATCTTGGAACGACGAGCGGATCTGCGTTTGTGTGCCCGTGGTTATTCATCGCACTGCTCGCGAATGCATGAGTGTATTGCTGCAGGGGCAAAGTCGTGGCGTATAGAAGGGGTTTACCCTGATTGGTAACAGAAATCTCAAATTCCCATTCTCTGCCTACTCCCTTTGCTCACCCTATATTGCGACCATCCAATAAAGAGAACCACTTCAGTTTTTGGTGATTGTTTCAGGTATCTGGAATTTCCTCTTCATTTTGCTCAGGAGATTAAATTTTTTATTCACTCTTTTTATACTAGAAAAATCTTGCTGTTGTTTCTCTTGTTGATTCTAATTGTGATGGGGAATAGGTTAACGATGATTAGGACATTAGCCCAAGGATCAGTGATAGATAGTTAAGATGCAGAGTTGCTTTACCTTAAGTTTAATCACAAGTTGATTGGTTTGGATTTGTGGGTTTAACGCCATTTTTCAGCACATGGTAATCTATATATGGCGGCCAGTATATTTGGTGGAGGAAGAACCCGAGAAAGCCCCGGGAAGAACCACCGACCCACGGGGAGCTGATGTCAAGCATTTTCACATACTCACGTTGGCCGAGACGAGACTCGAACCCGCACGGACAGAGGTGTGATGTCAGTGACCTGTAAAGGCGAGCGCCTTAGACCACTCGGTTAGCCGGGGTCCCTAATCAGAAGTTGACATTGCAAAGACTTTAATGAAACGTATAAGTATTAATTTCTATTTTACATATATTTTGAAGATCATTTCACCCGTTATATACCTGTTTGAATATTTTAGTATCACATATTGCTCATTCAAAACTGAGACCATCCAACAAAAGTAAAACTGAAATTTCAGCTGATTTTTAAACTGTTCCACACCCCAATCAGAAACCAACAAGAGCAACAAGAACAAGATTTGTGTTTCGTATAAAAGTATTTGATGTTTCCCCAGCCAAAAAATTATTTTCTTTAAAATAACTACGAAATCTACCTTGTGGATATTTATCTTTTGGTCATCCGCTATGCTTTGTAGCAAATGATCACCTGTCGCTCAGAAACTCAGATAATAATGTCGCGATTGAGCCTTTCGTGCGATATTTATATTATTACATGATATACGTCGTTGCATTGGCTGACACGACGTCGTCTTATCTGGGATAATTCGTGATATTCCACCGTCAATGAGTCATAACGTGTAATGCATTTGAAACAAATTGAATTTCAAAATTGGGTATTTAATCATGTAATAAAACAAATGTAAATCTTTTGTTGAGGTAAATATGAAATTGTATGGACCAGTAAACATATCGCATTGACCTCCGCTTCGCGTCGATAAATATGAGGTTTACCGGTTCGTAATGCTTCCTATTCACATCAACAATGGACAGTAATTGTATAATAATAATAATAATAATAATAATAATAATAATAATAATAATAATAATAATAATAATAACCACCTCTCATGTCAACGACGGAATTCAGTGTGATTATGTACTAAATGAAAGAAGTCGACTTTATATCAATGGCTGTAAGGAAATCAGTCCTTTAGTATATCACGCTAGGATCGGACAGGAAAGAAGCACTCTGGATACAAGTATTAAAGTATGTCGCAAACGGGGAATAATCACGTTTCTTGAATAGATACAAGGAAATAGTTCACGAGTGAAGTAGAAACATTGTGTTGTCACGATGATGAAACCACAAATGCCAATATGAAATGTTTCCACTTCAAGACGTAGATTTTTAATGACATATTTTTGAAGGCAAAACCGTCGACTCGCACGCATTTGTGTCTATTCTGTGCCAATGCGGTTAACGGCTGTATTACTCCATCGATAAAAACAAAAAAAAAACTTTCGAATATTTTTTCTTCAATAATTTTAGGACAATGAGCTTTTACAAACTTATGTCCAACATATAATCCTTTAGAGTGTGTATTTTGTCAAATTAATATCTCTTTTCATACGAAAAATGGACCAGTTTTTCTTTCGTTAACACATTTCTTGCATGGATTGATACATTGAACAATGTTAGGGTGGACGTAGAATCATCACAGAGCGATCGGATCCAACAGACCTCATGTTGTTCGTCGTTCGAGTTCGAAGATGAACATGATATCACTAACTGCTCTGGTTTCTGTGAGTACGTGAGTGGCTGATCAGGCCAATTTGTGCTCTGAACTGTGTGTGGCACACTGCGCAGGAGATGCAGCTTGGGGTCGCTTGATCAATATAGGACGTGATGCAGTTCTGAGATTTACGCTGCTCTCGCTTCTGCACTGCCTCTGCAATTCTCCTCAGTTCAAAGTCTGTACCTCCAGTATGGATTAGACTGCGCCAGGTGGAGCAATTTTGTGCGAGATCTTCCCAAGACTCAGGGTCAGTGTTTAAATGTTTTAACGATGACTTGAGGGAATCTTTAAAGCGTTTCTTCCTACCACCCTGAGACCGCCTTCCCTCTTCCCTCCTTCAGCTCACTGTAGAAAATCTCTTTTGATAGTCACTCTTCTGATATCCCGATCTCATTTGTGATTTCATCAGCAGTGTGTGGATGTTTGAAATACCTGCCAATGTGAGAACATCAGTATCTGTGACCCAGTCCTGCCATCTTATCCTCATTTGTCTCCTCAGGCAGCCCATGTGAAAATGGTTTAGCTTCTTGGCATGGTGTCTGTATACCGTCCAGGTTTCGCATGCATACAGCAGGGTCGGCAACACAATGGATTTGTAGACCTTCAGTTATGTTTGCATACTGATGCCTCTGCACTCCAAAACATTTGCGCATTGTCTGCCAAAGGCCGCACTTGGTTTAGCAATTCTGGCGTTAGTCTTATCGCCGATGTGGGCTGCACGTGACAGTGTACTGCCGAAGTAGGATGATCTTGTCCACTGCCTGGAGGGTTTGGCCATTTACTGTGATGCTATGCTCTACGTAAGGCTTTCCTGGTGCAGGTTGGTGCATCACCTTTGTCTTCTTGATACTGATTGTGAGACCTAAATTGTCGCAAGCTGAAGAGAAATGGTCCATACTCTGTTGCATGTCAGACTCAGATTTGGCATTCAGGGAACAGTCTTCATCAAACAGGAGATCTCAAACAGTCACTTCCTGTAAATTAGTCCTTGCTTGTAGTCTCCTCAGATTGAAGAGCCTGTCATCAGTCCGGTATCTGATGTCAATTCCAGTGTCATAGTCACGGAAAGCATCAGTAAGCACGGCAGAGAATATCATATTAAAGAGGGTTGCGGCCAACACACAGCCTTGCCTGACTCCATTGGTGACTGAGAATGGTTCAGATGATTCTACGTCGTCCACGACACGAGCGAGTATGGCATCATGGAATTGCCGAACCATTACGATGAATTTCAAACCTCATAGCGTAACCTCATTAAGCGAAATATTCTAATGATTGGAAGTTTATCTACTAGGATTTTGCTTTTTTATTTTATTTATGTCTGCATTCAAACATGACTTCTGCGGCCTTGGCCAGCTATCAGTCTAATTCACTGCACCCAAATTTCATTAGTCACTTAATTTTGGTTGGCAATCAACACTCTCCCATCCTCGATTTCTCCGTCGTTTTCAGACATGATTATGAGTATGATGAGAGTTAAATTCCCTAATAAAACAATTTTTAGTATTACATTTAATCCAGAGTTTTGCCCTACAAGGTGTAACCGTTTGTCGTAGAGTGTAACAGGTGCTGTATGTGTGGCACTTATTATAGAAAAAAAACAGATCATACAACTTCACTCAGTGACAATTTGCACGACTCCTTTGAAAAAAACTATTGCAAAATAAACTAAAGCTGGAGTATATTTTTAGTATCTTTTTGATGGCATCTCCTCATTGTTTACATAAATGAACAGTGTTGTCATCTTTTAAAATCTGTTCCTTTTGATGGAGAGAGAGAGAGAGAGAGAGAGAGAGAGAGAGAGAGAGAGAGAGAGAAAGAGATTAGGCTTAACTATGGAAACATAAGATACATAAGGCAGATAAAATCCCTAAATTGGAAAAGAAAGTAGTAGCAGATGTGATATTGCCACTGTGGCGATAACACTTTTATTGCAATTGTGGCGATATCAGTTTTTCTCACACTGATACATTTCAGTATCTCATTATGAATTTTTTAAAGGTAGACCCGAGATCCATATATTACTTACCTCAGAATTATTCAGTATGATGATTTATGCCATAACTGAAAATTTCGTCTTGATGCGATAAACGGTTAGCGAGATATTTAAGTTTAAATGTACGTGTCAAAATATTGCCCCCTAGGCCATGCACAACTTCGGCAGGTTCCGTGACTAGAGTCCGTGTAACGTCACTAGAGGAACGCTATTTTGCGAATCACCATTGTTTTATCCGTTGCGAGTGTGAAGTTTTGATGGAAAAGGCCACCTTTTACATATATGAGCAAAGAATTTGTTTACTTTAGGCTTGAAATTTGGAAAGAAATCTGAAAATAATGGTCCCGTTACTGTTTTATCCCATAAAGCGGGTTCTTTTCTATTGCTACGGACTACAGAAATAAACACTCTGGCTGTTTGGTAGACCTGGTTTATTGCAAAGATTCCATTACGTCGTTGCGATCGCTCGATTATTGACAGCTAAACAAGAAAAGCAAGTGACGTCAATGTGTTGAAGTCGTGAACAATAGTTTATATAAATAAATTTAAAAACAGACAACATTTGAATAAGTTTGCTGATTAAAAATCAATCTAATGCATCGTTCCTTTGCTGGCATTGAAGACGTATCAATAATATGAGGTGTTCTTAAGTAAGTACTATTATAATATTTCTTTATTTACATAATAGAAGAGACCCTCTAATCATGAAGGTAACAAAGTTCGTACCAACATCATGATAATTACATAGTCAAATCTGTCTTAAAGGCAAGCTGTATTTTGAAAAACCTATGTTAAACAGCGAATTATTAAAGATCCCCTGCTTTAAATCAATGTCGTAATAAACCTTTATGAATCAGCCACCTATGTTGAAAGGTCAATTTACTTATTTCCTAGAGGTGGCTTGCTTAAAACTGTTTTTAAAACCTTTATAGTGTATACCTCTTAAGGACTAGTCATTATGTGCTCTGCTGTTATGGTAGTAGGTAACACATTTCTATCCGTATTAGACTGGGATAGGAAATTCGACACTAGCTTGACTTTTTTCAAAGGTTATGTGGATTTTTCTAAACGGCATTTGGACTCGAGAAAAGACGCCGAACAACTTTCAGTATAATTAACAGGCCTCAACTCTGATGACAGAATGAAACAGGTAAATTTGATGCAATGTACTTGTTAGAAAGACATATAAATTTACCACTTATCAAAACTTAAGTACTGCTATTTCCTCAACCATTTTGAGGTACTTAGAAAAACTGTAAGCATTACATACATGCTTTTGCAACGTGGTCTAAATGGAGGAAACATGTTAAGATCACCTATGGACAGATTGGCTTGAAATTCTCTCTCTCTCTCTCTCTCTCTCTCTCTCTCTCTCTCTCTCTCTCTCTCTCTCTCTCTCTCTCTCTCTCTCTCTCTCTCTCCTGCACTACGTATTTCCACCATATGACACCACGAGGTTAATTCTATAGGCTTACACACGTAGACGTTACATAGATCAGTTGAAAATCATTAGTGAATCTCCCTTCTCTCCCTTCCCCACCCCGTCTTTGCGGGATGGGGGATGTAGAATATGCTCGATTTGTCGTCCTGCATGTGGCAAGAGGCGATAAATGCATACAAACTGTTTGCTGTAAGATGCGTCAATTGATTCTGTTTTCAACGGAGATGATCTTGGTCTTTTTAAAAGGTGCGATTTATATAGAAACTATTTTGACCTTGTATTTTAAAGATTTTAGTATATTTTGCCTTTATCTCTGTTTTCTATGCATATTATTGAGTTTTTGCAACATCTTTACCTTTTATCTCATGGTGCAATTTTTCTTTTTGTTGGAGGGGTTTGTCTTCTTGGGGTTTTAGGCAAGGTTTCTGTCTCTACCATTTTTTTCTACCTAGCTTTTGTTCGGCACAGTATATAGCCAGGACTGTGCTGATGTGCCGTTAACCTATACATGCTCACATGCATACATACATACGTACATACATGCATTCACAGTAATCTGCGGCTAATGCTGTAAGTTTCAAATTTATTGAGGGGATTCGAGGGTATCGTGCTCACAATTGCACATTTTATTCACAATTTGTACATGTAGTTATCGCATTTACATGTACCAATAAGTTAAGGAAATCACGCATGAAACTAGAGATCAGTTTGGGGGTATTTGCATAATTAATACATGCATGGATGTAAAAGATATATACAGCTCCAAACAATAATCACATCAGTGTCAGAAATTTGCACTGAGGCTTTCAGCTAATCATGTTGATTTTGCTCAATGTTCTGTGATGGAATGATGTGAAACTGCCACAATTATAGCTCAGTTACCTCAGGCTTTGATAATTGTAGGTTTTGTCTTGAATTGTATAAGCAAACTGACCCAATTAACACTTTTACATTACATTTTCGTAATCTGGGTCTATAAAAATAGTTTTTCTTGTGTTCTTTAAGTGCTGAAACTATTCTTGAACAGAGAATGATATTAAAATACATTTTAGTCTTTTTCTAGACTTTCTGCATAGAAAAATTTCTTGAATTAAATATTTTCTCCTATGAATGTCAGAAGCAGCAAGCAGGTGTCTCCAGTCGGTGAAGAATATACTAAGGCCTAGAGCGATTCTATAAATATTGGGTAGTCTAATTGATCAATTGATATAAACTCTATCGACAGTATGGTTAATTAAATAGAGATCTTTATTCGAAAGTACTCTGCGTAAGCACGAGAGAGAGAGAGAGAGAGAGAGAGAGAGAGAGAGAGAGAGAGAGAGAGAGATAGAGAGAGAGAGAGAGAGAGGGAGAGAGATAATGTCCTTGCATCTTCGCAGCAGTGCACACAACAGTGCTTGCCTCAGCAATTTTGTACCCGATATTTTAACATTTCGACTAAATGTCCATACGTACGTTCGTCGCAGGTACGTACGTCCGCCAGACTTATTATAAACCCAATTTTTATTTTACCGTTCACGATATAACTGTTAACTTCTCAGGTGACTTTCCTTTGGGTGTAAATTTACAGTTAGGTTTCCAGATTCCTTTGCGATCCTAAGAGCCCCAAGAATCCCCAGTGTAGAGGTTAATGTAACCAAAAAATATTGTCAAAATTATATAGAATTCTGTTTCTTCTCTGTTGGTCATTCTTTGATTTTAATTTTGGTGCAGCTGATAAATTACTAAAAATATATGATAAATGTAACAATTGGCGTCCTGGGGCAAGTGGTCCAAATTTTCAATATCACCAATATGCGTCGTCACTGAGTCTCAAATCCATCAACTGTATGCACCCTAGAACCCCAGGGTATGGATAAAAATGTAAATAAAAGATAGGATATCACTCAACCAGGACGTCATGGGTTTTTAACTTGAAGCTTTTGGGCTCCTTGAATTACAAAAACCTTTTTATTGTTCATGGTACAGGTATCAAAATCGGTCAGTGACCTCCCTCTTGGATGTAGGTTCGCTGTGAGTTTTCTAACTGTCAGTGCAACTCGAGCTTCCACCCATCCCACCCCACTTGAAGCTCCAGGACTGTATTCTAAAGTTAAACATACATTTGTTCTCTTTTTCTCTTTTCTATGTTTATTAATCTTTTTATTTTCCTTTTGGTATAGTATTCAGTAATTCTAGACATATGATAAATGTTAAATGTAACAATTGGCGTCCTGGGGCAAGTGGTCCAAGTTTTTAATATCACCAATATGACTGTAATTTCTTCTATGTGACCCGAGAGGCCACTGAATAGGGAGTGAAATGTTTCAACAGTAGGTCATCACCAAAGCATATTATAATAGGTGTCAAATCAGAGATCTTCGATAGTATTTTAGCATGCAATGCACTTTAATCTTGAAAACTTGCAAAGGAGGAAAGGCATGGGATGTGGCAGATTTAAAAAATTTGTTATAATGCTTTATTAGCTGATTTGAAGGGTGACATTGTTTTGTAATTTCTGACCAAACTTTGCATACGAAGTAATAAGAAAAAGGCGTGTCATATATGTAATAGCTTTGGGGTTATGGACTCTAGGTCAGTGTCCAGAGGTGTAGGTCAGTATCCAGAGGTGTAACAAGAACGGGATTGTATGTAGGTGGGAGAGGGAGTATATGTGAGATTTGTGATGCTGAGCCATCGAATTTGAACTATTTTAAATTGCTTTCAATCTGAAACAGACACCAGTTTAAAAAACCGATATTTTGTGAAAGCGTGACATCGACTTACCTCTATTTCACTTTACATTAAAAATGTGAATTAACATTATTTCCTATACGAAGACGATAAGTCCTCAGTTGGAACATTAACATTATTTCCTATACGAAGACGATAAGTCCTCAGTTGGAACATTAACATTATTTCCTATACGAAGACGATAAGTCCTCAGTTGGAACATTAACATTATTTCCTATACGAAGACGATAAGTCCTCAGTTGGAACATAAGTCAGTTCAATAGTCTGAGACTTTGAAAGATTCCAAAGAATTGTGGAATGTCATCCTGAACATTTCGCTGCAAACGATAAGTCCTCTGACTATGTCATAATGTCATGTCTTATATATATATATATATATATATATATATATATATATATAGAGAGAGAGAGAGAGAGAGAGAGAGAGAGAGAGAGAGAGAGAGAGAGAGAGAGAGAGAGAGATTGAAGGACCAGGAAGTAGCTTGACCTTTCTGAATAAAGCAACCTATCAACCTTTTCAATACCGATAGTAAAACACACAATATAAATGTATTATAAAGCTATACACACCTGGGATTACGTTCCCAGACACTACTGGTAATACTGGTAAGGATGGTTGTTACACTCTGTTAAACAAAACCGATTTCAAATTTTCTGTGCAATTTATCTGTCTGTCTGTCTTGACTGTCTGTCTCTCTCTCTCTCTCTCTCTCTCTCTCTCTCTCTCTCTCTATATATATATATATATATATATATATATATATATATATATATATATATATATATATATATATATATATATATATACATACTACACGGGCGTACTAAGGGTAAATGGCGCCCGGGGCGACGATGATGGCTTAAAGGTCATACGATTTTCTGTGCAATTTATATATATATATATATATATATATATATATATATATATATATATATATATATATATATATATATATACACAGTTGACTCAGTTATTCGAACTCCTATTATCCGAATACCCGATATTATCCGAACTATTCGTCCTGTCCCGGCTATATATGTTTTTTTTACATCTATTATCCGAACATCAATTTCGAGTACATCCCCGTAATCAAAGTAATTTAGCGGTCCGAAATCCTCTGATCACATTTAAATAGCGACACATTATACTAACTAAAATGGTACTTGGCTATATTTACGTGGTTTGATGTACACTTGCACCTTCACGACCTGCGGTTATTCGAACCCCGGTATTGTATATCTGAAGTTTTTCTCTATTCCCCCCGAGTGTAGATAATTTAGAGTTCACTGTATATATACGCTTCCCTTTTCATGGGTAAATTGGAACAAGATTTTCTTGAAAACGAGAATTTTAATCCCACTGTTTGGTTAAGATTTTTAGATGACATCTTTATGATCTGGAACCATTCAGAAGAAGATCTACACAAATTTATTAATAGCCTAAATAATTTTCATCCCACAATTAAATTTACTTACACTTCATCCAGTACGCATGTATCATTTCTAGACGTAAATGTGATGAAAAATTATGATAATGCTATCTCTACAAATGTTCACGTCAAAGAAACTAATATCCACCAATATGTGGAATATTCGTCTTGTCATCCCAGGTCATGTAAAAACGGTATACCTTATAGTCAGGCGAAAAGATACCGACGTATCATTTCAGACGATTGTCAATTTCAAAATTCTTTGAATGAATTAAAAACATATTTCCAAAGCAGGAATTATCCTATACATGAAATAGAGTCTGCTTTGAGTAAAGTCTTTATTCTTACCCAAAATGATGCTTTAAATACAGCAGAAAGTACGAAAGAGAAAAATATAATTCCGTTCATAATACAATATAATCCTTCATTGCCAAATATAGGCCTTACAATTAATAAATATTGGAGTCTCCTCAACTTATCATATAAAAAAGCGTCAAAACACTTTACAGGAGCAAGCCAATTCTTGCTTATAGAAGACCTATGAATTTACAAGATCTTTTGATCAGAACTAAACCGACAGAAAATTTAAAAAGATGTTTTTCGTCATCTAAATGCAACAGACGTCGGTTCTCTCAATGTGCAAATATTAGAGAAAGTACCTATTTTAGTAGCTCCAATACTAAAGAATTGTTTTCTCTACGTTATAACACTGACTTTATATCAACTGATGTAATTTATTTGATAACCTGTAAAAAAAATGTAACATGCAATATGTTAGACAAACACTTCAACAAGTTTCTAAGAGAATGAATAATCACCGCTTTCATATAAAAAATTGTATGGATCCTCAGTTCTCCTCTAATGTTTCAATACATTTTAATACAAATAATCACTCTTTACGTGATTTTTCTTTCATGCCAATCGATATTGTGCACGGAGAAATGAACAGACTCATTAAAGAAAGTTACTGGATTAATACGTTAGATACTTTGTATCCCAATGGCCTTAATACTAAGGGATTATATAAAATTGTATAAAATTTTTAGTGGAGAAATTGATATTTCGTATACATGTGTATGTGTATATGTATGTGTATATGTATGTATGTATGTGTGTGTGTATGTATGTATGTATATATATATATATATATATATATATATATATATATATATATGTTAGTTATAGAAATATGTAGTTGTATGTATGACTGTTTGTCTCTACATTATAATTTCACTATCAATTTTCATTAGAGACTCATGTATCTTTCTGATCCCGTTATACATATGATATTTTTGTAATAAAGCATATCATTTATGACGTCATGTCAATGACGTAATTGTTTCTAAATATATAGACGTCATCCGTTTCTTTCAAAAACATTTTGTGCCTGAAGAAGCATATAGTAAATGCGAAACTAGTCGCACAAATTTATTGGCGTTTGTGTTGTTTCTTTATTTCAAATATATATATATATATATATATATATATATATATATATATATATATATATATATATATATATATATATATATAATCCATACAATAGCACAGAAATTCGTTAATAATACGAGAAAAATGTAATTTCGGCTAATTCGTATCTCCTCAGGAGAAATACGTTCATATTTTGGCTAACTTGCAGATCTTTGAATAAGAAAATTATATATTAGCAATTTAGGAATGGTGAAATTATACGATTGTTTTTCTTTTCTTTTCAATTTCAGATTTGCCGATGTAACCAGTGAAATGGGCGATCCTTTTATTGAGAACCGATTGAGATCCTGCCCCAGTCGTTATGGTACCCAAAAAGATCATCAGGCAAACTGGACTTGTATTCCTTGTCTCTTTGTGTTTTATTTTCCTAAATGTTACCTTTATTGTCGAAAGGGGAGATGACGTCAGCTGGATACCATACAGAAATCGTGATCTCTCAAACAGATCTTTCTGGATTCCTCTTGCTGATGGAAAAACGGTTTTCTACACTAATTTCACATTTATGCCCTTTATGCCAAAGTACATTCTTAATAATCCCGATATATGCCAAAATAAAGAATCTGTGTTTTTTCTTGTGATGGTCCATACAGCAGTTTTCCATTTTGATCAAAGAGAATTCCTCAGGAGGACTTGGGCTAATAAGGATCTTCTCCGCAGCCACGTGATGAGAGTCGTGTTTCTCGTTGGTCTACCGCGAGAGTCTTCCATTCAGGAAAGGCTTCAGAAAGAGAATGACCAATACGGGGATATAGTCCAGGGGGATTTTATCGACGATTATCACAACCTTACTCACAAAGGAGTGATGGGATATAAATGGATAAGTGAAAATTGTAGAAATGTAAAATATGTGATGAAAATCGACGATGACGTCTTCGTTAATATATTTCAATTGATAGAAACAGTATTGCCAGTGGCAGAGAAGCATCCGAGGCATATATTTTGCTATATGCGTGGAAACAACAAAGTGGCGAGAGACGGGCGCCACGCTATAGATATACATTATTTTCCAGGTGTGCGGCGCTTGCCGTTTCCATTCTGTGCTGGACCTTTTGTACTTATTCCGAACGCAGTTGTGACTGAAATGTACGTATCTTCTTTAAGTACACCATTCCTTTGGCTAGATGACGTATATTTATTCGGAATACTCCCACTAGTAACTGAAAATATATCCTTACACCATCTTTCAAAGTGCCATGAAGATCAAGATATTGCATTAGAATGTTTCGCGTCAAAAGCGCAATGTGATATTCTGGCAGCGTTCGCGTGGGACGGCAGAGCAATGTTTTCATTGTGGAACTACAGTCTAAGGCAATATAGTGAACGGTTATGGCAATATGTATAACTTAAAAAAAATTTCATCAGCATTCACTGCGGACATTCTTTTTTTTATGCCCCAATGCAATAGTACAAGGGGCATATTGTTTTAGTTTTATTGATCCATGCGTCTGTAGGTCCGCACGTCCTAATCCGTTTCAGCGCAATATCAAAAAATTATTAAACTTGGGAGTCATGAAATTTTGCACTTTATCATTGTCATAAAAAGATGACCTGATTAGATTTTCTCATAAAATACGCTTTTTACAACGAAGTTATGGCCCATTGTTTCAGCGCTATTGCAACACCCCCACCCCCACCCCCACCCCGAAAAAAAACACAAAAAACTATTCAATTTAGAGCCTCAAGATAAGTGACGGCGCGAGGGTTTGAGGCGCCCGGGGGTAATGTCCTTTAATGGCGCCCCTACCGAGGCGCCCGGGGGCAATGTTCGTTAGTGGCACCCCTACTTTGCCACAAAGAAGAGTTTTTATGTCAGTTGCAACCTCCAACCACCACCCCATCTAAGCCCTGAAACCGGGGGCTCAGATGGGGGGAGGGGGAGGGGTAAGGGAAGTGGGAGTAGGTTTGGCTAAAAAAAAGGCTCCTGGCGGCCCCCCTCGCCCGGTGCACGAAGGCAATTGCCCCACCTCCCCCCATCCCCTCGCGCCGCCACTGCTCAAGATTTTACAAACTTTATTATTGCCATATGTAAATGTTCTAATTAAATTTTCTCTTGTTAAGACTTTTCAAACTTTATCATTGCCATATGTAGATGTTGTAATAAGATTTTCTCTTGTTAAGACTTTACAAACTTTATCATTGCCATATATAGATGTTCTAATTAGATTTTCTCTTGTTAAGACTTTACAAACTTTATCATTGCCATATGTAGATGTTCTAATCAGATTTTCTCTTGTTAAGACTTTACAAACTTTATCATTGTCATATATAGATGTCCTAATTAGATTTTCTCTTGTTAAAACTTTCTAAACTTTATCGTTGCCATATGTAGATGTTCTAATAAGATTTTCTCTTGTTAAGACTTTCTAAACTTTATCGTTGCCATATGTAGATGTTCTAATAAGATTTTCTCTTGTTTAAACTTTCCAAACTTTATCATTGCCATATATAGATGTTCTAATAAGATTTTCTCTTGTTAAGTACTATTTTTAAGGAAAGGTATAACCATTTGTGACTGAGAAGTTTCCAGTGTCGGACCGGAGTCTGTTTTGTTACGATCACACGGAAACTATTCAATGTACAG
This sequence comes from Margaritifera margaritifera, assembly GCA_029931535.1. Lineage (NCBI taxonomy): Eukaryota > Metazoa > Mollusca > Bivalvia > Unionida > Margaritiferidae > Margaritifera > Margaritifera margaritifera. Next base: position 820,378 of record JAQPZY010001360.1, read on the forward strand.
CCATGAAATTGTACACACTTTATGAAGGTTATTTAATGCACAGCCATGAAATTGTACACACTTTATGAAGGTTATTTAATGCACAGCCTTGAAATTGTACACACTTTATGAAGGTTATTTAATGTACAGCCATGAAATTGTACACACATTATATGAAGGTTATTTAATGCACAGCCTTGAAATTGTACATACTTTATGAAGGTTTTATGTTGATGAACTGATTAGATATCACATACATAGAGTTATTTTTGTACGAGGTAGTGGCCAATTTATACTTACAATTTTCAAAGTTGGTACTAAATCTATTTCAGCATGTTTGCACAAAAGCTATTTCAAGTAAAGCCATGAAATTTCACATACCCTGTGATGGCAGTTGGTCATATGTAGATGACTCGATTACATTTTCATATATATATACATACATATATATATATATATATATATATATATATATATATATATATATATATATATATATATATATATAAATATATATATATATATATATATATATATATATATATATATATATATATATATATATATATACTGATATTTTGTTATGACATTATGGCCCTTCGTAACTTGAAATTCTACAAGTGGGTCAGATCTCAAGTATTTCTTTACTGAATTTTGTAGCATGTTCATCTTGGAGGTATACTACACATGGATAACATCATGAATATTATTATTATTATTATTATTATTATTATTATTATTATTGAATCCCAAAACCATTTAGCCAATTTCATACTTTACCCGTCTAATGCACTTTTTGAACTTTTGAACTTCTCTTAAGAAATAGGTAGGTTCTTCAGGACAATGACCGGCCTTCAGAAAATAGTATTTCTTTCATGATAATGTTAGAAGTCTTGCTTGGTTAATTTGTTGACAAATTAGGTGAGGATTGGGATTTATCATGGTACATAACTTACTCATAAGAAAAAATTGTAATAAAATAATCAATATGTTAAAACAGAACATGGGCCAACCATGGGAGAAGTACGCTAATAACAACATTGGAGAAATACACTAATAATAACATTGAAGAAGTACGCTAATAACAACATTGAAGAAGTACGCTAATAACAACATTGGAGAAGTACACTAATAGCAACATTGAAGAAATACGCTTATAACAACATTGAAGAAGTACGCTAATAACAAACATTGGAGAAGTACGCTAATAACAACATTGGAGAAGTACGCTAATAACAACATTGAAGAAGTACGCTAATAACAACATTGGAGAAGTACGCTAATAACAACACTGAAGAAATACGCTTATAACAACATTGAAGAAGTACGCTAATAACAAACATTGGAGAAGTACGCTAATAACAACATTGGAGAAAAACGCTAAATAACAACATTGGAGAAGTACGCCAATAACAACATTACAGAAGTGGGGATTTTACAAACGCAATTGCTTAGTTAATCAATATGCAAATATTTGAGGCAGTGGAAAGAAGATGTAATTGAAAAAGTGATAATATCTGTATTTAAGCTATTGTTATGAAACATAGTTTTCAAACATTGGAAGTATACACCCTTTTCCGGCCTTCTTCAAAAATCGTTCCGTCATGCAGGGACGACCGAATGCAAAAAAGTGATGAGTAAAAGATAAAATCTGGACTTTAGAAATGTAATAATTCTTTAGTTTGCTGGAAAGCACGATAAAATGCACAGGAAAAAACTATATGCATACAAATGAATGCACATGAAATAACAATATATGCATACAAATGAATGCACATGAAATAACAATATATGCATACAAATGAATGCACAGGAAATAACAATATATGCATACAAATGAATGCACAGGAAATAACAATATATGCATACAAATAACAATATATGCATACAAATGAATGCACAGGAAATAATATATGCATACAAATGAATGCACAGGAAATAACAATATATGCATACAAATGAATGCACAGGAAATAACAATATATGCATACAAATAACAATATATGCATACAAATAACAATATATGCATACAAATGAATGCACAGGAAATAACAATATATCCATACAAATGAATGCACAGGAAATAACAATATATGCATACAAATATACAAACAAATTCAAATGTGGGAAAAGCTGCTTGATTAGTTAGCACATAAATTATCATCCACCTTGCGAAAGTCACTTTTGGAGGAAGTTTCCTCTCCCCTTTCACCTCACCCCCACCCCCTCACTTTCTCCCCCTCTCCAACTCCATTGAAACTCTTATGTAGAAATAACGTAGGTTTTGTATACAGAATGCAACTCTTTTGACTCTATCTTTTACTGAAGGTGGCGCTATAGTAGTAATCATTTAGAAGGATATAAACTCAAGGACATCAGTATTCTTGATTTGCTGTTTCAAAAGAATTGTACATTTTAGCCAGAGTCAGTATTAATTTTGCTATTTAAACCACTTGAGAGTAAACATACATACACATCTAAAATCTTGCAATTTATTTTGTACGAGGTATTCACGGTTATGGAAGTGTGTGTGTGGAGGGGGGAGGGGGGGGGAGGAGGGGAATTGTTGACGATCCAATACATTCTTTCGTAATAAATTTAATTATATTCCAATAATACTTTGGATTAGAATTTTTTGTTTTCGGACAGACGAGTGACCAAGCTCAACAAGAAAATGTTTTTGCTTCTTTTTCAAATTATTTACTCTATTTCTTTGCTTTTTATATCTTGTTATGTGATGAAGGCTGTTTGATTTTAAAGCTTTTGTCTCAGTCTGTCCTTTATTCTGACTTCTCGTCTTAAATATGAGTTGATCCACATTTCGTACCCGCGTCTAATTGTAACTAATTCAAAGGAAATGCACTGTTGAGAAAATGAATTTATTAAATCTTAAAACAATTCGCACATTTCTTTGATGTATTTATATGTATTAAAGGCTTCATTCCATGTGTAATTACCAACTGATCTATTGAATAGTTCATAGTTGCCTTTTTATTGATCCAGATTGAATGGATTTTGGGATAATTTAGTTTTATCCTGACAAACATGGCTTTGACATTATTAACATGTGCCACAACAGGCAGTGCACCAGTTTCGACTATATCGTAGCCTGCTGATACGATAATCGGTGCGTGGAGAAGTGAGTTGGTTCATTTAATATGTTAATTAGATTGCTTTGCACTAAAAGATCGTGTAGTTTATTGTTCATTGGCCTAAGAGGGACGGCAGTCAGATCACCCATTGTAACTAATGTACGAAGTTAAATCGCTTGCATCATCAGCATGGACGAAAACGTGTTCCAGAATTCAATAGCGGCTTATATACAATGTAGAGTAAAATTAATTTAATTGTAAAAAATAGTTGTTACCAAATGATCTCATAGTCAATGTATTCAAGATCTTGTCTTCTTTTGCAGTGTATGTTTTCGTTTACTAAATTGACACACCACCCCCAAACTGGTTTCTATACTTCCGAAATGTTCGGAAGCCCTCACATTCTATAACTGGTCCTCAACAGTATCTTCAAGGTGAATTTCCATAAAGCAAATTATATCGAATTCGTATAGTTGACATGTAAATTCATAATTTTATTTATAATATTTTTGATATTTAGATTAAATATTGAGATTTCATTTGTTTCAAAACGTGGAGCACAGTTAAGACGAATGTCCCACCCACTAATGAATTCAAACATTGACAAGAGAATTATATTAATTACTTGTTCAAGATTAAATCGATTGTTTGTATGTGTACAAGACTTCGATAAAAACTTATAATTAGTGAAAGAATACACAAGAAAATTTGGACATGGATATGAAATACTTCAAATCTAAAAAGGCTAGTCATGATTACGGATGTGTTTTCAGTTGAAACAGTCTAACATACACTCTATATTGACTTAGTGTGTCACCTATTTCGTAGCAAGAAAATTACTGTAGCAAACAAACACGAATGAGTATTGCAGAGTTTCAGCAGAATTTGAGTAACAACAGTTTAGTATTTGCCAAACCAAACGCAAGATGAAAAAAGTAGAATACTGAAAGGGGAGGGAAAAGAAGCATAAATATATGTACAAAACACAATGAAAACGAATTGATTTGACAATAGTTGGTAATTGGGTAGGACTGTCTTATATATATATACGCACACATATACATACATGTGTATACCCATAAGTTAGAAATATTAAGAATAATATGGTGAATAAAGTTTGAACATATTTCTTACAAGTAATCGAACAAATACATGTATACACTGTGTCAGGAGATGTATGAGTTACACCAGGTAACAGCTGATAACATTTTGAATGGTTTCTTTGTTGTTTTGTGGCTTTCAACGCCATTTTTCAGCACATGATAGGCTATACATGGCGGCCAGTATATTTGGTGGAAGTCCCCCGAGAAGAATCACCAACCCACAGGAAGCTACTGGCAAGCTTTGTTACAAACCCACGTTGATACTCGAACCCGGAGAGACAGAGGTGAGATATGAGTGATCTGTACAGGCGAGCGCCTTAGACCACTCGGCCACCCGGGGCCCTGCGGTAAATAGTATAAGAATATAATTTGCATAATATGTTTATATTCATATATTCTTATAGTTTGGTGGTGGTGAAAGCGCTGAGCTTAATAATGTTAAATTTGGACCTGATATGAAAGTTTTTACTGTCAAAGTTGTTCATGGCAAAATAACGGCCATCCATTGTCGAAAACTGAAAAATGTCTTTATTGTTCCATTTGAATTTGAGATTCTTTATTAGTTTATAGATTCGTCTTGTTAGGTCTTCGGTGACAAACTGTTGAGGTTCTCTTTGGATTTGTCTTCTGTTTGATCACTTTGGTCCTAGTCCGATAGGATAGGAGTTTGACAACAATCCGATAGCTATTGCACTGGTCGTCTTCATCCTATCGTGGGTTGCCAAGTATATGGGATCTACAGATGTAATTTAGGGTCAAGTCTAAGCAAAGGTTTCTGTTACAAATTTTCAAAATGTCGTCCGTTTCTCTTGGGTTCAGGAGAGGTACATTATAAAATCGGAGACTCTGTCTTCTACTATACTGTGTGCGATCATTAATTTGTTTCCTCTAACACTATTATTGTGGAGTTCTATTTTGCGTTGATTTTCGCTTTGTAATTGTGAAGTCTGCTTCTCTAAACGTTTGATTTTATTGTCCTGTTCAGTGATCACTTTGGTCAGAGGTGAGAGAGGTTGGCTAATGATTCACTGAGTGGTAGATTGTATTGTGTTTCTTAGGGTGTCGTTTACAGGCGCAAGGCAGTGACGGGAGAATGAAAGTGAATGTTGCATCCAACATAGCTAAACCATTGGTAGAGCTTCACTGTAGCGATACAAGATACAAGATCAGACAAATTATAAGAATTACTTTTTTCGTCATGAATTATGGGCCATTTAATTTTGAGGTGTGGGGGTGTAGGGTGGAGCTGGGATATTTTTTGAGAAAAATTCACGCTCCCAAATAGCTGCAAAAAAAATTATTCTTGCTCTGATATGTAGAAAAAAGAACTAATTATATTCAACTATATTAGTTGAAAATAAATGATCTTGAGGTAAAAAAAAAAAGCCCCCCCCCCCCCTAAAATAAAAATAATAAAATACCAAATAAATAATAAATAATAAAATAAATGGTTAGTCCCTTAATCATTGGACTACAGGTCCAGCAATTATGATTTGATATTAAATCATGGAGGAAATGATAACCGTCCGTGCTTTGTTTTTTAGGTACACGATCATTAGCTGTAGGTATACCTTACTAACAGCTATGTTTCCGTATGTTTATTACAGCGCCCCCCTCGTCACATAATTTGTTTGGAAGCTGTGGAATGATTAACACAGAATTTAAAAAATAAGATATACACAAAATTACTTACTTGTTTTGTTCTGAGTCGGTGAAAAGAATGAGTTTGATACGGCAAAGGGATACCATTAGGCCGAGACGTATTCATAAGTCATATCAAACAAGTTCTTTCCCCCGACTCAAAAGAAAACACGAGTGCGGTTTTGTACTTATTACAAACCCATCATTTACGCCTACGAAATATTTCTAGCTTTACTGTATGAATGAAATTCAAAATAAATTGGGATTTATAAAAGTCCGATTTACAGCGTCTAAAAAAATCGGCGAGCGCATGTCAAAGAAGAAAATTAAGTAGTTCCAAAGTAATGCCAAATCTGAGTTTGACATGCAACAGAGAATCGACCATTTCTCATCAGCATGCGACAATTTCAGTCTCATAATCAGTATCAAGAAGACAGAGGTGATGCACCAACCTGCACTTGGAAAACCTTACGTAGAGCCTAACATCACAGTAAATGGCCAACAAGGTCTACAAATCCATTGTGTTGCCGACCCTGCTGTATGCATGCGAAACCTGGACGGTATACAGACACCATGCCAAGAAGCTAAACCATTTTCACATGGGCTGCCTGAGGAGACAAATGAGGATAAGATGGCAGGACTGGGTCACAGATACTGATGTTCTCACATTGGCAGGTATTTCAAACATCCACACACTGCTGATGAAATCACAAATGAGATCGGGATATCAGAAGAGTGACTATCAAAAGAGATTTTCTACAGTGAGCTGAAGGAGGGAAGAGGGAAGGCGGTCTCAGGGTGGTAGGAAGAAACGCTTTAAAGATTCGCTCAAGTCATAGTTAAACATTTAAACACTGACCCTGAGTCTTGGGAAGATCTCGCACAGAATTGCTCCACCTGGCGCAGTCTCATCCATACTGAAGGTACAGACTTTGAACTGAGGAGAATTGCAGAGGCAGTGCAGAAGCGCGAGCAGCATAAATCTCAGAACTGTAGCACGTCCTCTATTGATCAAGCGACCCCAAGCGGTATCTCCTGTCCAATGTACCACAGACAGTTCAGACCACAAATCGGCCTGTTCAACCACTCACGTATTCACAGAAACCAAACTAGTTAGTGATGTCATGTTCATCTTCGAACTCGAAGGACGACGCTGAATATCTATAAACAGGTCATATAGGTTCAATAACTGACAATTTGCATGGTTCATGTAGAAAACTATTGTTTTTAAAGAAGTTAATAGTTGAAATGTACGTTTTGTTGTTTCAAGTTCGTTTTGGGTCATTTTTGGATGGCACCTCCTCATTAATTACATAAATGCATACTACAATTCTTGACATATGTTAAGATCTGTTCATCCTGAGAGAGAGAGAGATAGACAGAGAGAGAGACAGAGACAGACAGACAGACAAAGAGAGAGAGAGAGAGAGAGAAGAAGAAGAATGCAAAGTACAAGTCTTGACATATTTTAAGTTCTGTTCATCCTGAGAGAGAAGAAGAAGAAGAAGTAGATGAAGAAGAATAATGAAAGCGGCTTAAATATGGAAATATAAGCTTGAATAACAGACATAAGGCAGATATATATGCTAATTGCAGAATAAAGTAATTCCGAAAGTGATATCACCACTGTAGCGATGAAAGTGGTATTGCCACTGGGGCGATATGAATTTTCTCCAGCTGATACATTTCAATATCTCATTATGAAATAAATCATAATTACTTGTATTCCTTATAATGCATACAATTATTAACTTATTTACCATTATCATGCCAATTTTGATACATGCAATCGTAATCTCCGAGAAAATTCATGTGTGAAAAGTTTAATATCGCCGACATCTTGAGAAATCCAGACAAAATCCAAACCCAAATCTAACAATGTGATGTCCATTTAAGGCTGTCACTATTATCTGGCAATCGCAGCATTTTGTAACAATAGGCAGGGAACCTGTGATTATTCATTTCTAACAATTTACACCAACATTGTTCATCATATCATCGCACTAACTCAAATGCTGGGAACGTTTTTCATTCGAGCAGAAGCTAATTAAAACCCAGAACCGTCGATGTTTTTCTTTCTCTTTTCGTAGCTGGTGTCAAAATCAATTTGATATTGTTTTTGCTATTTTTTGTTACTGTATATATTATTCAAGCAAAGCATATTTGTCATTCCATCCCACCACACTCACATCGCTATAAGAAATTTCACTTCTTTGTGTTAAACGTCAAAATTTGTTACATATTACAACATTTTTTCACTTTAAGCCGTTTCCTTATTTGAATTGTCACTTTGATTTAGACATAAACTGCTCACGTAAAGCTTTGTTATATTGATGTATGAAAAGCATGACCCTAAAGCAGAAGCTACCTATAACTGTTTGGCTGGTATAAGACAAAAATAATGAGAGTACAATATATGGATAAATATATTTATGTATCCATATCTCTTTTATTTAATTTTATAGACATTATTGAAAAATCTGTATCTGCATGTATAGGAATAAGTTTTTGTGTATCTCCCCAACAAGTTCCAGAACAACAACGCTTCACAAAACTATTTCCAATATTATCACAGATTGTGGAAATAAAAAGAATAGAAGACTAAATTTAGCGTTAGCTTTACTGTTCTTAAACCTCGATGCTGTTCCAGTTGTCCGTAAACAATATGGCGGTGAGCGCAAGTTGTGTAATGGGCAAATGGCAGCAGAAAACCCACATACGAAACAGTATGTATCTATGGGTTTAACTGCACATTAGTATAGTCCGAGCTATAGTGCCAAGCACATGGTAAGTATAAATAATGGTAAAAGCATACAGTAGTAACCTGAGTGGATTAAAATTAGAAGACATGCAGTAATACCATAAAATAGAAAACAAGTAACTACATGGAATGTAAGTATTCTAACGAGCAGAGAAGATTAAAATCAAATCAAGCTGTACATGAACTGTATAAAATGTACATAGATTGGAAATACACACGACAACTATGATCTAGACTGAAGTTAATTAAGGTCTAAATATTGTTGTTGTTACGTCACACATGAGAAAGGAACATTCCAAAAGGTCATCCCATTACTAGGAGCACCGTTGTGTCCATTGCTCGTTACACGGTTGTTGATGTGCTGTTTTGGCGACAAATTGTGCCGTTTCTAGCACTTTAGTTACCCAAGGCTAGTCTAGTCACCCGCATAGAGATCTTGATAGTGTATAGTTTAGAATCACCCAGAATCAAAAACCGTGATCATATAATTATCAGATAAATGTTTTTATTGTTTTTGTAGAAGACAAACTATTTAAAGGGGGCGATCAATAATCTGTTGGTAGTTTTGAGGAATACTTTGAGGCCTTACGGGAATGTACATTGGGGCACTTTGGGGCCCTATGGGAATTTAATGTCAGAAAAGTCCATAGAAAAGACGGCAATATTGATTAGTATTGTATTCTAGAATACAGGTTGGCCCTGAAAAGAGCCGTTGGGGTAACCATAAAAAGGGATGATTTTAATGGTCACACATCTCTTAGTGACCGCACCTTTCAAGCCGGACTCCACACGTGTACACATGTATTCCCATTGATTGGGACACCATCGATCTACAGAGATGAGAAAAAAACATTTCAGGACTATTCACGCATACGCAAACACGCCCCCTCCCCTCCCCCCCCCCCTCATCTTTCATGAGAAAGAAAGATCCCGTCGCGAGAGAGAGAGATAGATAGAGAGAGAGAGAAAGAGAGAAGACATAGAGAAAATTTTAAAAAATAATGACAAAACAGCCTTTTCTTCAAAGTCAACATTTTGTTTTATAAGCACTGCTCGGCTGATTTGTTCCCTGACTAAAATAGATAATGGAGGATTAAGGCAGTTCATTCTCTTCATGTACAATTTATAGAGTTCTCATTGTTGACAAGAATAAACAATCAAAATTAGAAATACGAACTGCAATACAAAACATGTTTAAACATAAAAATATTTACAGTATTGGCAACGTCGGTGAGTCTGACCTGTTTTCTAATGATCCATGAAAGTTTCGTCCGACCATCGATTTAAACTACGTATGGAGCTAAAGAAAAGAGATAACCATAATGGTCACAAAGCCACCATTCTATCTTTCCGTCGTTTCTAAGGAAACAGGTCCAAGACAGCAAATGTTCTAACGGGAATCCAAGGCTTTGTCAATGAAGAAAATACACAATATTTTCCACAAAGCATCAAATCTGACCCTTGATTTTTCCTTTAAACTAGTACGTCAGGTTAGTCGAAGAGCGGAAGGTATGTGTACTCTAATGTAAGAGAGCTTCGATACGTTTCGTCTCAGCTGGTCAATATGGGTTTCGAATGGTCTAGCAAGTCATGATATCGTTCGTTCAAGATATTTTTTAGTGAATGAAAGTCTAGGCTTCTTCTAGATAAGACTCTAACTTTTTTCTTGGGTCATCATCATAGATTGGTCACTTGTACTTGACTGGGATGATCGACTTGCCATCCATATCAATGTTCTTTCGTCCGGAATGTGTTTCGTGTGGCCTAAAGTCCAGTACAACATTTTGCAAAGGTTTTATCTTGTTAGAATCATCGTGTCAATAGGGTTCCTTATTTTCCTTCTTCGTCGTCTTTATATACTCCTTATACACTTGGATTTGACGGCTGTGCGATTCCTGTTTTTGATCGTCTATGCCCATGGCTACATTTTCCATGAGACTGTTGATTTCAAGAGTATTGTCAAATTGTGCAAACAAAACCACATTCATTAAAACCAACGTTGTGGTCTGCGTCATTGTCAGCAATCAAGGTTTTGTCGTTAAAACTTGCTAAACGTGTCAAATTTCCACACTACAGTAGCATCTAGTGTGTGTTCTTGGCTTCTTTTCCCTAAGTCAGTCAATTTCCACACTACAGTAGCATCTAGTGTGTGTTCTTGGCTCCTTTTCCCTAAGTCAGTCAATTTCTATACTACAGTAGCATCTAGTGTGTGTTCTTGGCTTCTTTTCCCTAAGTCAGTAAATTTCCACACTACAGTTGCATCTAGTGTGTGTTCTTGGCTTCTTTTCACTAAGTCAGTAAATTTCCACACTACAGTAGCATCTAGTGTGTGTTTTTGGCTTCTTTTCACTAAGTCAGTAAATTTCCACACTAAAGTATCATCTAGTGTGTGTTCTTGGCTTCTTTTCACTAAGTCATTAGATTCTGAAGGTAGGCTCGGTAAAGGTAAAAGTCCATGCCGACTAATTTGTTGTGTCAGATACATATCCACTTCACACTGAACAACGATAGCATGCAATGTTTAACAGGAGCAATTTCTGGCATCTGCGTCTGATTCGTGTTGCCTTTTTTGCTTACTTGTGAACTTCAGGTATATGTAACTGTTATTTAGATAAATGTAGTATTCAGTTTGCCCGTTGATTGCAGACTTGTTGAAAGCTGTCGTCGTAATAGACAACAGTGGGTGATGTCATCATCTCTGGTGGAGTGACGAACAGATCCAGTTCGTTTTCGGATTATTCGCAAGAATCTTGACGTTTTAATTTAGTAATAAAACAATGTGCAAGTCTTTGACGTTTTCGCGTATCTTTTTTTTTGCTTTGTCTCAGTGGTCTTAATATATTGTCCTTGCTGCTGACAGGATGCTGGAGCATTTGTTTCGACATATGTTTGGTGCAGTTTTATAGACGGTCCAAAATGCACTTTTCCTGTCTGGTTCGTCACATCTTATTCCAGCACTAAGTAATGCTTTTTCAGGATTCTGTCCACCATGATGTTTTGGATGAGTTGTTTTTCTTGTTCAAAGCATTCAGTTTTAGTGAACAAAAGGTTTCGTAATTGGTGCGACGGTACGAAAGAGCGATTTGACCATACTCCTAAATCATAGACTCTTTGTTGAGCTACTCCTCAGTACACCGGATACATGAGCTACAACTCACTCGAGAATCGCATGCAAAAGTAACGTTTGACGATGACTTTTTCTCTGCAGAATAGAATATTTTGCCCCAGGTCTCATTTTATACCACTCTTTACACTGTCCATATATATGCTGATGGGAAGATAGTGAGGATGTACAAATTCTCGGTGAACGTGATACGTGTTTCCTCCTTTTTGATCATCACTGTTCGAAGTGGCAGAATCCACTTTAAAGGGAATGACTCTTGGCAACGGAGCAGACATGTTTTCTCACCACGTTGTATTCTATCACTTAGGAGTACACAAATATCAGACTCAGTCTTTCATTCAATTTGATGGGGTATCGAAAATACTTGAAGCATCTGTTGTTGTTCTTGATGATGGATCTATGTTCGTGTTTCCACACAGAATATCAATCAAACTTAGAGAACATTTGATGGACAGCTTAATTCTGTAAGAAACATTTCTGTTTAGACTACAAGAGCAGGTAGTCGATAATCATTTTGTCTGCTGGTTCTGGTGAGTGCGTTACAAAACTGATCGTTGAAGATGTCTCAAATGGAGCTATCGACAATCAAAATAGTATCCTTCAGGAATTTTCATTACATACACTTTTAGTAGGACATTGGCTGCCAATTTACTTCGTCTCTTTCTTAAACAAATAAGGATCTCTTTAGTCCAACTGTTCTTATACTTTTCGTCTAGTATTCTACAATGAAAGGGGTTTATTCCCAGTGATATTCAAGACTTGAGCAGGGTGAAGGATTTATACCTAAGCGACTTCTCAGTGGACTTCGTAGTCCAGTTGTATGACTTGAGGTAATTTCGTTGTGAAACAAAAGTGTGTTGGTAGGAAACACATACAGAGAACTATCACTGGAAAACGTCAAATTTAATTGATTATTCATAGTTCGATGGTTCTCGTCTATGAGATTTCACCCGATTTCAAAGGACGACTTTCCAAAGTATCGCTGTGACTTTGGTTGTTGTGACTGGAGTTTCCGTGGCTACCTTTGCTGCTACTCTCGGCTTTTTTCCAGGATGGGTTGGGAAGAAACTAACACAACGGTGAAGGAATATTGTTCACAGTTGCTTTGTACTTTTAGCAAACTAAAGTTTCCGAGATCAGCTCCAGTTACACAAAAAATTCCGTTCATATCTTCCAATTGATAAACATGAGGGTGACGTCCACGAAGGTGTTCCGTTACACGAAACAATTATGTAGTCCATCTGGGTAAATATCTTTTGTCAAAAGTGTGTTTTATTTCTCTGATGCGAGCCCAATCTCCACCAAGGTAGAAGGACAACGACGACGAGAAGGACTGTGGTTGTGATCCACTTCTTTCTTCTCAGAGATTCCAAACACTCGATCAAACATTTCCACTTCGTTTTGGGTGGTCACTTGTTCTGGTGCATATCAGACACTGCGATGGTACGATTGACTGTAGACCTTCACAATACGTGGCAACATGTCAGTGTGTTTGACGATATGTTGATGTGTTAAATATTTCCACTTACGTTCTTTCAGGTTTTTGAAAACTTTCAAAGATTTTCATTTGTGAAAAATGAATGTGTAATTTCTTCAATTCGTTTTGAAATTGTTGAGTGAGAAGTTCAATGCCTTTGTCGGATTGCCATCGCAGAGGCAATCCATTACTTTATTTCAACACAATTTTCAAGCCTTACGTTAACTCAGAACCTATTTTAGAAGTCAAATCTATTCTATGAATAAATCATGTTACCCTTGCTTGATTTCTTAGAAATTTGCGTCGTATGAGTTTGTGTAACGTGTACCTCGATTGTTCTTGCTACCATTGTGGTACGTCGTGGAGACGTATACTTTAAATTTGGCTTTGGCAGCACGATACAATTCATACGTAGCCAGCAGTATGTATAGGTTGTACTAAATGCTAATCAGAAGTGTTTCTCTGCTGCTCAATAAGTCAACCAACTTCCTATGCTGCTTGTGTGGTAGCTTTGTTTACGATGCTTTGCGTGTACGACGAGCAACAGGAGTAGACGATAATGTCCGAACCGGTTCTTTTTTCACTATTTGTTTCAAGTCCGCCTTTTATGGTTCGGATGGGGATACGACATCATCTTTCCGACCCGTGCTTTAATTTCTTCTCCAATCGGGATAGGTGTCAGCGTGGTTGCAAGACTACATGATGTGATGGGTGTTTTGGCGGGTAGTGTTTGAAATTTTTGCATCTCTTCTCCGTCTTTACTGTTTCTTCTTCCTCGAATTCCTCACTCTCTTCCAACGTAGGTATCGGTTGTAAAATCTGAAGACGTTTAATCCATCGCCAACATTGTGGATTGCCTACGATATCTTCAGCCACATTTATTTCGCTCAGTCCTAAGGAGAAATATTGCCTTCACACAGGTTGAAACTGTTTATGGTATTGAAGAGCATTGTTGATTAAATCTACCATATTGGATCCGGGAATCGGTTTTCCTTAAAGCCCTTAACTATGTTGATCATCGTAGTACTAATAGTTGAGAACGCGTAGAAACAAAGGTGCTCTCCTTTGCATTAACCTGGATGCACCTTTTCCCACTTGCCTTCGTAATACATTATCCTTCAAAAAAGAACATACTGTGGCAGTGGCAGTAGTTGGGACAAATTACACCAACTGTCCTCGCCACCGCTGCCGCCGTATCTGCTGTGTTTTGTTTTGTTTCGGTCTTTATCAAATTCTCGAGAGCACTTAAAGTCTATGTGACTGTTTCGTCTTCCGCTTTCTTGTTAAATATTTTATAAAGTTGGAATAATTTTATTGTTTCCGTTTCTAACGAGTCTTTTCGATCAATCAACGACTGTAACTTTTGTTGTAAGTGAGTCATCTCAGTGAGATTTTAGGATTTAGTGGAAATAGAGTATCTGCTGTTCGTAACAACGGTGGACTTTCCATCCTCCACCTTTTGTAAGGGACCAGTGGTAATGTTCGTCCTTCCATAAGGACAAGTGGTACAGTATTGATATCCTTCAAGAAGGCACCGTCATTTTTATTTCACTTCAACACCCTCCTAAAAGATGATCCGCTTTAGCTCCTATCATGGGAGATGCGACTTTGGCTAAGAACGGGGCCATCAACATCGGGATAAATCCTCATCTTTGAACAAGCACTTTTTACAAATAGAATGTTCATTTTCACCATGTTTTGAAGATTGTGACGATGTCGTTCTAATCGCCATATTTATGTGTCTTGGTAGAGGTAACATTTCCTTTCAACACGGTTAAACAACGTTCACATACAGTACCGATGATTTATTTAGGAAACTTCTGAATGATCTGTTGTTGCATCGATGCATTTGTTTGGTTAACATGGATAATACATCCCAATGTTTGGCTAAACAAGGAGAGGTGGAACTTTTTGACAAGGATAAGGATGACGCTAGCTACAATCCCGTGAGATCTTTGAGGATGACATCTCGTCCAGATGATGCCATCAACTCATGTCCAAACAGTCTTTTTTATGCGGGAACTAGTTTTCACTTGTTGTCGGGACGCCGTATAAGCTTTACCACTGGCTCTTTACGACGAGTAAACGAAGGCGTTTTCAACGCACTAAGTTGTCTGATTTCGTGTTTGGACAGATCAATTAAACGTTGCAACATACAACGTTCTGTCTTGCACTTTTTCTATGGTTGTGCTGCATTTTTGCAGCAACATCAACATAGAAGAAGAAGAAGAAATGGAGGCAAGATAAGAAGCAAGAGAAAGAGGAGCAGCTTTAGAAACATGTGTCCCTATGGGAGACGTCTTGAACAGATTGGGAAACACTGTTCTAAAATCAGGTTTTGCTGGCATCATCAATAACTGAGGAAAGAAGACTGCTGATGCCGTCCTGACTACAGGTTAAGGTTTGAGTTAGTAGGTGCGCGTTCTAGGTGCAGTACCTCTCTTTATTGGGGTAGTGATCGTGGTATTCGTCTTCCTTGTCTTCTTCTTTGTCGTTGTTTTGGTTTGCTTCTTTGGCTTAAGTAACTGTATTGGGATCTAATAGTTGAAGTGGAAGAATAATCACTCTTCCGAGAATCCACTTCCACCGGATTTCAAGATTATTTCTTTTTTGATCTGGGCATCGATTCTCGCATCTGCGAACAGTGGCAATGCCACTTTATGCTTTTTGAAGAACAAAAATTGCGTTTCATGAGCAATGTGAATGATTCCTTGCAGTAATTTACGTGCCGTTGAAGTAAACCATCGCAACACTTCTTTGAGAATAGCTTCCAACAATCGTGAACACACTTGTGCATCTTTTTCGAGACTGACTGCATATAGTACACGAATCAGTCTAGCAGGGGGATGGGATTGACGCTAGGTCCAGCAATCAATATGTTAAAGGGATGGAAACGATAGTCCCCCTAAACTTTGATTGGCAAAACTGAGAATAATCTTTTCAAGATGTTTGTCGGTCCATGCTCCTAGACATTTGTCTTTGATGTAATGGTGATCGCTTACAGGTCGATCGATGTCCATACAGCTATCAATGTCAAAGTAAAGTACACAGTCCACTTGAGGCTCAAAAACTGAGTATAATTTTAAAACAGTGTTAGCTGTCAGGTAAGCAGCAATCATCACGTTAGCAACTCAGTCGGTTCTACAAACACGAGTGTCTATTCGTACTTGACCGAAATTACATCTTCTCGAAAGACCCCAGAGTGTCATTCAAATGTTAATCCTATGTACTTTCTAACATTAAATTCCCATAGGGCCCCAAAGTGCCCCAGTTTAAGATGTCCGGAGAGTCTAAATTCTCGTAGGGCCCAAGAGTGAAGAATACAGCAGCCGACCCCACCTAATTATTGAGGTACCCAAACCGGCAGTACAACATTTGTCAACATAGCTTAAAAATGAAGCTCTGGGTCTCAGGATAAAGAATCTGCATGATGCCACCTCAGAAAATATGTGCGAGCTGAGAAATCTGCAGTGTTATACCCTATCCCTTGTTCCAGCCCACGCGCAGTTAAATAACCTATTTTTTGGCCCATAACTCACAATTGCATGTACCACGTCTTAAGAGGCAAAACATCAGGTATATTGTCATAGAGATAACTGTTCTCACCCCTGATTAGTTCACATTTAACCTTTTGTGATGTGCATGATGAGCAAAGATATATCTTCTAGTGTTATTACTCATAATCGGTTATGTAATGTCCCAGTGAAATAATTGTACTTCTGAAGTTCGCAAAACTGAACATATCCTTCCTAAAAACTATTGTATACGCTCTGTAATAATGCTTTACATTACATGTCACAGGTATTTGAAGGAATGTCACAAACAACTGATACTTATTAATATGTGTAAAGGCAAGCCAGCATTAATGCACATCTACAATAAAATGGATGTTTTGTTTAAATAACAAAACTAGACACAAAGCGAAATACAAACTGAAGGGCCAAAACAAAAATATACCTAAATTCACAAGATAGATACTTGTCTCTCTTCTTGTATATCCCTTCAGCAGTTCTCTCTCCAACTCAAAAAAATGAAAGAAAAACTCATTTTTAAGGGTGGTGCCATCCCAGGTGGATACTTGGCTGTTTGGCTACATTCTTATGCTGGTAATTAGTCAATTAATCTCCATGGTCAGTCCTTAGAGTTCTAAATCTTCATAGTCAGGAAACAATATATAAAAATACCAAATCTAGCCTGCCACAATATATAAAAATATATCTTAATCTTCATTGTCTCCATTGCTCTGAAGAAAGTCAAAAACTTTTTTTGTCAATAAATCTGCACAGTTGTATCCATCTCCTTCAAGTGTTGCCTCATATGAAGAGGCTGTTGTACAGGGTTGGTTGTGAATGGAACTTGAACAATTTTCAAAGCACAGGTCAGAAGTGCGCTCACATACAAGATCATTTAGTAACTCTGGTGCAGCTGCTGATTGGCTCATTAGTTTTGACCTCAGTGTACCATCCAGTTCCTTCTCATACCCAAAGTGTATTGGTGAAAGAGCATCAAGCATGCCGATGTCTGCATGCTTCCAAATGGACACTTGGTACGGACATCGAAGCAGGTACAGCATAAAGCTGTCATCAGTTGGTGGAAGCTCCTTAGCAGCAATCCTCTTCTCAGATTTTTTTTACATATGAGCAAATGAAGAGATCCAGAAAACGTTCCTTCCCCATAGAGACTATTAACAAACTGTTTTGCAGCAGCCTTTGCGCCATCACCTAGCATAGTGGTGTCTCCCAATGTTGCTATAGCCTGGTATCTGTCTGCATCTTTCATCATGATTCTGAAGGCTTTTTTCTTTCCATGTCCAAATAGGTCACTGACAGTGTCACATCCTATTAAGCCATAGACAGGTAACAGGATAGTGTGCTGTACTCTAGCTAGATTGTCATAGACTGCATGGATGGGAATGAATCTTGTGAACATTGCGTGTTGTCCTTGCCATCCAGTCATGAAGTAAATTATTTGACCTTTATAGAGGGACGATGGTGTAGAAGCAGCACTAAGACATCTATGTCTGGACTGCACACAACAATGACATATGCTCCAGCCTCTGCTGCTGTGATGACATGCAGAATATCCGTTGTGTCTCCTTCTTGACTAGAATGCAATTTAGAACATTGTGACACTGAGTTGGAAAAGATGGGCGAAGCTACCTCCTCATGCCCACCATTAAAAACAATTGACTGGTTTGCAGCCAGATAGTGTCCACTAGTTTCTATCGTGTAATCTGTGCAGAAAGAAGCAAGATTTGATTTGTTTTCATTCACAATAAGGATCTGTTTCCAGTTAGATGGTACCTTGACTTCACCCAGCACTCGATAAATACGGTTTGATTTTCCTTTACTGCGTACCTCTTTTATTTGTGACTGGATGCTGTCTTCAATGTGTCTGTCGAATACAATGTGCACCTAGTAAATGATTTGGTGCTAACATGTTTGGTGGAATTCGTTAAATGAGGCAGAAAGTCTTTGACCATATCCTGGAATGTAACCTGTAGAGCTGTATTGGGAAGAGGTAAGACCTGGATTACTGTCCATCATAGATGACAGCATCTGCACAACTGGTCAGATATGTGATTCTTTCTGGATTTGTGCAGGCTATCATTGTTCCATCTTCCCTGAACAGACTCAATGGCATAGGGGCATTTTCAAAGGCCAAGGCACGTTGCAGGATGACTCTCTTAAATGAATTGACAGCTAGAGGACGAAGGTACATCACTTCTCCATTCATTGAGACATTCCCGGCCTTTACCTTAAGTTTTCTTTTCATTTCGGACATTATCTTGATGTTTGAATGTGGCAATGGATCAAACAGGCTTTTTGGAGTAATGGAAGCGAGATGCTCATCTACAAAAGTCTTTGCCGTGGCTTCACACTTTTCCAGGGCACTGCATAGACTATCTTGTAAGGCATCTGGAGCAAATGCACCTGTGGCAATATTAACCAGCCTTGAGGAGATATCAGTGAGATCAAAGGGATCTATGTAGATGTCATTGAACATGTCCTTCAGTTTCCTTACATCACTATTCCATCTACTCTGTGAAGTTTTTTAATCGGAGCGATGCTGCTGATCATTTCCAGATCTAACACCAAAAATACAGGTACGGAATTGAGCTGTATAAAGATATGCGTCTGGGTGTGCCAGGAACTACCTAATCAGGGCAGGGTCTTTCATTGTGAGGCCAATGATTCTTCCTGCTCCCTTCAAATCCTTGGTCTTAGTACTTTCAAAGGTATAGTCAAACCATAGACCCTTGAACTGGCCTCTAGACAATTTGACAATACAGTTTCCCTCCGTGAATTCACTTTCTACCTGTGCTAGTAAGCGTTTCATGGAGAGCAGTAGCACAGGCATAATTGGTTCTGTTTGAGGCAAAGAGTAGTGGTAGGAATTCAGGCAAAGAGTAGTGGTAGGAATTCAGCCTTGGCAGATTGCTGAACATGCCAGAGTCCATCCCTGGTTGCACTGATGAACATCTGCAGGGGGCGCAACACCTTGGAAAGCAGGTCACCCCAGAGCTTAAACATTGGTGATAACTCTCGCCCCTCCTGTCTGAACTCTTCAATCAAGGGAAGTAGTTCATTATTCAGAATACCAGAGACTTGCAGCATCAGATCACTCGCATCTCTACTCTTAGTAAAGGCTCTCTCCAGACCATATTGCAAATCTTTGAGGTCACATGGTAGTGATCTGTTTCCTTCTTCACACCATGTGTGGAACTGAACTAAAAGCTGTGCACACAGTGCCTCTCTGACCAACTAAAATCCATAAATTGCCCTGTAAAGGTCCTTCCTAAATAGCATATGATTCACTGTTGGAACTGCAACCATACCAGCTTCATGCAACTGATGGCTGAGACCAACATCTCCAAAGAGATAACCTACTCCAGCAATCACTCACGTTATAAAATGCATTTAACCTTCAATCAGAATTATACTCTCAAATTCTTTGGGATTTGCCCATGTGATTTCTAATGATCTTGTAAGGAGACCAATGTGAAAGCACACAGGCAGATAACTTTGGCCAAACGTTTTTGCTGCTTCTTTCAATGGTAGTAGCACTGTGTACACAGTAGATAAATCATATGATGGTGCCATAATAATTGTAGTGTAGGTTACCTGTGAGACAGGCACATTTTTCCATGGTGTGGTGATAGTTTAGCATGAAAGGATGCTCATGGAGAAATATTTGCTTCAACCCCATTAAAAACACCACTTCTAGCCATGCAAATTTACCTTGAGGACTATTTGTATCCAATGTCCGCTGACAATTCAAATATGGAAACGGCTTAATGTGAAAAAATGCTGTAATATATAACAGACAAATTTGACATTTTACACTAAGAAGTGAAATTCTTATAGTGATGTGAGTGCGGTGGGATGGAATGACAAATATGCTTTGCGTGAATAATATATACAATAATAAAATAATAGTAACAACAATATCAAATTGATTTTGACACCAGCTACGAAAAGAGAAAGATAAACATCGACGATTCTGGGTTTTAATAGCTTCTGCTCGAATGAAAAACGTTCCCAACATTTGAGTTGGTGCCATGATATGATGAACAATGTTGGTGCAAATTGTTAGAAATGAATAAACACAGGTTCTTTGCCAATTGTTACAAAATGCTGCGATTGCTAGATAATAGTGACAGACTTAATGGGGCATCACATATAAGCAATGTATTGATAGATTTGGGTTTGGATTTCGTTTGGGTGTCTCAAGATGTCAGCGATATTAAACTTTTCACACATGAATTTTCTCAGAGAGAACAAGATCATATGTATGAAAATTGGCACGAAAATGGTAAATTTGTCACAAAATCTATATATTATAATGAATACAAGTAATCATTACATATTTCGTAATGAGATGCTGAAATGTATCGGTGGGAGAAAATTGATATTCCCATAGTGACAATACCAATTTCATTGCCTCAGTGGTGATATCACGTTTGGAATTATTTTCTTCTTCCATTTAGGAAACATATTTGCCGTTAGGTATGACATTCAAACTTGTATTTCCATGTTTAGACTTGTTGCATCATCTTTTCCTTCTTGTTCTCTTTCTCTCTCTCTCTCTCTCTCTCTCTCTCTCTCTCTCTCTCTCTCACACACACACACACACACACACACACACAGAGAGGATGAAACGATCTAAAAATATGTCAAGAATGAATACATGTATGTATTAGACGAGGAGGTGCCATCCCCCTAAAGGAACTTTAAGCAAGAAAATGTAGATTTCAAGATATGTACAGGGATAAGCGCTTTCCTTTCTTATATAGGCGTCAAATTATAATTTTAATTTCTTGTGTCTACCGTACATTTCTAAATAAAAATCCATTGTTTTTTGCAAATAGCCGAGTGTTAAATTACGTTCACCTTGTGAATGAGTTTTCGAGCACCTAGAGTCCTTATTTTCGACCTTGTTCCATCCTTTTTGATGATGGGCGCATAGCCATGTTGGTTAGGGCGCTGGTGCATGTGAGCTATGCAATAGTTTCCATTACTCGCGACACGGGATTAATTCCTGATTGGAACAGATTTTAACTCTCTAACCTGTTAGATAATATTGCTGGATCCTACATAATCATACAGAGTGAAATTATATATTGGGAAAGAATATTATCATACAGGTTATACAATTTTAAATTCGTTCCCTACTGAGATACACATACACACGCACACACAGATACATAATGACATCAATATAAGCAAAGAACCTAGAGTCATAATTCGTTCCAAGACGGACTAGATCCCTTGCCGCTAGCAACGGCACCTATCGCCCAGCTTAAACATACTGGATTTCTGTTTAGAAACATGATATTATAATTATAAAAAGACACATACAGGGCCGGCGTAAGGGTATTTGGCGTACTAGGCGAACCTTCTCCGCATTTAACTTTCGAAAATGAATATTGTGCATTATTCTTTCCTTCTGTTTTTCTCTTTCTATTTTTAGACGCTAATTATCTTCTATTTTACGCTAGTTCTCTTTTTTTTTTTTTATTCCATCACTTTTTAGCCCCCCCCCCCCCCCCCCCCCCCCCAATTATGCCGACCTAGTTTGCCTAGACTTTAAACTGGCCCTGGATACCTAAATACCAAACTTAAAGGAAATCGTTTATCCCAGGATCCCACATTATAGGTTTTTGATACATGAGTACATAAAAGAAATTGCTATGACGACACCAATATAATCAAACAGGTTAGAGAGTATTCGTTCCAAAGAAGGCTCAAATCCTGGCCACAGATAACGGTTGCTATTTCGCCTAAGTCTCGTGCACCAGCGCCCTATCCCCTCTCTCTAACACAGGTTTTATAGAACAACGTTTGAGAGTCATGACCTAAAAGAAGAAGAGAAATCACTTTAATGCATAACACACTGAACTTGTTGAAATTACTTTAATGCATAACACACTGAACTTGTTGAAATCACTTTAATGCATAACACACTGAACTTGTTGAAATCACTTTAATGCATAACACATTTAACTTGTTGAAATCACTTTAATGCATAACACACTGAACTTGTTGAAATCACTTTAATGCATAACACACTGAACTTGTTGAAATCAAGATCTTTGATCTGTTTCTAAAACATAGAACTTAAACGTAAGAAAGATTGTGGTATGCATTTTCAGTAGTAGTTTGAATCTGTAATCATTTTTCTCGTTAATTTTGAATAACGTTTGGGCTGGAAGCCATAATATTCCAGGCAAATCAATGATGAGTTACTTAATTACTTTAAAGTCATTACAAGCTATCGATTTTACTAAGATATGTGATTTTCCACAAGTGCCAGGATTTCAATGTTGGTAAAAAAAAAAAAAAAATACCTGCTGATAATTTATTGACGATGGCCATGCTATCGCATCATTCTCGGTTTTCTGATTGCTGTGAATCGACAAGGTAAACATTATCATGAAAGGCTCTGAGGTTCGTCGTCAGGCAATGAAAACATCTACTCCACACCATCCTTTCGCTTTAAAGAGTACACTGGATAATTTAATGCCACTTTTTAAAAGAACTCTTTACCAATCTAAATCAGTGCGAAGGACGAGCGCAAGATTTCATAAAATATATAACCTCAAATTCTCGAGTTCAGAGTCAAGACAAGGACTAGTCTGACTGAATCTCTATGAGATTCTGACCTTACCGCCAATAATAATTCATAGCCGACTCCCGTTTATTTACTTACAGAAAAACGTAAAGCTAAGGTGAGATTTCTTTCAGCAGCGCTTCAAACTTTGATAAGCACCTCTAGTGTCAATATTTGTTGGTCATAAAGAAATATTAAAAACACTCATATGAAAAATACAAAACGTCGTGGGAGGGGGTAGAGGTGTGAGAGAGGGGGATGTGAATAGGTTGGCGGCTTATTTCAATGCGGCGCATGTCTAGAAAAGCTTGAACTTATAATACATATTGTCATCAAAGTGTTAACAATACTCTAATCAAGCTTGCCACTGCTTAGCAACAGTACTGTTTGTATTGGTAACTTGGACAAAATCTCTTATGGCCTTGATAAAACCATCTAGACAGACTGGTCCTGTGCTGCGCAAACATTAAGAATTAATGTTTATCAGATAATTCAGTCAATATTGGCATTCCATGAAAAGCTACGCTTAATAGGCACACGATATAAACTGTCATGCATTACTTAAAAAAACACAAAAGAAACAAACTACATACGATCAAGTGCCAGCAGGCAACGTTCCTTAAAAGAATACATTAGTTTTGTGATCAATTTTAAATCAGTTCAATCCTTACAAATTAGAGGAAGACCTGTTGACTCTTATTAACTGTTTTCAAATTATCATTCGTGAAAAAAGTCGTTGTCGTTAAATGGAGTCTAATACCTGGGCGTGCCCTATACGTATAAAACTTAAAGGTAAAAACAGACTAATACTAATAATAATATATATATATGCTGCCACAAATATAATCAAACATACTGACAGACAGACAGAAGTGGCCAGTATATGCAGGTTCAGTTAGTATTAGGATAGTCGTGTGGCCTGGTTAGTGCAGCTGTAGCGCTGTTGGTTTGCACTTCTGCGATCCCAGGTTCGACACCAGGTTCCAGCGTGTTAAAGGGTATGTGGTCGCCTATCTGAGGTAGGTGGTTTCCTACGGATTCTTCTTTTTTGTCCACCATGAAAGAGCACATTACGCCAACATTTGAGTCGTTGAGAGTGCGTTTGTATCCGCTGGGAGAACTTGTTGTGCAATCAACATCGTATAAATAAAGTCTAAACAGGTTTATTGGGACCAAATTATTCGTCCAGTCTGCCGAGGAAGCAGGTTACATAGGTCTGGCTTAGGGAACTGTCACTGTAATTCTTACAAGAACTAAATTTGACTTCAATGAAACTGTCCGAGTAACGAAATGGGGTTAATGCACAACATGTTCAAATATAATAGAAATAATCTAGTTACATTTAGTAATGGTAAGATATTTAAAGTGAAATAGGACATGAACTGTAATTCCAAAGATGATTATTTTGTGTGAAATGTGAAGCCCTTTACAAGGGTCAGACGAGAAACAAACTACGAATGAGAATGACAGTACATCTGAAGCAAAGAAGAATAGAGGATCTACGATCATTATAAGTTAATAAACATGTACATAACTGTTCAGGATGAAACTTCAAAGTCCTTCCTTCAGGATGAAACTTCAAAGTCCTCCTTTTATATAAATTATTTAATGATAATGAATATTTAAGAGTAGAAACGGAACTTTATTTCATACGCACTCTACAACCAGACTTTAGTAGTTCTAACTTTTTCAGATTCATGAAAAATTCAAAGAGTATTAGACTATGGAAATATATTTTGTATTTTCATTTAGTTATGTGCTTGCCTTGAACTTAATCAATAACATTAGTATACACTTCTATATATATATTATTTTAAAATAAAAGTTTGTACAGATGGTGTTTCCACAGAATTTAAATTGTATATAAAAATGTTGTCCTATAGGAACAGGTGTTCTTTATATAGAGTATCCATTAAGATTTTATCAGAAATAAGTCTGCAAATTACTGAACATATACAACATTATTTTAAAAACATATGTTGTTGTAATTGTTATCGTCTGCTTTATTCATTTATCAATGCATTGATACACTTGCATGACACCACCGTGTAAAGCTCATATTTTCTAACATTGACTAAAATGTAAAATGTTCGTTTTGTGACCGCTATCCAATTTGTTTTTGGTTTTTATGTTGTTGCTTGTTTGTTTTTTCATCTCGGACTGCGGTCCATGATTCATGGTTACGTCATTCTCGTAAATCTGTTTTTGTGTATAGGTATTTAAAAGATGTTTATACCTCGCCTTGTCAACAATAACCATGTGTACATAACAATGACGTCGAAATTGTTTAGTTATAAAAATACTTTGCAAGCGTCCATGACGACGATGCTAAAGCACTAGAAGGAATAAAGTATGAATATATTATTCTGACATACTTCAAAAGTGTTTCTCTGTCAAACCAATGTTATCAACTCAGGTGTTTATGGGAGTATTGACACCGGTTACTTTTCATATGAATAGCACGCCGGCCTTCATAGCGAGTACATGGGACCACACAGGTTTGGCAAACGCCCTCATTTTAGTTTTTTTCTCAGTCAAGAAATAAAACCTGTATATATTGAAATCGGTAAAAGAAAAAAAAAAAAAAACTGGAGGTCTCTATTATTTTCATGTTATTTTTCAGTATTTGATCCGTCTTCCTTGCAATATTTTCAGACACATAGGCATTTCGTCCACAAAATAAAACCCAGTAAATAAAGGAATTCGAAAGAAATTGTCATTGTAAACATGCAAATATTGATTATAATGTTTTTTTTTTTTAAAACTGAACACGTCTGCATTATCCGTCCGCATATTGATAATTATGACAAGAAATCCAGATAATACGAAAAAATCCTTACCTATGGTCAGTAGAGAGAGAGAGAGAGGGAGAGAGAGAGAGAGAGAGAGAGAGAGAGAGAGAGAGAGAGAGAGAGAGAGAAAGAGTCAGTCTATGGTCTATGGAATTCCACCAATAGTTAATTGGATCATTTCCACACATCTTCAAGAATAAGGTTGTTTACCCAAGTAATTAACATAATAAGCACTTTCATAAATCCATAAGCAATTAGTTGCTTTAGCGATAGAAGAGTCCCGTAACTCCCATTCAGACCATCTCGGCTATTTTTGCGAAGCAAAAATAACTCTCAGATGTATGTCGGCGTAGTAATTGACAGAAAATCACACATTTTGTTCACCAGAAATTTCTTCGAAAAATTTTTTTGAAAGGAATCCGCAATCTATTCGGATGACCTCAGCTATTGGATTGACAGTAGGATTGACAAAGAAGTTGCGAATGAAAAAATAGTTCCTTGCATTTGCAACTTCTCCGTCAATTGTTTCGTAAATAGTCGAGGTGGTCCAAATGGCAACCATTGGCATACATTCCATTGTGCACCATCACCGCTAAGTAAGCGCCTCTGCTATCTAGCGATTTAATATACAATTTTGGATATTATCCCTACTCCGACCAGCTTGACGGACATGTATGTATGTTAAGAGTCTAACAAAATATTTCCAAACACCTGGCCCTTTTACTTTGTTTATTGTGATGTCTTGCTAAGATCAATCTGATAAAATTATTGATGGTAATTTGAACCAAGTAAAATTCTTCGTAGCAATGTGTTAGCATGTGCTTTTGCGAAAGGTAAAACTGCCCATGATCATTGGCGCACTTCCGTTGTCAAATCGTCAGTTTCAGAAGTGGGTAGTTTTGCACGTTGGCAGGCTCCTCAATTTTGGAGGAAAGTAAATCTTACATGTAGTCTGCAATCTCAAAATGCCTAAATGGAAGTGATCGGTTTTGAAAAACACCGGAACTTATGAAGTGTGCATACATTGTTTGGTATGATCCGTTGGATCGACTGAGAAGTTGCGAATGACGCAACTCCATTATTATGATTCCTTTGAACGTTGAATCCGAACATATTTAATTTAAGCCATAATATCCCACATTCTAAACTTATCTGCCACGTTTTCTGTTAAAACTCCTTTTAGACACTTTTTTCCACTTCTTAAATTCACTCTTCGATTCACAATAAAGTTAAACGACGATACAAAGACTGATTGTTATATCGAATTGACATCATTCGTTCGTAACGTTGCACTTCCAAGTTTGAAAGCATGATTGGCTACTTTAAATAACGGGGCTGGGGTCTCTATATGGAAATGATTTGAAGTATAGAGTAATAATAGGTCAGGATAAGACTTGTCACTTATTTTATTTCGGTATATGTGATAAAATCGTTATGAAATATGTTAGAAAAGAAATAAATCATACCATCAGTAGTGAAAACGTCGCAGGTAAACACCGGTTTTGTAAGATCAAGATGTTAATGAGCGGTAATGATGTTGAGGTTGCAATAACTGGAAGGTCTTTTATGAAATGACAAAATTACATTTCTCGATGTTGCTGTGATTGTTGGCATGGGAGTCGATATAAATGACACACTGATTTTTATAATTTTGTTGCAGGTAAAGTAGAATAATATTTATCAAAAGGTTCGTGTATTTGTAACCTCTTTTGCGAGTGTCCCGAGAAGCTTATCAAGTTTAAATATATGATGCTTTACAAGAAGCTTTTTATCTATTTACCCATAACTCTTGCTTACCTCAATCACATTTTGTTTTGTCGTAATTTCTCCCTTGACAATAATTGTCTCTCATTTCCTAATTTGATGGGATTCGTAACTCGTATGAAACAAATGACATGGCTATTTCTAATGGTGTTAATTTTAACAAATACGTGTACGAACTTTGATGTATCAGCCAACAATATTAAAACACGTATCCATAAGCAGACACGAGCATCGGAAAAGGTAGATGTCCTCGTTTTATTATTTGAATGAATGAATGAATGAATGAATGAATGAATGAATGAACAACCTTTCATTGACAGAAGGTTAGGCAATGCTAATTTGAATATATAATATGCCTATATTCTGGTCGGGCACAACGCTAACAAATGTTAGTTCTTTTTCTGCATTGGTTCTAATGTAAAGAACTTGAGTGTATACATCACAGAATATAAAGGAACGGAAGAAGGACAGAGTTCCTAATAGAATTATGGAAATAGAAGTCCAGGACCACATTTCCCCAAAAACTGAGAGTCCAGGATATAGACAACTGTAGACAAATAGGGTCCAGGACCAGAAAATGGAGTCCCTTGAAGTAGGAACTCTCACTACACAGGGCTATGTAGGTTCAATAAATATTGTGCAATCGAATTTTAATCATATGTGTACAGACTTTGAATTCCAGAGATTGCGAGGTTACACCAGAGCTTTTAAGGCTAAGAAGATTAATTTGCATATAAATTATATTTTCCGCATTCTAAATTGCCATTCAGCTTGAATAATTGTCAATTCATTTGTAATTACGATCGCCAGGTAATTTCTTTATTTAACTGAGATCCAGTACTTGAAACCCATACATTATAAATCGGCCTTGAGTATTAGTGTATCTAAAATTTAAAAACAGTCTGTAATACTATATTGCCGCCAATAGAATTAATTCTGTAATTTATACGTAACTGATAATGCATAAAATACTTTCATTTAAGCGCACTTTTGTTTTTTCATGATAACCACATTGGATTTTTGACAAACTCTCCTGCCTAATACATTTGGTTGTACTGTGTGATCATTTGAAATATTCTCTCTCCTAAAGAAAATCTGACAGACAGAGTTAGAGTCACACAGATGTGCATATGGTTTCATGAAAAAATGGATACCCGATATTTCTTCTCTCCTATAAATATCGAGCAGGCATTTCAGGAGCTAGGCTTAAGAGAGATACTTGCTAAATTGTGTTGCTAAAATAGTGTTGAATATATTGAATTTAACAGAGCAATTGAATGGTGTTGGTCAGTTTTGTTATTATAAACTTTTGTTATTGATCCTTTACTAGAAAGTGCTACAAAAAAATTGTTTTTCTTTAAATATAATAAAACCTCGTTTATAGAAGTTCACCGCGGACGTACAAAAAAAACAACAAAAAAAACCAAAAAAAAAAACAATATGGCTACTTTTCAATTTTATGATCTATTCCAGTGGTTCACAACCTGTGGGCCGCGGACCCTTGGGGCGCCGCGGGGTTATTCCAAAGGGTCCGCGAATTCACATAGCTTCGCAGCAAGTATTGCTACTCCAGCCAGCTCTTGCTTTCCTCTGTTATCTCCGCCTCTTTGAGCAAGGCATGTTCAAATCTAGCGAGCCAAGCTGCAAAACGTTTATCCCCGCTAAAGCCTAAAAGTACAACTATTAGCATGTGGGGGGCCGTGCAATGTTTTGAGGTTAAAAAGGGGTCCTCATACCCAAAAAGGTTGGGAACCACTGATCTATTCTATACAGCTATATTACTTCGCTGCACATTCAACATTCCAAGAGTAATATCAATTACAGACGGTTTATTTAGTGTATAGACAGACTATTACTTTTTTGCCTTATCAGTTTAAAATCCATGTATTTAGATAGCTAACACTGTACGTAATAGATAACAATTTACTCTATGAAGTGAATACATTGTTTCAAAACACCATAGACGCTTTCTGTAACATAGTAATATCTCTCTCAAAGAAATAGACTGGACTATAAACTTTACTGGGCCAAAAATAAAAATGTAATTTCCAAGGCATAAGTCTAATCTTAACAATTCGTTGGCAAATAAGTTCGAACATTTTTTGGTCAAAATGACAAACATGTATGTCCAATGTTTTTTTTTCTTTCGATTTTCAATAATTTACAACAGAAATGTATCCGTACTTATTACATGCAAGGAATAGTTTTTCTTTGTTATATTTTATTGTGGCGTGCAAAGGTTCACTGGTTGTTAATTTTAGACTTTTTTAAAAACATTTTTTCAGACGCAACAAAGTCATGACAGTGTTTTTGACATCGACCGCCGTCCGTCGTTCCAAGTGCATGAACAATTTTCCACAGAAATTTTCGAGAATATTTCTGACAGCTTAGATAGCGTATTGCCCAGTAAGCTTAAAGACATATATTGTATTGCCCAGTAAGTTTAAAGACATATATTGTATTGCCCAGTAAGTTTAAAGACATATATTGTATTACCCAGCAAGCTTCAAGACATATATGTTATTGCCAAGTAAGTTTAAAGACATATATTGTATTACCCAGCAAGCTTAAAGACATATATTTTATTGCCCAGTAAGCTTAAAGACATATATTTATTTCCATTTTCTTTCTATCCATCTGTTTCCATTACTTTTATTAATTACAATACGTGAAATCAAAATAATGCGGTGGCTCAAGAGATCAAATATTTAGATTGGTTGCAATATTTATTGGAGGCAATATCAATTTTAAGTCTCCTTATTTTCTTTCCAAACTTTCCTTTCCAAAAGCTGAAAAATAAGTCTTTTTTAACCTTGTACTACTGTAACAAAGAATATTGCTCCCATCTTTGATGTACACACTGTAATCTCAGTAATGTCATCGATATATATTCTATATTTAGATTGATATAATCTAGTAGGTGGATAAGGTCAAATAAGGTATAAACAAAACTCAATGAATAAATATGACATTTCAACTTTTCTCAAATAAGTTGATTATTGCATATCATCGCACTCACACAGACAAACATATTTAGTATTATTAAAATTTGAATTAAAGTCATTGTCCTGGAAAAAGAATAGTACTGACTGTAATTTCTACCCCGAAAAAGGCAAACATTTTGTAAGCCACAAACACAGTTATAATCCTCATTTTAAATTGGTAAATTTTTTTTATTAATTAAATTGAATATTAGGATACAAACGCAGTTTACGAGTCAGTTTCAACAAAATAACAAAATCAACAAAAGAACAGAATTAAGTATACGAGGATCCATTAGAAATCAACATCATACATCAGTTTTATATAATCCGATACAGTAGTAAAACATATGCAAAAATATAAATGTCAGTGTATTTTCTTACCTCCATGCTGCGCTCTCTGTTATACGTCAATTGTTGTTTAGGATTTTACGGTAATATGACGGAGGTCTCAAATACTTTGAGATAAAAATCAATAAAATAAATTAATAAATATAGTATTTATTGGTTAAATTTTGCACATTTATTTTGCCTGAATGACGTGCCGCGCCCTTTAAAGTTTCTTTCAAAATATTCAGTTAAATCTGAAGAGCTCAGCCAAGAACTTTGCCTCTCACTGTGTTCGTTTTCGGTGAAATATTTAACTTCTGTACGCCCATGTTCATTTCTGGTCCACAATTTATTGAGAATTATTTCAACAATTTCTGGTGTTTTTGCCTAGTTATCACGAGAGTTCTTGTCCTTCGAGTCCATATTACATAAATCATGGATGTCATCTTCATCAGAATCATTCAGCATTATTCGACTTGACAAAATAACCAATATTATTCGACTTGACAAGATAATAATCATCCGTGTTATCCTCATTGAACCACTCATAAGGCGGTGGTAATTGTCACGACTCTGTGGTCTAAGAAAAATGTAACAGAAAGAAAGTGAAATCTTCAAATCAAGTAAAAATCAACAAGCAATTTATTTCTAGACAATTAAAGTGAAAGTTCAAAAGACACTTACAATAACGTGAATTAAAATCCAAATAATCCAATAATCCTAAGTGTCCTAATCACAAGTCCTAAATAAAGAATGTTCCGAATGAAAGACTGTAACCTTGAATGTGTTGATGGCCAATAGACTTTAATGTCCTGACGTGCAGGTATTCTTTATTGTGATGATGTGCCAAAATGAAGTACTCCAGAATATCTTTGAATAAGTTCACATAAATCCAAACATCATCAATTCAAAATCCAAAATCCAAAAGTCTATGAGCACTTTAATAATCGAATGAATATTTTAAATAATTCCTCTCTCCGAATTTGGAATGATTTTTCACAACTGTAATGGCTCTTTAAAGACTGATGTTAAGGTCGAAACTACAAAACTGTCCACTAAACATGGTATAATATAAAGATAGGTCACATGACATAATGTTCTAGAATATTATGGTGTATGTGATTTTTGACACATAACTCTAAAGGAATTTCTGGTTTTATCTGTAAACAAAATCAACTTTGACCTCAAATTGAATCAACAACTTGTTTACCAAAACCGTCCTTGAACTCAAATACTAAGTAAAGAACCTAATTCAAGGACAATAGATAAACATGTCAACATTTTGCTTAACATTAAGGTTTAAGCAAATATTAAAGTCAAGAAACATTTATAATTTCCTAAAATATTTATAATATTATATAAACCTTATACATAACATAATTCATATGGGCCAATAAATTGTTTCATCCGATTTGCATGAACAATTTGTTGCGGTCGTATGTCATCACAACTCTCATCTTAAACTGGTGACATTCTTGCAAGAATGTAATGGAGTCCATTTGATGGGTACAACAACTTTTCAACCGTCATGGCTTTGAAACGGGTGAATAAATCCACACTCTATCACCAGTTTGAACTATGATTTCTTAGCATGGTCGTCAGCGTCAAATTTCTGTTTCTGCTGTGCAAGCTGGATATTGTACTTGGTAAGAGGGAATACTTCGTGAACGCAACGTACCACTTCTGCTTTGTAGTCATCAACGTCCGTTGCAGTTGATTTTGATAATGCCACGTCGGTTGCTAAGCGCGTGTCATGACCGTATTCTAATCTAAATTGTCTTATGCAATGTTTCATGTATGTTTGTCCTGCATGCCAACTACACGTATGGAATGAACAGATCCCAGTCTCTCTGTTCGTAACTAACGAACATTGAAAGCATGGTTGTCAGTGTGCCGTTAAACGTTTCATAGTTCGGGTAATACGATGTTGTAAACGGTCTGCAAGTAATATTCTTCGGGCGCTTTGTCGACACAGTTTCCTCAACAAAAGGCTTGGCCGTCGTCACTGTCTCCGCATTTCTTACTGCAAAAACTTCTATCCACCGTGTAAGATAGCCTGTGGATACAACTCATTAGCGATTTCCATTTCACTCGGTGGTAAAAGCAAAAACAAATCGACTGTAACGCGATCAAAGAATTCACCAACAGGAATAAATAAGACAGAAGCACGTTTCACCAAACTAGGTGTCTTCCATGAAGCACGATATATACAAGACTTGCACCAGTAATCATTATCGTTGTATATGCCCACCAAATGGGATCTTTCTTTAACATTATGATGGGTTTAATTGAACACTAAATGTCATGCAGTCTTATGTCTGACACCACTGAAACAATTCATCCACGAGTGCACGCGATATTACCAGATGTTTTCTCGTATGCTGTATATTTCTACGTGAATATAGAGTTCAAAAATGATACAGACTTCCGTCGAATAGTTCATAATCCGGTGAGCAAAGTACAATTTTCTATGTGCTTAATAAATTCACTGGCAAGACTCCATTTTTCATATATATGATAACGGGTATTAGATCAGGATTCGTCACCTGTAGTTCACGCACCCTGTCTAAGTGTAGTCCAGGTGCCGACCTTTCAGTTATTGTAGTTATCTCTTCCTCTGGATACTATCCTGGATAGTCTATCTGCGTTTCCATGTGATATTAATGGACGGTAGTCTATTTTCAGATCATATTCCTGCAGGGAGGGATTCCAGCGAGCTGAACGAGAACTGGTGGTTTGATTCCCATAAGCCGGCATAACGAGATGTGATCAGTAATCATTGTGAATAAAAGACACTGTAGACTTCCCACACGACTTCTAATGGTTCCTTTTTAATTACGGCTTAATTAATTTTATGCTTTCGTAAATGTCTGCTAATGTACCTAATCGGTCTTTCACCATAGTACGTTTTCTGTGCCTAAATGGCTCCCAGATCATGATCAATACCGTCACAGTACGACATGAATGGCTTCCTAATATCAGGGCAAGAAATCACCGAAGCAGTCAATAATAAAGTTTTTAAAGCAGAACAGCATGATCACAATCCTCAGTCCACTGGAGTCTTTCACATTTGTGCAACCTTTTGTATAAGTGACGAAACTGGTGATAAAATGCCGATATTATTAGGCGAATCCCAGGAAAATCTGTTGGTAAAGGACAGTCTTTTACAGCTTTCTCTTTGTTTGAATTGACTTTAATCCCATTGTTTGTGACAACATGACCTTGGAATGTCACTTCCCTTTTTAAGAATGCACATTTCTTCATCTTTAGTTTGGGATTTGCAAATGTTCATCAAAAATATCTGAAACACAAA
This sequence comes from Margaritifera margaritifera, assembly GCA_029931535.1. Taxonomy (NCBI): domain Eukaryota; kingdom Metazoa; phylum Mollusca; class Bivalvia; order Unionida; family Margaritiferidae; genus Margaritifera; species Margaritifera margaritifera. The sequence continues at coordinate 854,848 of JAQPZY010001360.1, forward strand.
GAGCTCATCTGTATAAACAAGTGCCATTTTCAACAGAACTACTGCCTGCAAGACGTCCATCAACCTCTGAAATTAGATGGGCTCATTACAGACGCCGTACGCTAGTGTTTTAAATTAGTAGCGACCTTCTGGTGTCTCACAGGCTGTTTTCTGTTTGCCTTCCACTGCGATGGAAACCTGCCAGTATCCAGAGGTGACATCCATAGTTTAAAATATTTAGCATTTCTAAATACTTCAAGCATGCCACCTGTTCTTGGCACGGGGTACACACATTTCTTTGCAGCAGTGCTAAGGCATCTATTATCCACACAAACTATCTGTATGACATATTTCTTTCGTTGTAACACCACGGGTTACGCCGAAGGACTTTTCGATGACCTAATAATGTATCTTTCTTGCATATCTAGTATGCTTTGAATCTTCTTTGTCTCTTCTTCCTTTTGTCAAAAGCAAATCCGATATGGGTGCTGTTTGATGGGCTCATGGTTACCAGTGCCATTTTTGTGCGTTACCAGAATTCTTCTTCCAAGATCACTGCCGTTCTTGGCAAAAATGTCATTGTATTCATTGAACAAGTCTCACAATTTAGCTTGCTCTTCTGCCGACAACTTGTACCAATCAATCCCGACATCGATTTCCGTGCCATTGATGTTCGCATTCACGCCAGTAACTTGGTTTGCTGAATGAACATTGTCAATATGTATCTCCTTATTTAGGATTCTTTCTACTTCTTGGAATGTTCCTATAGTGGCATTTTTGTTCTGTTTCATGAGTTCATGTGTTGGATTCCAAACTCTTACTGCAACATTGTCAGCAGCTTGTGTCAAAATTTTAGCAGGTAAGACATTGTACAGTTCCATAAACTCCGATTTGGTTCAATGACTCACAACAGTCCTTGAGTGTCGCAATCAACTTTGCCGAAAAGTGTCATGTCAGATTTTGCAGGAATTTCAAAGGTTTACAGCAAATTTACAGACCAGATCGTTCACTGTTAGACATATTTCCTATATCATCAGACATAAATCTGACATACATGTGTCTCCAATATGCGACACCGTCTTGAAAACCCATAAACTGTTCGACTTTCTGCATTATATCCGCGCCTGTGATTGCCTCGAACTGCATACATTTTTTGACTTTACTTGTCACCATCAAGTCAGATGTCACACGCAATGACGCCAATAACATTGATAATCTATCCTTTGTCGGATACAATGCGTTTAAAAGTTTGGTTGTATTAAACATTTCTTCTTCAGGCAAATGTTTGTCATTTATAAGGGAACGTACTGCACCTGTGTCGAGCATTAAGTTAGCATCCCTGTTAAAGAGCTTTCCAGGAATTCTTACTTATTAACTTTTGTTCATTGTTAATAGGGCCGTTCGAATTAGGTGGGTTTTCTATGAGGCCGTGTTAATCGCATTCAAACTACTCTCCAGATTTTTGTTAATGTCTTCTACCACATAATTTTGGAATACTGAGGGCTTTTTATCCAATACGTTGGCCACTTTACCCTCAGAGAAAGAGGCTCAATTCAGCCTAAACTTTGTGAGTGGTTTTTCTCGTCAGTGCCTGCAGCAGCTCGCAGTTTTTCATTACATCTTTTCTAGATTTGTCCCACTCCGTGGCAGTAGTTGCATATTACTTGAACGTCCATAGATCTCAAATAACCATCTAGTTCCGTACCGCGTTCCCTTGACTGGTTTGATCGACCTCGTTCTTGATACGACTGAACAAATGGCCAGTTCGAATACTGACGGTTTTCAATTTTGCTAACAAGTAAGTCCATTTTCTGGGTTACTGTCTCCATACATTACTTAATGGCATTGTTAGTCTCTGATGATACTATATTCACACTGGCCGTTTCTTGTGAGCGTATCAGGCATTCATTACATTCCTTCCAATTATCAATTCGGGAGGCTTGCTCAAAATTGTGCAGGTTAGTCGTCATAGCAAATCTGCTAATTTCAAGATTCAAACCCTAAAAGAACTGTTCCATTACGAAGCCGCTGTACTCGTCCAGGAAAAAACTACTATATGCACGCCGGGCTAATCTCAGTATAGATTTTTCATAATCATCAACATTTTTGCCACCTAATTGCATACGCGGGAAAAGAAAAAGAAAATACATCCACTCCAGTTCTTTGCTACAAAATCAATCCTTCAGTCGTGCCAGCATTTTATCATAGTTTGTGTTTCCTCGTCTAAACCCTACATAAATATGCTACTCTCCCTCGCAGAAAAACTGGCAACATTTCAACCTCTCTGTCTTCATTCCAGCGATTAGCAAAACAGACTGATTCTTTTAAAAGTCATGATCCAATTTTCAAGGTCATTTACTACTTTCCCATATAATTTTGGTGGTGTAATATAGGTTATTGACTCTGGATTATTTCCTTATATTTCCTGGAAACTGCGCTGCCAGGGGTTCGGTGGCCTCTTTGTCCTTTTCGGCTACCTCTCATGGCAAATTTTACATAAAATAGTGCGCAAGAACGAAGACAATACACAGGTTATCATCAATTACACGAATAGAGACTGTCGGAAACTTCCTCAATATGCATTTATAAAGCAATCTCCAATAAAATAGAATTCGTCTGAATACACCATTCAACTCCTAGAAATCCGGTGAATATTTAACTCCAAGAATAGTTTTCAATATTTCACTCTGATCATTTTTTTGTAAATCTAATTCCCAAAATATCGTCAAAGGATTTGGAAAAATGAAAATTTCATTTCTAACACCAAAAATAATGTGTCACGGCTAAATCTTAATGACCGGCGAATGAATGAAGGAAGAAAGCAATTATCAGTTTACCTTTTATTTCACAATAGATACATCAATGGCCAAGCAAATTTATGTATTTAATAATTCCACAATACATGCAACAACTCTAAAAAAAAATCCCATTGTGTACTGACTCACTGTACGTATAAATCAATATTGCCGCCGCCTGTAGCGCACAGATGCAGGCACCTGACTTGCGGTATGAATACTGGACTTAACACTTCGAAACTTCTAACGACTATCTCCTGAGTCTTACAAAATATTCTCTTAAATCTGACTTCACTTGCTGACCAGTGTCCATCTTCTATATTGATTTAGCTGTAAAAAAAATTCTTTTAAGCTACCTTCAAATCATATAATGCAAACTAATTTCATTGGGAAGAGGCAAATATTTAAATTCTGTCAAAATGCGTTTTTGCAAACGTTTTTAGGCGTTAAGAATTTACCGGAATCTGATAGCAAAGAACCAGTGATAAAGGTTGCTGAGGATGATTACCGCTAACTTCTCAAAAAGCTTCCATCTTAATAAAACGTAAACTTACGTAGCTGATCTGTTACTACTTTTGCACATATTGACATTTGCGCAGGAAAACTAAGTCCGAATGACTCCCAAAAACTATGTAGTTTTCAACAAATTAATACAGATTACCCATCATTCACCTTCAGACCCATCCTCATGACTATATTATATGGTCATTATTTATCAATTGGGGCTACATACGAAGCTCGTTAATTTTCTTCGTAAATTCCTAGTGAATGGAAGAGGCTACTGTTAACTGTGGTGTGAGCTTTAGAATGTTTTTGGAATAACCTTGGTTTTATCGATACATGCGTCTTTCGAATACGATGCTGAAGAAAAAATGTTTACGAAAAGCAAGCACGCACACTTTATCTTGACAACCCTAAAGGGGTGACATATTCAAACGAAAATGAAAGAACTTTAAATTCATTTCACAGTTCAGATGAAATGACCTAATACTAAACTTTTGCTCTGGAAGTTACCAATGGTCTTATATTTGTATTGTAAATTAATTTTACGCCAAATGATTCGTAACTGAATGAGAACCTGCTATGGATTTATTTTATGGTCGGGTGTAAATTGAATACCCACACCTCTCTCCCCCTTTTAATTGCCCTCATAATTTGGGCTCAAACATTCATACATCAATTAATTCAAACAGTGCAGTTAAAAACGCTATGATAAGCATTATAAATGACGATCAAAGGGAAGAGGTGAAGCTGGTTCCTTTTTAATCCATTGTAAGCCGCCGATTATGCAGCAGTTTTAATGTAGAATGACTTGATAACAGTATACACGTTTCATACAAGCATAACATACAATAGCGCCTTTTTTCCTCTTTTCGCCTTGCTCCACCACGAATGAGGAAGCGGCAAATTATCACTTTGTCCGTCCGTCAGTCTGTCTGGTTAAGTTTTACGTTTAGGTCTATTTTGGGCACTATGGTGGGACATTCGAGTTCCATGAACACATTTATTTTTTCGTTTGCTTTGAGGCTACAGTTCATTTTACATTATTGTCTACGTCATAGACGCGCGTTTGAAGTGAATGATTTCCCCCACCCCATACACACAGACACATATATTACGTTCTCTGTACTTTTACCCACTGTTTGTCTTATATAAAAAAGAACATAATTACAGTGTAGTGGCAGATTATCATTCTTCTCTATATGTTTTAAAAAGAAATATACCCCCTTCTACTCCTTTTTTATAATCAGGATTTTGCCTTTAAACTAAGGCATGAATTGATATAAAAAATGGGATAGTATTATATTAATTAGGGCCATTTCTTGTGTATGTTGCATATTCAACAAGACACGTGCAATCTCTTCCCAATGTCAAATTAGTGATATTCTGTTTCAAGAATCTACTATTGATGTCAGACCTTCATACATTAAATGACATTTTTGATATTTCATTTTTCTCCTGTTGTTTAAATATTACTTAAAATATATCGTCAAGAGCTGAATTATATCGTTAAATGAAATAGACAGAAATGACAGCATGAAAACTGGGATATTGAGCGATCTGGACCCACCGTCTATACTCGCTTATAAGTCGAGTCAAACTGTAAACTGCACAGACATGGATCTATGCAGTTTGTTAGGAGCAATCAGTATAACAAACAACATAGACCCAGATCAGGGTATATGTTGTTTGCAAATGGACTTGACTTATAAGCGAGTATAGACAGTGGTTGTATGAAAGACTACATAGGATAAAGACATGTCTGCCAGAGGTAGCAAAAATATTTAATTACGTTGCGTTTTGTATACTTGTCGCTATGGTAATATTCTGATGTTATAAGCCTACAAAGAAGAATATGACTCTGCGTTCAGAACGAGTACACAAAATCAAAACCTAATTTAATTGTAAGAAAAGCAAAATGTGCATTTATTGATTTTGTTAGTCTTTTGACCCGGTTTGGCTAGTAGGTCCAGGAGAGGACCCAGAAATATCCTTGGGGGTGGGAGGTGGGGGCCGGGGGCCTAAACAAGTCGGCAAGGGATCTAAGGAACGGAGCCCCCAGCATGGGCCCAGCGGGCGAAGCCACCGGAAGCTCCTGGATTTTAAGCGTTTCCAGGGTATACATTTAACTATCTAACTGTAAAGAAAACTTACTCTAGGAAACTTTCCGGTTGTTTCGCGCTCATTTTAATTTTAGGGACAAGACTCACTACCACCACCTCCACCACCACAACCACCCCCAATTCGCCCCTGAGGTCTCTGAGCAACCTCTCTCAAACAAATATTGATGATAATTTCTTTCGCATAGTCCATATCCTGTATTTAAACATTAAATATTGCTTTTCCGCTCAACAATGACAGATCAGGTTTTTTCAGTAGCAAGTGTGGGTACGTAAAGTGGAAAATATCTCGCCAATTTTATTTTCTCTTTTTTTGAATGACTTACATAATTTCCTTTTGGCGGGACAAAATATGAGTATAATATCGAATTGTACATGCAATGCAGATGATTTAGTTATTTTTCTGAAAGTTATTGTATCATTATATGCTGATGGTACTATTATCATAACAGATAATCGATATTCATTCCAAAACTGTCTACATTATTTTCCTGATTAATTATTGCAATATATGGGAACCTAAAACAAATGCAAGTAAAACCAAAGTAGTTGTATTTGGATCTAAACTTCCAAAGCTATATTCATTTCAAAGTGGAACGAATCTCTTGGAAATCTTTAGTAATAATAAATACCTTGGAATATATTTCTCTAAATCTGGTAGCTTTCTTCAAGCAAGAAAGCACCTAGCTAATCAAGCAAGGAATGCAATATATTTATTATGCAAAGAATAACAACCTTCATCTGCTGGTAGATCTTCGACTTCAATAATTTGATCATACAATCTCTCTAGTTCAGAGAATATGCATAGCACCTGTGCTATATATGTCTCTGATCAAAGTAACTATGTAGTTTGATATGATAAGAAATATAAAAGTGTGGCAATGGAGACATATATGTCAAACCATAATATGTAAGGGGCCGCGGTAGCTCAGTTGGTAGAGCCTCAAAGGGTCCCGGGTTCGATACCACCACAGGCCAGCCTGGGTCGGCTGTCTCATTGTGTCCTTGTGAAGACACTTAGCTCCCATCCATTGGCATTATATAACCAGGAATGTCTTAAAAGTGCCATTAAAAGCAAGCAAGCAACCAACCAAAATATGTAAAAAAAATTGTTAACTATATATGTTAACTTGCCAGAAGACAGGACAACAATTTTTAAAAACAAATTGGACCACCAACCAACCCAAAGCCAATATTTCATTCAGTAATGACCCGACAATAAAAGACTCAGTAATGTCAATAAAGCATGAGAGAAAAGTAAAAAAAAATCTGATTAGATCTAAATTTCCTACATAATGGAGATTTTAAAAGGTACCGATAAAAGTTCATGCCCTGGTGACCTTTGGAATTCCAGGTCCCCTGTATTTAGTAGCCTATGAGATAAAACGTTGCATTTTTTTGTTCGGCGAGTTACCGTTTGAAAGATATGTTGTTAATGTTGTTTTTCACTGTCACATATATGAAAGACGTAATTTTATTCATGAATCAAAAGTCAACAGAACATGACCTTGTATCGTTGCCCATCAAATATATTTATTATAAGAAGATATTGACCTTAATCAGATTGGAAAAGTCAGATATACCTATTGTTAAATCTGTGTCCACTGAAACTTTTTGAAATTCTGTATTTTCTCAGCATGCTTCATTAGGTATGTGTCAACTTTACGCATTAATGTGAAATTGTTTTGTAATTTTAAAAGAATTTTGGAAAGAGAAAATAAGTCGAAGAAAAGTCACAACTGAGTACTGCAATTGATTTGGTGATTTCACATCATAAGCCTTTATAGAAATATGTATATTATTTTAAATTGTCATGCCGTGTGAGTTTTCATCTTACAAAAGCAAAGTCCGGTACAATATATATGAAATGAGCTCTTACGGCCTTTTCATGTCTTTAAACCCTTTAAAACTGACATAACGGCTATTGAGTTAAATTGTGACAAATTCTGTGTCAGATCCAACTGAATTAAAATTTTTATTTCCAATGAGCAAAAAAGTTAGTTCACACTCTGATTCATCTGGTGACTGAAAACAACATCTTACTAGTTAACTAGTTCTACTGAAAGCTGCTTCCCTCTGTAATCACAGGTGGTTGGCATACCACACCAAACATAATATTCCAAACTGATATGCAATTGACCTTATACACTAAACAAATATTTGACAGTGAAACATCCATATTTTTGTTACTGATGATGGAAATTATACCCGGATGTAAAGCTAGAAGCAGAAAATAATATACTTCTCTAGATAGCAACTTATCTCCTCGCAATAACGTAGATGAGGTCAGACTTATTCGCAACTTTGAGATCAATCTTACGGATCATACCGCGAATGTATGCCGATAGCTGCCAATGGGACCACGTAGGCTATTTACGAAACAAAATTTTGACTGAGAAGTTGCAAACCAATATTTTGTCGTTCGCAACTTTTCGGTCAATCCTACAATCAATCTAATCGTAGAAATAGTCAAAGTGATCCAGATAGTTTGAGGTTTCTTTCTTTACGAAGAAATTTCCGGCGAACAAAATGTATGCTCTGTCTGTAAATTACTGCGCCAACATAAATCCGAGGCATATTTGTTTTCTCGCAAAAATAGCCGAGGTGGTCCAAATGGGTCAGACTAGAATGAAATACTTCCAGGTCTGAACCCAACTAAGGAGTTCATATCCAAATTGAGAGTTTTTGTTTGGCTTTTCAATGAGAAATATTCATTATAGGAATGGATTTTTACCATGGAGTAACTATGTTTTGATTAATCCGGAAACGGATTCTTGATCCCGGTAGCCTTTGATCAGCTCTTAAACGTAATTATGGTGGACAAGTGCTGTCAAGTCTTCGTGTCTTCGTGTGTATAATGATCCATAATGGCACTGCCAGCTCTTGGAATTTTAGTGTGACTGAAATGCTGCTCTGGGTTCAGCTTGAAGAAACTATGTATGTAATATATAGGAAAATTTACTGTGGTCTGACCCCTGTCAGGAATTGTTGAAAGAGGGGGTACATGACATCTTAATTCTCTCATTTTGAGACCACTAATGAAGCTGCAAACCGGAAACTTCTCACACACCTTGTGTATGCCATTAACAATAAAAAGTACAATTTGTCATTTTGAGAAAATTAAATTCAAATTATAAAATATTTTAATTGAAAAATTTTGAAAACATTGAAGTTCTTATAGCTTGGTATCATTTAAATTGTCTCATTACGAAGTTAAGTGACACTATTGATATTCTACTCACTTCTCACTGCATACTTTTTAATATCTTTTAATTTAAGTGTTAGGGCGGAGGATCTTTATACATAATACATGAAAACATCACTGCTTTGTGCCTGTGGATAATTAATCTGCCTAATCTGTTTATTATGGATACAATCAGTTGAATTCAGTGCTTATGATGGTACTATATAATAGTAATACATATCTGCTTATATAGCTTACAATAGTTATTTATAAGCATAGTTACATTGTAATAGTACAAAGTGGTTAACAACAGATATCCTATTAATTGCTATAGAATGCTGAAATCTTTAGATGAAACTGGTCGAGTGACATGGGCATTTCATATGCGGTATTGACTGTTTGCATATGGCTTTGGTTTTCTTGTGATAGCTCAAGATCTTGGTGATATTAGGATGTTTACGGGTGAATTTTCTCAAAGTGCAAAAGATTGTATCTATTCAAATTGGCATCATGAGGTTAACCAATCTACATATACACTATAAGCAAAATAAGTCTCTCTTAAATGTTGAAAAATATGTATGTGTAGGATTACCTTTTATATTCGTAGAGCGTTATCCAGATTTGGATGATATTGTCGTGAACTTCGGATAATAACTAGAAGATATGACAATATTATTGCCTCAGAGCCTTTTTGTAAGTTTTGTCTTTGTAAAATCTGCACTTGTTGAAGATGAGTACAATGTATATTTTTCTTTGTGAAAACTGTAAAGATCTTAGAGAAAAATATCTTGAGAAAAGTTGGCTTGATTGTCCATCTTCAGAAAAATATTATAGCTGGATGGCATAGGAAAATCGATGTATTATTCATAATGTTGCTTTCTTTATTGCTGTTCTCATGAATACGTCTGACAATATCGCTGAGGCGAAAAAACAACTTTCGGACGAGAGATTTTACAAGAAACTCAGTCATGACCCAACAGCTGAACAGGCTGAAACAGTGTCAGACATTAAAAGATATGCATAATGCAGGGAGATTTTATTTACTCCCTTGTTATGTATATTTAATTTATAACACGTAGCCATGAGGTAAGTTGTACTTTAGGGGTCATTTTGTAAACAACATATTTACTGCATTTGAGTTCAAGGTCAGTCTTGTTTACATAACATTTAACAATTGGATTGAAATTTTCCATGTCATGATGTGACAAAAGTCAGGTACGCACGGGAAATTTCCATTAGAGTTACTCGTATTCTAGAATATTCTGTCAGGTGACTTATCTTTATATTCACACAGTTTGGTAAACAAGATTTCATTCCTATACTAAACTTCATATTATTAAGATCAGTCAATTAAGGAATTTATTTTAGTAATAGATGTTATAGTTGTGAAAATCAGAGCAAATTCAGAGAGAGGAATTATTTATTTGAAATATCCATTGGAATTGTTGAGAGTGCTCATTCTCATTTGGGATTAATACTTGGCTTTGGGATTTATGTGAATTAATTTAAAGATATTCTGGATTACATCATTCATGCATGTCAGGACATTCAAGACTACTGACACATGAGGATATTTGAGGCTATTGGAATTCATTCGGAACATTCTATATTTTGGACTTGTGATTAGGACACTTAGGATTACTGGATCATTTGGACTTTAATTCAAGTCACTGTAAGTGTCTTTTAAATTTTCACTTTAACTGTCTAGAAATAAATTGCTTGTTGATTTTACTTACATTGTTGGTGTCACTTTCTTTCTGTTACATTATTTTAAGATCTAGAGTTGTAACACCCTAACTGTCTTCATATATCCAAGATACCACGGACTATTTCAACAAAACACCAAACACTAACCTTCCAAAAATCACTCTCCACTTGCCTGATTTGCAAACACATGCCCAAGAGTAAATCGTTCAGAAGTTCGACAACAGGAGTTAGCTACACGGTCAATCAGAAACTAGTATGTCGAGCCAAAAATGCAAGCTATTTTCTGACATGCAAGATCTGCGCCACTCAATATGTTGGCGAAACCGTTGAAATCAGAAATTGTATGAATAATCACAAAAGCCACACCTGCAACAAAATCAAAGATAAAGTCGCCAACCACTACAACTCGACTGGACATTTAGTAGAGTCCCTCGAAATGCTATCGATTGAATCAAACCATGGGTGGACCGACATAGAACGCACACATAAGGAACGATACTGGATGCTACAATTGAAGACTCATGGAGAGTTCGGCCTAAATGAAAAAATCTAACCTTCCCGTTGCAGTCTTATCGAAATTACAGCCAGTCATCAGTTTTTCAGCCGTACGCAATTTTTACGATAATATTAACCCAAATAATGACATGTATTATTATTATTATTATTACTATTATTATTATTATTATTATTATTATTATTGTTATCATTATTATTATAGTTCTTGTCCATTATCCCGTTACACCATTCTCTTTACATCTTTCCTTTAGAACCTCCATGCATAACTCTACCAGGATATAATTTCTTTAGCCAATTTTGTAAATGGCGTTGATTTTTTGTCACACTGTGTTTCCGTCCTTTGTCCACAACCTGGAATTAGGTAAAAACATGTTGGTTCTCTGTGATAGACAAAACAACCTGCTCGTTTATTACTGTTACACAACTTTTTATTCTTATATCTGTTGTTGTAAATTCCCCCTAGTGATTCTAACATGTAGGAGTCCAGAATGTTTGTTAGATTTTGTGCTTAGTGTTTGTTTTGTGTATGTAAACTGTTTATTCCCCTGACGGAGAGCGTGTTGAGCTCGAAACGTTGGGAAACCGTTTTGAATTTGCACCGTTATCAATATATCTATCTATCTATCTATCTATCTATATATATATATATATATATATATATATATATATATATATATATATATATATATATATATATATATATATATATATATACCATTCAATGTCCATGCAATAAACCTTTAATAAGGTCTGAATACCATAATGTCTGAATACCATTTTGCTCAACGTTATTATATTGCACTCCAGTACTGAATTAATTTCTATATGTGTTATGTATTATGGACCGGTGGCCTGAGTTACTGTAATAAATCTTTGACAATGCTTGAGAGGATAGAGATGCAGAATCTACAGTACAGTTCAATCTATCTGTCTATTGAGCAATTTGAAACTGTCCGAGAATGAGGTGTGTAAAAAGAAATATGTGTAAAAGGTATGAAATGTACTCTTTTACGTGACATATTAACCTAGATGTAGGAAAACAGTAAGTCTAAAATAAAATACACTTCTTTATATCGTTAACTTTGGCTGAAGCCTTGATTATCATAATGCGGCATTGTTACAGAATTGGATATGACATTATCGTGAACCATTTACTCAAAAATTGTTGATTGAGTCTGTTAATTATGCACCAGAAATGTAAAAATACATCCATATGAATTAACCTTGTACAGTTAATCTTAGCAAACACATAGTTGCATGTCCCACATAAAGATATGTAAATTCTTATTGAGAATTCATGGGATCAGAATTGTATCTATCTTCACATTTGGTTAAGGATATAGGATCTAATTGTACCTACATTATGACCTAACAGGCACTCATTAGGATGCATGCACCTTTTGAAATGTTATTTCCATATTGAATTAACTTCATTGTAGTAATATCATTTTATTTACTACTTTGCCACCCAACCTCCATGTAAAATATATACTAAATTGTGTGGTAAGGATTAAACATTACCCCTCCCCTACCATCTTAAACCTTATGATATCTGGTGTTCCTCATTAGTTACTTTACCTATAAATGGTCAATATACTCTAGCTAATATACTTTTGGAAACCTTATATATTTTGAGGTTGAATATTCACCTAAATGCATGTTCATTGCTCCACATTGCCGCGCGTCACTATATGAAGTTTAATGGTTTTTTTATATTTGTTTGTACACTAAATATCATTTTCAAATCTCCATGTCAAGTACATCTGCACTTCATTTACTTGCATTATAGTGATCTATGAGATTAAATAAACATACTATATCTCTTTCAGGTCTGAACTGGTATTTGGAACAAGGTGGAGAAGTTGGATTATATCAGATGCTTCCAAGCAGTCAGGGTATGATACAAAGGCCTCATCAGTAAATATCCAACTTACCTGGCAACACTCACCATATTTTCATACAATGAGATATAGTACCTCAATCACCTAAGTCTTCACCAAACAGACCAAAACCACTGTTCAAAAAGAGATAAAACTTCTTTGTAACTGTAGATTTCTATCACTGAACCGCCTTCAATAGTTTTTAACACTGAAAAGTGTTGCATGTTTGCCATAAAACATGGTGCTGGTCCCATCACTATGAGTGATCTGAATGTACTATTATCTTTTCTAACAACTGGCTGAGTATCTTACACAATAAGGCTGGTAATAGCATTTGTCAGTCTTTCTTTGAACAAGTATATTACATTTTTGCCTCGAAAATCACGATGAGCTATCATGCTTCACTGACGATGGATCAAATGTTTAAAGTTGCGCTGATCTAAAGTACCAGTTGTCTTAACTGTCATTGATTGGTCAATTTTGCTGTCTAAGAAGCTGTGTGTTTTATTTTTTTTTTACAAACTCATTTTATATATTTAAAATGTTTTCTTATTTAGAAATTTAATTTATCAATGCTTTTCCATTTCAAACAGATTTTTAGATAGAAATTATCTTATGTCAGAAATATTGTTACTGCCTTGAAAAATTCACATAATTAAGGAAGATTTAACAAATTTAGTTTTTCAGTCTTTAAAGCATCTGGTCCCAAAATTGCACCCTAATGAACGCCAACACTATTAAGTTTCTAACAGCTCAAACTCCTTATCTGCCATGAAAGTGAATCAGATTTGCTGAGCAAAGTTGGAATATGTAAAAGATGCATATGTAAGAGTTTTATTTAAATATGCCACAAAATGATAGTCTGACGGGGGTCAGAATAGGAAAAAGTGCTTCCAGGTCAGTACCCAGCTAAATAATTCATACCTACATTTAGAGCATTTGTTTGGCTGTGCCTTTCAATGTGAAATATTCATAACAGGAAGTGATTTCTACCGTGGAATAATTGGGAAAGAATCATTCTTTATTTTGAGATGCATTGTGAATGTGAAAGTAGTAGAGATACATTGGATATTTTAGATTTTTATTACTGGGATAAATCAGCCCTTCTATATCCCATGACTTTATTATTTTTAGTTTGACCGTCATATATTAGTGCATTCGCGGTTAGGTGTACAAAATATAATTTCCAGCGGGTAATTGCTACGATTTATATTATCAAAGTCGCGACGGGAATTTTGCCCAGCGCGGCAATCACCACGATTTATACTATCAAGGTCGTTACGGGAATTTCCCAGCTGGGGCAGCGATATGTATTGAAGGTTACTATACTAACACAGCTTCGCTTCAGTGCTGCAGTCAGACCTCGATTATTGTTTACAACTATACTACTGTAAAAACACAATTATTGATCGTCACCAACTGTGTAAAATATTTTGCTGATATTATTTTCTCTGCAGCGGAAAAAATGTTTTCTCCACAACTGAGTTAGGTTGGTATTATTCGCAGCTGAATATTTTACACCGGTGTAGTCAGCGACTATATTTTTTGTAAGCGAAAACATATTATACCAACTGCCTCAGAGAATATTTTTATTTTAGACATTGACCCTGATATGTATATATATATATATATATATATATATATATATATATATATATATATATATATATATATATACATAAATGGCGAAATATCCACAGATCGATGCATATAGTATTCTTTATGAAAATATCTGAGTCTAGAACTAATCTACCAAACCAGTGGAGTGTGCGAAACGTCACAGAAAAGTTCAAGTCGTTGTTTCGCTGAAATACATCATTTGTCAAAGAGGCTCAAAAGATGTTGCACGATTTTTCAAACACGTATCCGGTATACTATTTAAGGGTACTGATTAGTATGTGGTGATTTGACCAAAATACCGAAGAAAATTATATTCAAGCACAAACATTTATTTCAGTATGATCCTCAGTTGCTGCAGCCTAGTGCGCGAGTTTGTTTACAATCCACTGCCGATAATTTGGAAATCTTTTACAGAAAATGGTCGTACAATGAAATACTATACACGTCTTTACAACCCCTTAGATATGATAAGGAGGAGCACACACGCCTGAAGTTATGTACGCGATTATTCGAAAGCGTATATGATTATATCTATGAAAGAAACAGCTGATTATGTTTATTAGAGAATAACATTTGTAAATGTATAAGAAGGTCAATGGCATTAGGACGAAATCAATGCAAAGGTCTATGCCTTGGAAAACATGAATTCTGCGGCAGAACATGCCATTACGAATACTGTAAATCACATTTGCTCGCGTTACGTGTTGGTCCGGATGCTCGACTATGTCTTCGATGTGGTATCGGAGTAAAGTCTCGTAACAAACTTTGCCGACCATGCCTATCTGTTCACGAGTATTATCGTGCACGCCGTCAAAGATCCACCCGCGCAACAGCAGCGGAACCTACTGCGGAAATACCCAATGTTAACATCCCCGACGACGTTGATAAAGACGATACAGAAGTAATGAAATAATAGCCAGGATTGAGGCAATTGCCGTTTCCAAACCCGGTAATGTAAAAATTCTTAAAAATATTATTGACGGAATTTGCAATAAAACAACGATTTTTCCTTATATCATAGTATGTCGACTGTGATTCAACTAAAACAACTCGCGCAACAGCGTGGGATATGAATAGCAAGACGTATGCGAAAAGCTGACATACAAACGCTATTAGGATTCATAACTGAACCACAATCGGTTGTGCAACAACCAGTTACCTCAACAGCAACGGTACTACAACTGAGACAATTCGCGCGCAAGCGTAACATACCAATACCGAGAGGTGCAAGAAATGCTAACATGCTTACGTTATTAGGTATCGTAGCCGAACCTCTCTAGACCGTGAGACAGCTTCGCGAAACAGCAGTACGATTTAATATCGAAATTCCTCCATGTGTCAATTGTAACTATAGTCCAAGATGAACAAAACCATCGACGCCGCGCAGCTGCTATCGCCGCTGAGGCAGTCCTGAATGTTCATGAAAAAGACCGTCGTCGTACCGCGACTGTTATCTACGCTGTGGCAGCTGCGGATGATCGTGAACAAGAATCCCCTGAGTTTAAGTTTCACAAGGGTGAAGACATTTATGTGGATTACCGTGCGATTATTCCAAACGCGTACGCGCCAAGCAAAGACATTATAAAAGTTTTATTGAATATGCGCCCGGAAATCGTATCGATATTACAACGCTCTGGCACCCGCAGTATTAAAGCGGATATTATTTCCATCCACATTTGACTATGTCGCTTAATCGCAAGTCACAATGTAAGGATGGATTTAAAACCCAAACACAGTGGCTTCATGGTGTCCCACTTATAATCACGAACCGCAAAGACGCCAAGGCGATCAATAAAGTAGTCGATACAGGTACTGAAAAGGTTCTCCACACAATGGAAAAATCCATCAACACCGGTTCAGGATGGACTCTTGACAAATGTACGGAAGTTCAACCTCATATTTCCTCAAACATGCTAGCTATTTCACCACCACAAACGTATCAATCTGTGAGCTGTATGTACTCGGGAACGTTCTGCGTTGGTTACATCACTTATGCAAGACAAGTGGATACGACATGCCAGAAACGGTGAGAAAAGTAGATTGTTCCTTACTCGATCGATGGTTATGATTTGGAACACTCATAGATCGTGACCCAATTCGTGGATATCTGTGGCACTGATGAGAAACTTGCTTGTTAATTTAACCGAGAACTCGTAAGACCGTATACGGGTTTCGCCACATAAGACCTGGACGAATGAACCCACAAAGGACGCTAGAAATTAGAAACCCAAGAATACTACGTGGTGGAAATGTGGGAGCACAAATACTACTGACTTCTAAAAACTAATCTAGAATTTCGACGCGTCATTGAAGACTACAACTTAGTGGAACTCGAACACTGGATCCCCTCGACAGTTTATTTGGAGGATGTACCAATGCCACACGCCCGTTGTACCACGCAGACAAGTCTAAAAGAAAACAATTCAAGTATGTATACGTATGTTCGTGGTACTCTTGGATATATACACATTTTCTCGATTTCCCAGAGGGTCACTCCGAAATTCTTACAGAGCACATCGGTGTTGAGCACATTCACCAGTACGAAACACTGATCAAACGCAAAGTTCCTCCACCCACGGACTTGTTCCATCCGGTATTGCCGCATCATTGCAACGAAAAACTGATGCTTCTCTTGTGTCTCACGTGTGCTTAAACTTCCAATAAACATGAATCCTGCCATCGCGACGATAAGCAGAGCGCCTTGACAGGAACGTGGCTATCCGACGTGGTGTCATACATAATAAGGGAAAGAAGCATTCAAGCGATGGTACCGATCCGTGGAGAGAATCGAATTGGAACACGTCGAGCTCAGCATGGTAAGACGGGCTTAGTCATGCTAAATTGATTGTGGGGAAAACTAGCTCAGCACCCTATTATGCCCAAGATGGAATACTTTACTAATCCAAGCCGATACTGTCAGTTGTTTGACAATAAAAGAAACCTCAGCAAACACATCTGTTACGGAATTATGTATCATTTCTTTAAATAATGGTATAGTTTTAGTAGTTTATGACTTGTGTATAGTAGTCTAATAGGTGTCGTCTTGCAGAGTGCACATATACGGTAAAATCAATATTGTCGGTTGAAGCATGAGTCATATCACGTTATTCAGCGCGTGAGATTTGTCCTTTTGACCTGCATTCAATGTTCTGACCTGGATTTCGTAGTTCAGTGAGTGATTCATTTTCTGTTGACTAGAAGTAGAATAAGTTCGTAAATACCGAGATGTTGATTTAAGACGGAATTAAGAAATGGGTTTTACTTGTATTTCAATGACGCAGTACAGAAACTATAAAATAGATGTAATCAGAGCGTTCGTCATTCTGTCATAGTTCGTCAGAATGAGAGATCATAAGCGAGATTGGTTCATTTTGTGTGTGGTATTCTGCTTCAGAGATTATTGTACAGTACATTCTGGATTTAGTACTGCTACTTCAAATTTAAGTATTATTCAGCTCCGTTGGAATTATCGGAAACATTTCTAGAACTTGTGTGATATTCCATATTCACAAGGATTATTTGGAATTAATAATATTTGGATATAACTGATTCTTATTAGCACTCCAGCACATTGGAGGTTTCATTCGGAATACTCTTCATTCGGAATAATTTGGATTAACTTCCGGATCAGTGAACAATAGAACAATTTAGGACTTTTAAGGATATTCTATACTGTAAGTTATTTTTAATTCTTTCACTTTGATTGTTTGTTGAAATATTTTAATATTTTAGGAAATTAAATATTTGTGTTTTAAATCTTGAAAGCTTGTTTGAGTCTTTTCTTTTGTTAGATTTACCCCTAGTCGTAGCACATCGAAGTAATAAGAGTAGATCTGGTCATGGTTGATTATGAAGAGGCGAGTTTGCCAGTTTGATGTGTGAAAGCCAATGCCCGTTTGAAGTTGTGCTCGGTTCTGAAACCTCACCAAATGCAAAACTAAAGAACTCAATCAGCTATCGTTCCAGTAAAGTAGTGAGCTTTGACGTGCTGACACAAGCACTGAAGTTAGGAAAGGACAAACATCTTCTCAAAACCCATGATCCTCACAAAATTACATGTTTGTCAGATCACCACGTTGTCAGTAAACCGTTGGAAAAAGTGTATCATATCAACTACGAGAAACGGATGCTACTTCCAGCTTACAACACCACACCTTACGGCTAAAATAGTGTACACAAAGATAGCGTCGAAGGGATAAGACAGCTCTCAACGTCGAAAAAGAAAGAATGACTCTTCTGTAAAGACGTTTTCTACATATAATAAAGACGAGTGTGATGCTGTGCCCTACGACAAGAATTTCGCAGAGCATTGTACCATAAAAAGCGATGTTGTCACCATCCCAAACACAGGAACAGCGCATTTACAGTTTACTTCTGTAGCTACGAGAACGTATTTACAGTTATTGGGTTCGGATTCAAATAAAACGCAAAGAACAATTGTATCCAAAATGGCATACAAATACAAATTGATAACTATTGGTATCTCAGTGCTATAAAAAGACTAGTTGAGGAAAACTGTAGCAGAGTGATCATAGAGATCTCAAATGAAATGCTAAAGAATAACTTCATCCAAGACGGCACAAAATTTTTAACAATTAACATCTGAATGGTATAAGAAGTATGATGGCCTTGAAAATGTTCAAATAGTAGGAAATTGAGAAACTGCAAACACGTTATAAGAATCTGAATGTAACGACTCTTACACCAAGTGTTGCACCGAATTCCATGGGGGACTGCCATTCAAATGATTATGAACTTGGACGACTCCAAGGTGCTCCTAGAAGAAGTAATTCCATAGGACGACACCCCTTTGAACTTGGGGCGATGTGTGTGTGTGTGTGTGTGTGTGTGTGTGTGTGTGTGTGTGTGTGTGTGTGTGTGTGTGTGTGTGTGTGTGGTGATGAACTTTGGCAAATTTATTGATATTACATGAGAAATACATGATCACAATGACGACAAAACTTTGTTCACTAGAAAGTCATTTTCTTCAATGCGTTGCGGTTGGTGATGAATACAAATCTACCCCGGTGTGAGGAAGAGATTGGTTGCACCTTGTGCACACCGCACTTACCATAAATTATGTGTAGCTAGTGATCGTCACCAGCGTACTTTACACTGCAATGACCTACGCCTGAATACCTGAATATGTGCTAATTTGTTGTATATTATCTAAAATTAAACGATCTTCATATCCTTTATAAAATGTCTTGCTTGGTATGTTTATTTTTAGAATTCAAAAAGTCTGTGGTTATCGCCAGTTCTCAAAGTGATTGACAAATTGGTATCAGTTTATCTTGTGAAAAAATTACTATCAGCAAGCTTTTTACCATCAAATATAGCAAAAATTCATTCATAAAAAGATACATACATACATATAGACAGACAGACATGCATATAGGCATGCATACATACATGACTTTAAATAAGCAATGAAGCAATTTAAAATTTATCATTCGCAGTACAGACAAATATAATAGGTTTTTATTTAAAAACCAGTTGACTTAAAAAAACGAGATGTATATGATCAGTCAAAAACTTGAAAAGACGCAAGAAACATTATTTTTTATTCGTTCAAAGAGACACTATTAAAGGGTTACAATTGTTCTTTTTCTTAAACTTTGCTATCAGCTCGCATTTCAATGAGAGATTGAGTTCCTACAGTCGTCTGCATCTTAATCCAAGTTTTCATCAGTTAAACAGAAGACATTTGCTCATAAACATACATAGTGGTCAAGATTTAGAATTTGGATGACTGAGTTGACGTACTAGTAAAAGTATAATTGTACGCTATAACAAAAGTTTGAATCTGAGCCGGGTTTATTTCACCCCTATGTTTACAGCATTTGTATTTGCATCTATGCGTCCCTATAATTTTCTTCTGTATATTCATATTATGAAAATTAGGGAAATATTGCTTTGCAAAGTAAACAATACGATAAACATTTATGAAAGTTTATCATTACCCTAAACGTTTTATATCGTTTGTTTGCAGATGCTTTAAATAAGTCCATGTGTTGGCATTTTGTCACAAGTTGATTTCTGATATGACATCTAAATTAGTAGCATTTTCCGAGTATTTGAATGACAGGCAAATATGGCTGAATAATGATAATAATAATAATAATAATAATAATAATAATAATCTCCATTCAATATATATGTTTTTTTATATATTTTTGATGATCGCCAAAACAGGAAATCAGGTGCCAATTCAAACGTTTTTTTTGCTTGTAACAACTGCTGTTAAACTTGGAAATTAAAGTATCATGAAATGGTACTTTTACCATGCAGTGTCATTGACAAGTCAAAATGTTATGCCATTGAGAATTCTGATGTTGACATAAATATAAACACCGTTTTCGTATCTGTTACGTTTCCTTTAACAATGAATCTTAAATAGAACGAATGTTTTTCACATTGTTAGATTGATAAAAAATAACCCAGGAAAGCTCTATTCCGCATATAAATGCCCCCTCCCCCCCCAATAAATAAATAAATAAATAAATATATAAATAAATAAAAATACAATGTGCGGGGAAACTATCACACTCACGTTGCGAAATTTATGTGTGTAGAAACACGCATTTATGTTTTGTGAACAGAAATGCCAACATATAATCAGATGTTTATAAACACTTACTCTTGTATCGGGTCCAAAAGTGTCAGAGATATTATAATACAAATGAAGTATGAAGATAAGTTTGAAATCTTGTCGTAAGTTTGCTTTGGGTGTTTTCTGGCACAGCAACACAGGTAGGTTATTTAGTGCCAAAAGGACACACCACGAAAGTGGACCCGGGCTGACTCGATGGTTGGATTCAAACCCACGCCCTTTCGGTCGCGAGTACGACTTGCTAACCACTGAGCAAACGCGGCTCACTCTGACCCATGCAGGAGGGCGCACCGGGCATATTCTACATCTCCGAGCCTGTAGGTGGCACTTGTTGTAGAAGTTACATGGATCCACACACACACACACACACACACACACACACACACACACACACACACACACTTAGATTCTGTTATTATGTACCAAAGAAGGAATGAAAACAAGCATTATTTTCTTATTCTTTTAAAAGCACGTCTGGTAATCTTCTCAGGCAGAGTACCCGGGTTGGCAATATTCGTATGCATAACACTCGGGTATGCCATTAAATGGTTGAGAGGAATTTCCGGGTACGAAGCAGAGGATTAAAATTATATGTCAGGAATGGTATGTTGTGTTTTATTTTACACTTGTTTAGAACATAAAAGAGTTTGTTTAAACAATTGAAGAATGTAGTTCTCCGTAATATATGTTTCACATTTGAACCGCATTTCAACCGCACTCAAACTAAGGTCTGATTCGTTAGAGATCTCGAGATTTTTGCTTTCTTCTGCGGTCCGAGTAATAAAAATGTTGCTCCGACCGTTCATGTAAATGCCTTCAAGCTTCAGTTTGGATGATGTATGGGGATATCTGAATGTCCAGATGAAATTTTTACTGTATTTGGATACAGGGAAATACGTCAGTGCAATCATGCACGGGTATAAGATCACACACTGAAGAAAATGAAGATAAAGTAAGTTGTTATGAGTGACATGACTGGTTATGTATGGGAGCATCGGTTGTGACTGGGAAGACTACGGTCTGACATATTTCTTCAATTGGCTATAATAACAATATTGACTAACAAGAAATAAAAAAAAAAAACACTTTTCTGGAGCATGTAATCTATATACGATGCTGCCATTGGTCACTTAGTTTTGTGAGCAAGTTCTCGACATATTCTGTTGACGAAATAAAAATGATTCAGACTCACGCTACTCTCAAAGAATACACTTTATGAC
Source organism: Margaritifera margaritifera (assembly GCA_029931535.1). Classification (NCBI taxonomy): domain Eukaryota; kingdom Metazoa; phylum Mollusca; class Bivalvia; order Unionida; family Margaritiferidae; genus Margaritifera; species Margaritifera margaritifera. Next base: position 876,983 of record JAQPZY010001360.1, read on the forward strand.
CCTAACTGTCGATCAAGTAAAGCTCTTCTTCACGATGTGTACATTTCTTTCCACGACCATTATTTAAAAAAAAAAAAAAAAAAAAAAAAAACACCTGATGGAAAATTTATAAAATTGCAAAATAAAATGATTACATACATTCTGCAGTTATTAAACCCTACTGAAGATTCGATAAAAGGAAATACAAAAAAGATGAAGGTAAGATATGACGCGAAACTCTGGGGATTTAGCTACCAAGATTGATTCACTATTTTGACAGTTGATTCATCAGATTGTAACTGCAACAAGATATCCCTCAAGATCTGTTGAAGAAATAAAAGAAAGATTTTAGTGGTTTTAGTTCAACTTGTGTTCTCCGTATCTGCATATTTCAATAGGAAGATGAGATGCGTTTTTAATAGTACAGTACCTTTAAAAACGATTGAACCTTTTTGAATACAAATAAACTCGCTTAAAATTTTCAGGAGTTGATCATAATATTTATCTTTTAAAAACAAAAAATCGGTGTTCTAGTCGATTGTAATTGAGAGTGACCGCAAAGAATCTATTCAATATCGGAAGAAGGGCACTTAAAAAATGTCGCAGCTTGTATCTACCGCCAACGTTTTGAGCAACGGTTGGTGAACAAGTCCACTCAGAAGATCTGGTGTCACGTGTTGAACGATTTTATATTAATTAATATATATATATTTACTTACACATTTTCTTTATTTTGCATGTTTGTTATTTTTAGTCTTAAGGCTGCTAATCGTATTTTCTGTGTAGACACTCCGACCTTGCACTTCGAGTAGGACCTGCCACCAATTCTTGCAGCTTCTTTTAGGAGATATTTCTAGTTTATTTAGCATGGCTTTCGCTACATAATCCCCTACCACTTCATCATACTCTTGTAAAGGTCACCTAAATATTGTTTTAATATTATTTCAAATGTGCCGAAGCTAGCTCTGTCAATCTGTTTTGATCCTTTCTCTCTCTCTCTCTTTCTCTATCTTTCCCTCTCTCTCTCCTTACAGATTCCTGCATATTTGTATGTTTTGTATTGAAACTATTGTACCACTACTAGCGTTTTATTTGTATTGACAGTATGTGTGTTTGCATATGTCAAATAAAGATTCTTTGTTGACAATGGACAGAGTTCCTATATTGTTGCAATATGTATTGCTCTCCGAACACAACAAAATGCTGTGCTCTGAGTCAGGCGATTGTTTGTAAGTATATTGACAGGTTATCTAACCAAGCAGTTACGAGCCCAGCAAAGCACAAGGGAAGTAAGCTATTTTGAAACTATCTTTCCTCCAATTGTCGTTCCCCCTTTTATACTAACTTTTAGTTCATGGAACTTATTATAACACTGATCTGAACATATTTTGAAAGAGATCTATGAATAATAATTAGGTAACCCTGTATCTGACTGGTTGTACTTCTTGCTTTTGTAGAGGCTGTATTTCTGAAAAGATTTTGATCAAACTTGGTATATAGGCCAATATCATTAGGGATCTCGGACGAGGTTTATTATGAGTGACATCTGTCCATAGTAATTCGGTTATCTAGCGTCTTATTGCTTGAACTTGTTTTATTTCTATCATCTTTTTTTCTAAACAGATTGTGATTAAAATGTTTTAAAGAGTTTTATCTCTATATAAAAAATACACAAGTATCAATGATAGATACAACTAAAACGGAAAATGCAGTAAAATAGACTAGAAATGAATGAAAGACAACACCTATTTACAAATCTGATTAAAACAATAAGTGCATTATTTTTTCATTGTAATGTATACATTTGTAATTATCAATTTAGTTACTTTTTTTAATAAAGCAGAGGAAGAAAAAAAGAGATCAAGATTGCATTTTTTGTACAAAAGGTCTACATAAAAAGGTACGTTTTTGAGAAATTTTTTTGTTTTTTGTAGACTGAGATCATAAATCATACAAGATGAACCATTTTGTTTTTACACTTCGTAATTGTTTTATATAATTCAACCAATCTTTTTAAATCTATATTTCCATATTTTTTTGATAATTTAAAGTATGTATGGTCTTTAGATATTTATATCTATAGCTACCATGTTTAGCATTAATGTTAATACGTTTTTATTTTATTGCCGATAACTCCGGAAAATATATTAAAGTTATTTAAACTGGTTTTTGTATTCTTTTGCTTCAGATAATCATGAAGTTGTCCCCAGAAATCTAGTACATATATACACACTCAGAAATCTAGTACATATATACACACTCAGAAATCTAGTACATATATACACACTCAGAAATCTAGTACATATATACACACTCAGAAATCTAGTACATATATACACACTCAGAAATCTTGTACATATATACACACTCATAAATCTAGTACATATATACACACTCAGAAATCTTGTACATATATACACACTCAGATCAAAGATTTAAGGCTTTCTTCATCTATATTATATGGATTAGTTTGCCATTTAAAATAAATTTAATTGTAGCTTTAATTCTGACAGCAACTTTATGTTTACAATCTCATACATATGTTTTCAGTGTACATTGGAAAGGAATTATATGTAATATTTTCCAACTAACGGAATGATCTTAAAGTCCCTATTCATTATGAGCGGTTATCACTATTAATATCTGTATCAAATTGTCATCAAAAGTAAACACTTCTATTAAATTAACATTATCATTAAATTCGGTTTGTTCCTCTCAGTTTAGAAACCCAGGTTTTAGGAATTGACGCTAGACCAATGTGACCAAAATATGCACCTCGACAAATATCAAATATTGAAACTGGGTAGGAAAAACTTAACACGAAGAAAAAGGGCCAAACTTGACGACATGTATAAAGTAATTATTAATTCTTCACACGAATTCTTAAAAGAAATATTACCCTTTGCTCTCCCACTTAAATTTCGCTATCTCAAAATATAATGTCAGAGATGTATACACCGCCTACTCATTTAATTTCAGATTAACGGCTACTGAAAAAGTATTTATTTCTGTCAACACCAGCACAGTGGAATGACCCTGAAGACAGTGTCAGACACGCATGATCTTTTTTCAGGTTTAAACAAAAGGTTTCATGATAAGTAATAAAGTGGATCATATACTAATTACTGGTGATGGTTCCCATGATATTATACACAGAAGACCTCGAGCCGGTTGCTGTGTTCTTCGAGATGATATATATCAAATTCAACTTTCAACATCTCCATTTTTCACATGTGGTGGTATCCAAACTGTTCAACATATTTTCCTTCGTTGCCCTAATTTTTAAATTAAATCATTTGTCTTTTATTCCAATTATTAATCTAAAATTTCTTCTGTGGGGCAACTATGATCCAGATGAGACACCCCAACCCCCCAACCCCCAACTCTCCAACCCCAACCCACCAACAAAAGAAAACAAACAAACAAATATAAACAAATAATATTCTTGTATGTTCAGAAGTTTATAAAAGATACACAAAATATGAACAATAATCTGCCACGCAATCTCACTCTCTCTCCCCCCCCCCTCATATATATCATATATTTGTATATTCGATGCAGCTCTGTTACTGTGCGTTATTGTTTTTGTTATATGCGGTCATGTTCATTCTTTAGAAGTTACATTTCATTTAGGAAGACATTTTTGTTCGATCATATTTCAGTTTATTATTGGCAATAAAATAAATTTTAACTAAACAAATCTATATTTTCCGGTTATGTTTAAAATTCTTTGTATCCATAAAGCAGAAGGATCGTAAAGCTGTTGGCTTCCGTTCTAATCCTTAATTCTCATTTTGTGTTGTTCATACAAATTAGGAAATTAATATGTTTTAACCAAATTTGTTAAATAGTTCATCAAAAGTGAAGGACCATTTGTTTGCATTATAATGAGTATCTTTCACATACTTGATTCCTATTTACTTCAAGAAGTATTGGCTTCCGATGACGTCGTATAATACTATTCCAAATAGTTTCATTTTCGGTTAAAGTTAGATTTTCTGTATTAATGCAATAACACCATGCTTCAAGCATCTCTTGATAAATAACGATCGTGTGATCAATTTGAGGTTTACATTGCGATTACTCTAAAAAACAAAACAAAAAAAACAACAAAAAAAAACAAAACAAATGACCACCAAATTATATTATTAATCTACTTAAAATTGGTTTTCATTACCTACCTTTTTTGCCCTATTTAGATATCGCTTGACTCAACTGCCTTGAACAAAATACATAAGCTTTCAGTATTAAAAATATTCAATTCACCTTTGTTATCTTTCTTAAGTATCCATTTACGAGATATTGTATCTGTTTTACAATTCCATACAAATTCAAAACATTTCTGTTTAATTTACATAGGAGTTTCAGTTTTTAGGTTTAGTAAAACCGTAGCATTAATTGTGGTGTTGCAATTTTGGTAAGGCATACATTTTTGTGGTAGTATTGATTTTGGTCAACCAAAAACATCAGTTGTAGTTTTAACTGTGGTTAGGCAAAACTGTCAGTGGTAGTATTAATTTTAGTAAGACAAGACCGTTAGTGGCAGTATTAATTGTGGCAAAACTGTCAGTGGTAGTAATAATTTTAGTAAGGCAAAACCGTCAGTGATAGTATTAATTGTGGCAAAACTGTCAGTGATAGTATTAATTTTGGTAAAGCAAAAACAGTCAGTGGTGGTTTTAATTGTGGTTAGGCAAAACCATCAGTAGTAGTATTCATTTTGGAAAGAAACAGTCATTCATTTGACAAAATACACAATTTGAAGCATTATATGTAAGAGCTAATTTTGTAAAAAGTGATTGTCCTAAATTATTGCAACATTTCGGAACTTCTTTTTAGCAACAAAGTAATGCATCCGTTAATCGTATTGGCACGGAATCGAGAATACAAATCAGTGCAAATGGAAGGTTTTTGCCATAGAAAATACACAATAAAAAGAAATTATGCGGGTTTTTTTTTTTTTTTTTGAGTAGATATAAGGAAATATTTCACTTGTGAAGTGGAAACATTTCGTGGCAATACAAAGTTTCCACTTCATTCGTGAGCTAGTTCCTGATATCTATTTTAAAAAAAACAACTTATATATTCTCTATATATTGTATGGCGAGTGTGACAGTACAATGATGTAGTAGTACGATACATAAAATATGGTTGCAAAAAGAAAGAAAGTTTAAGAGTTTTTTTTATGTCTCTTCAATAAAAGTATTGAAGTTTTCGGAGCTGTTCTCATGTGTATTATCATCCATCGAGACCATTAGTTATCAGACTGGATCCCCTATTCAGTAAGAGAAACCACCCGTTTCAGTAAGAAAACAGACTAATTTTTTAATCAATTTAAAACTCCAAGATAGTATGCGATCTCCATGGTGAGAACTGCTGGGTAGTTCAGTATGCTTTTAAAAGCTGCCGAAAAGACTGTTTGATTTTTTTGTTGCTGTACGAATTTTTAAACTCTGCATAATTATTTAAATAATACAATTGTTTTGATTCTATAACTAATGTTCACTTCTCGAGAATTATGTGAGATGGGGGTCATTTATGTGATGTCAAAAAGAAGTTCCAGTTTTTCGAACTGTGGTGAAAAGGTATCGGACAGCTCTGCTATGTGATACAGATGTTCATATCAGATTGTCAGAAAATGATTAGTTTGAACATTGTATAATATAATATAATATATTATCAGATAGTTTGTACACTTTACAAATAGTGTTTGCAATTTAACATTTTTGTTATGTCAGCATGTTAACATATCACTTTATGTGAATCTGATTGGTCCAAATAAGCCCATGAATTCTTCCGCATTATATAATTACTGGTTGGCTGCGACCGTTGTAATTTTCCTTGCCCCGCTTTCTGGAACCATTTATTGTTTTTTTAGTATTACTATAAAAAAAACATGGCGGCCAGCTTTCCAATTAATTGCCCAAAGGGCATTGGGAGAAAAAGGTTATGTCTGTTGGAATATAGCCAATTTACCCCACAGGGGCTCGTTACAAATGAAATTAGGAGTATAGGTCAAGGGATAGAGGGATAGGGGGAGGGGGTCCAAACCTATTACTCGCACCCCACCCCCATAAAAAGCATGGATTAAATGTCAATCTATAGGAGTAAACAAACTCAACTCTCTTTTGAAAAGAATATCGACAAATGCCGGTCTCCCAACTGACAGAAAATTATGCAACAACATCATTCTTCCGAATCAAATAATGCAAATATCCGGTCACAAAAACATCCAATAAAACTTTCTGCCAGATGGGAGACCGGCATTTGTCCACATTCTTCTCTAAACAAACGTGAGTTTATTGACTCCAATACGTTAATATTTAAACCACGCTTGTTATAGGGTGGGATCCATGTTACAGGTTTAACACACCTCCGCCCCCTCCCCCCCCCCCCGTCCTCCCAGCCCTCGATCCATTGACTGATACCCTTCATTATGTTTGTAATGAGCCCCTGTGGGGCCCTCTATCCATTGACTGATACCCTTAATTTTGTTTGTAATATTTTCTGTGGGGTAAATTGGGCATATTCCGATAGATATAACCTTTTTTTCTCAATGCTCCTTGGGCAATCGATTCGAAAACTGGCCGCCAAAATGTTGATAATAATAGTTAAAAAAAAGAAAGGTTGAAGAAGGCGGGGTAAATAAAAATCCCACGGTCGTAAAGAGAATACTGCGCAAGAATTTCCTGGGCTTATTTGGACCAATCAGATTCACATAAAGTGATATGTTCACACGTTGACATATCAAAAAAATTAAACTACCCACACTATATGTAAAGTGTACCAACTATGTGATAACTAGTAATATCGCATGGTCGTGACGTCACTGATTTACGGGAATTCATAACTTTAAGTTCTTTGCAAATGCAATATCATTTGTAAAATTATATAGCAACGTAAATTGCAATAATTTTTCAAAAATGTAATAAAACATTTATAGACCTTTATTTCGATGAATATCATTAGTTGCATGTTACTTACGAATGTTAAGGAATGTTATGATTGTCTTGAACCCCATATACCGATCGTCATCAACTCAGGGTATATGGTTCTCAAGACGGTAATAACATTCCGTACACCCCAGTAACGTAAATGTTACAAATTTATTACCTCATAAACCTTAGATAAACTGATTTGTTGAACATAAGAATCTCTTAGTTGCCATTGTTGGCTGTGCAGACGATTGTATACAAGTCACATGTCTAGTTATGATGACTTTTTTGGAGTTCGTCCACCCCGCTAGCATAATTATTAACACAAATACAAGGTTTTGCATATTTATAATTGACCAATCATATTCCTAGAATTTAGTTGATGCGGTAATAAGAAGATTTATAAACCAGCAAACCAGCTATTGACCAACACGAAACGGATTTCCTATCCACCTAAACAAAGGTCTATAGCATAATCATGTCATATCATATAATGTCATATCATATCATATCATATCATATCATATCATATCATATCATATCATATCATATCACATCACATCACATCACATCACATCACATCACATCACATCCATCACATCACATCATATCATACACAAACATTCTCAATGTGGAATAGAATTTTGTTAGGGCATAGGGGATGTTTTCCTTTCATTTTGTAACACAATTTGGTTTTATTCTGTACAATGACACACAACTAAGAGTTACATTGCTTATAACATCCTGCAAAAATAAAGATTTGTTGCAGTTAAGTAATTCAGTTCTTCGGACCTGAATTTAACATTACACGTCATTATATAAATGACAGCTGGACCACGTGTGTGTGAGTGTATATATATATATATATATATATATATATATATATATATATATATATATATATATATATATATATATATATATATATATAGTTAAATCACAATGTAGAGACAAACAGTCATACAAAGAAGTATATAGTTATAAACACCCGTTATAAATGATATATATGTATACAACATACCAATTCTCTTATTAAAATTTTATACAATTTTATATAATGCCTTAGTATTAAGGCCATTGGGATACAAAGTATCTAACCGACGAATCCAGCAACTTTCTATGATCAGTCTGTTCATCTCTCCATGTTTCTAATGTTTCAATACATTTTAATGCAAATAATCAAACTTTACGGGATATTTCTTTCATGCCAATCGATAGTGTGCATGGAGAGATGTATACATATATATCATTTATAAATATATACTTGTATGTATAACTGTTTGTCTCTATATTGTGCTTTCACTTATTCAGTTTTCTTTAGAGACTCATGTATCTTTCTGCTCCCGTTATACATATGAAATTGTTATGATAATGCGTATCATTTAAGACGTAATTGTTTATACACTAAATGCGAAACTAGTCGCACAAATTTATCAGCGTTTGTGCGTTTGTGTTTTTTTAAATTTCAATCACACACACACACACACACACACACACACACACACACATATATATATATATATATATATATATATATATATATATATGTGTGTGTGTGTGTGTGTGTGTGTGTGTGAGAGAGAGAGAGAGAGAGAGAGAGAGAGAGAGAGAGAGAGAGAGAGAGAGAGAGAGAGATTTGTTTCGATCAAACCACCTTTTGAATTAACCTCATCATTCGATTTGAAAAAAGTCGGAGTATAAAAGATAAAGTTTGAGAAATTCATTTAACAACCACATGGTTAATATTTAATCCTTTTGGAAACAGAAACCTTGAGCCAATATATATCTGGTAAATACAGACTATTGTCCAAGTATCCAGACGATTACGTGCTGGTTTCTAGACAATCTGTTCATATGGTGTCGTGGTAGTAGTGATTTACTTATCAGTGGACATGGCCTTATGTGATTTCACATCACGTACTATATACAGCAAACTACCTATGGTCAGGCATAGGCAAGTATTAAGTAAAAAAAAAAAAAAAAAAAAAAAAAAAAAAGCTCAGAAACTTACCGGACCAACCTTATTCGGGTTTCCTTATGAGAAAAATTTCACTTGTGAAGTGGAAACATTTCGTAGCCGATATAAGTAATATCTGTAATATAGGTACCTGATTTAGGCAATAAAACAATTAAATCCTGCAAATCTTCATTTTTTTACATTTCTAAACAAGAAATGGTTTCCATTATCTGTAAAATTCTTTCTCCTTTTGAAGCTGTAGTTTTATATCTTGTAAGCCAACTTTAGTATTTTATGCTAGAGCAATAACACGGGTCAATGTGTGTGTGATACACCTTTGTGACAATCAGATTTTTAATAAGGTTCTAAGTGTGATAGATTCATTTTTCGGTTATGAGAGAGAGAGAGAGAGAGAGAGAGAGAGAGAGAGAGAGAGAGAGAGAGAGAGAGAGAGAGAGAGAGGAATAAATAATATGTAGGAGATGTAAACTGGGTCAGTTCCTTGTCGCCATAATCAGGGGTGGGGTGAGATCTGAGTTTTTCTGACCGATTCCAGTGACGTTCTTAGAAAGTGTACGATCACTGTTAAACAATGTTCGTTTCTGAAATTCATTTGTAATTCAATGTCGGCAAGTTGGTTCTTAAGATTCTTACACTGTGTCTTTGCCAATATGTGCTTTCTCCTTGCGCATACAGTATAAAAACGAACTACAATCCACCTATAAGGGTTGAGTTTGTCGAGTAGTTACTGTGTCTTGGTAAAATAATCTTGGGAAGTTACATAGTATTGTTTTGCATTCTGAAATAAATAGAAATTCGTTATTACCGACATTAAATGATATGATCTGTTCTGCTCCGACAAAAATAAAAAGAAAAAACTATAACAACACACCAGGGCATCAAAGCCACTTAAAATCCGATAGTGATACATGTAATTGGTCACATTGATAAACCTCTTCCAACAATGTTGCGCGCGCATTTTTGTGTAAGTATATGGGGATCATACATGCTTTTTCTGGTATCAACGTTCGTCGAACCCCTTGTGAAGGCGCCGATCCGGTACGTTGGCTTTACTTAATTCTTTTTCGGACCCGTGAGCGCTCCTGATCATCTGATGTAAAACGAATGAGCGTCTCGCAAGAGAGCCAGATTCTAAGATCAATTGAGAAATTAACACAATCGTTCAGTATATCTCATTTATGAGACAAAAAGGAACTAATTGATTGTTGGCAGGTAATTACATGAAATTACTTACATTCTGAACCGTAGTTTGATTTATACGTAAATGAGAATACACATCAGCTACAGTGAAGCAGGCACATTGAAGAATCGACCCTTTGCGGGCATTATTATTTCTGTCGCTCTGAATGAATAATATGTATTAGAGCAAGAGAGTACGTCTTATTTCTCTACTCAGAAAATTCCTAATTTCTGTGAGAATGGATTGTCTGTTTTTAGGAAATACACACACGATGCAGAACTGCAGAGTCATTTGTTTTGGGTGCGACACGGCAAAATGATAAGTATGACAACACATGAGGGAATCAGTGCAGCCTGAATTCCAGTATTGATACGTGGATACGGCCACATTGATACATCTTGTCCAACACTTTTTATGTAAGAATATTAGTTTATTGAAGATAATTGTGTCATACTCTATTATGACAATAATAATATACTTAATTATGTTATGACATACTCTATTATGTTTCTGTCTCAAAAAATAATATAATATAATGTAATATAATATAATATAATATAATATAATATAATATAATATAATATAATATAATATAATATAATATAATATAATATAATATAATATATTATAATATATTATTTGGTCTGTTTATAACATTTTTATTTACCAATTTTAATTTCGAAAGCAAATAAAATACTGTAAAATTTGAAAGAAGGACATTTCACAGGTATTACAATAAAGGTTTCATATCATTTGATTTATTTTTTGTTTTTAAATATACACTTAGACTAAACTTACTTTAATTAAATGTAACTATGTTTGGAAAATTTATATATCTGAGAGTAAGTAAAATGAACAGGGATTTGGCTAATGTTTGCCAACCTGAGCCAAGTGGGAATTCGTATATTTGCAGACGGATCACAATTTGCTTACGCATGTTGCCCAAGAAGGTCAACAGCGTGGTCAAAGGTCACACACTGAGATTAGGCGAAGGAGGGTAAGAGTTGACATATGTGCTTGTTCCAGTTTTTGTATATAAGCCAAGAGAATGACAATAAGCCTTACTTCGTTCCCACAACTTGCATAATAAGGACAACTGCCGAGACATCCATAATGAAGGCAACTCTGATTGTCCTGTGTGCTTTAATAGGTAATTTTGATCACACTTATATTTGCTTTTTCTTTCTTGGGTACCACTCTAGATAGTTTGATAACTTAAAATATATTTAATTTGCACTGAGATTATGCTATCAAAATTATTACTTTGATTTCATCAATTAAATACGTTATCTTTGACGAGGTGGACAGACAGAATGATAGGTAGAACGAGAGGTATATTTTTTTTATAGCTATTTAATACCTTTAAACATCAACCCTCTGATATTTTTTAAATATTTGTTTAAAAAATTTGTATGAAGATTTTGTAAAAGCAGACACTCCTATTTAGTTTGCATCAAAGTTCCTGAGATTTTTTAATTCCTTGTTGACATTCAACCCGTTCATCGAAATTCTAGCAAACTAAATACTTTTACTAAAACTTTGCCAGGAATCCAGTGGCGGTATGTCTTCAAATACACAGCCTGTAAAAGCTGCACAAATATTATGCTGACATAACAGACCGTCATTAAGTAGAATGTATGTAAGTAAATCTCGTCAACGACGATTTTGCAATGGACTATGAGATAATGTGAAACTTTTGTTTTCGGTTAAACCTTATTCAATCGATTCAGTTGGTTTGTGTGGTTGAAACATATTTTATAGCAATCAAAATGAAGCAATGGTGATAGGTTACACGTTTCGACAGCTTAGCAATTCCTCTTCCATACATATGATACTTACAAATATAAGGACATGATGGCTAGAGTCCAGTTTTTGATCAAGATTATATTGCTTTTTTTCTCTACAGCGGTGACACTGGCCCAACATAATCACCATTGCACTCAAAAATCGGATTGCAGTTCTCTAACTTGCGGTCACAACGAGGACTTCCACTGCACAGATAGTGTATGCGTTTGTCAACCTTGTGAGTATAGCTTTTCATCATAGCTCTTGGATTACCCAGTCTGCACTCCTTTCACTTCAATTGCCCAACATGTACCAACAATAAAAGACGTCACAAAGTTACAGCTGGACAGAGACGGCTGATGGACGGACTGAGGGACGCATGTTCTTATAGACAAATTGAAACCTTTACACCGTCCGCTTCTTGAAGTGGGTTATACTAACATTTGGGTCATGCTGACGTTAAATACAATGCCCTGATTTTTTTATCTGCAGTGCACGGAAAGAGACAACTCTGCCATGAACATCATCATTGTACTTGCAATGATGGCTCCACTAGCGTGTGTGGCGCTGATGGCACGTGCATCTGTCACGACCAAGGTCATGGAGGGGGTAAGATATTTGCTTATTATTTATTATATATATATATATATATATATATATATATATATATATATATATATATATATTACGTTTTAGTACGTTGCAACAGTGTTTGATTTAGTTCGAATACCTCCTTATCGTTTTCATTGCTTTATTAGTAGCTTTCGAAGTTTTCTCCAAATCTAGCCCTAGCCTATTTTTATTCAGCGATTGGCATATATAGTCTACACAAATTAGCCTATTTTCATTCAGCGATTGGCGTATATGGTCTACACAAATTAGCCTATTTTTATTCAGCGATTGGCGTATATAGTCTACACAAATTAGCTTATTTTTATTCAGCGATTGGCGTAATCAGTATACACAAATTAGCCTATTTTTATTCAGCGATTGGCGTATATAGTCTACACAAATTAGCCTATTTTTATTTAGCGATTGGAATACAGTATACACAAATTAGCCTATTTTTTCAGAGATTGGCGTATATAGTCTACACAAATTAGCCTATTTTTATTCAGCGATTGGCGTATATAGTCTACACAAATTAGCCTATTTTTGTTTAGCGATTGGCGTATACAGTACAGTATACACAAATTAGCCTATTTTTATTTAGCGATTGGCTTATATAGTCTACACAAATCAGCTTATCTTTATTCAGCGATTGGCGTATATAGTCTACACAAATTAGTGACTGGCAGTGGCTTTATTCAACACTGGGAGGTGTATTCATGGGGCATAACTCACTTTTGTACGGACTAGATTAGAAGAAACACAGAATAGATATGGAAAAATAGATGGTCTGCGTGTAACCGCTCTTGGCCAATGATACATTTGTCTCAGGTTACTTAGTTGGGCATGTTCTCACGTTCTTGTTTGCAAAAGCCTTCATTAGGGTTGTCTTCAGTTGGAGATAAGTGTTGTGAAAAGAAAGTTAATTAGGCCGAACGGAAAAGAATGTTGAGACAATAAGATCGAAAAAGATATATTTTATGCATGATGTGCGTAAGTAGCAGAATATTGGATACTTTGTTAACTACATGATATACATTTTATGTAGACTAAACTTACTTACTTAATAACACCGTAATTGCAATTAATTTATTCCCTTATTTTCGTTTCTTTTTCAGTTTAAGAAATTGAAAAGATGAAAATGGAAAAACTTCGTTCAAATGCGTATGCGTTTGTGAGGTGTAAAAAAGGGACTAACGATATAGTCAATAAAATGATTACCATCATTTTCACTTTCTTATTATTTCATATTAAAACCGTAGGTGAGCAAAGATATGCCACTTATTCAAATAGGTTAGACCCCCCCCCCCCCGCCCCAATGAATAAACAACAACCCCACAATAATACACTGCTTTTGAAATTGATTTAAATTTGTGATTGATTCGATTTCTGAGGACTGGCACAATAGTTTAATCGATAAGCAGACATGATGTTGTACCTCAATTGTTCTCTGTCTTGGACCCGCTTAAGAAATTAGGGAAAAGAATGAAATAGAAACTACATTCGTGCACGGAATTATTATTATTATTATTACTACTACTACTACTACTACTACTAATAATAATAATAATAATTGTGGCGGATACCTCGTTACAAGGTGTCCGATTTGGTTGGTTATCGTTATCTAGAGGATGATCGACCTCGGTGTTATTGCCCGGATCGAGTAAATAATAAAATAAATTATGAAATTTATAGATGGAATAAATAGAGATCTGAGCAGATATATAGAACAGAATAACACGAAATATAACAATTTAATCAATTACATAAAACAAATTGAGATAATACCTTACATTAGGAAGATACACTTCTTTTTGAATTAAATCATTTACCGAATTTCAACACAAATATACTTATGTAAATAGCCGATCTGCTTAAAACGATAGACTTAGTTCATTATGGAATCGAGTGAACAATCGAAGTCAATGCCCAGCATGCCTGCATAACCTGCTTATCGCTGGTCACTCCAAATTCAATGTTGCTGTCCAGTCAAGGTTGGTGTTCTCCCCTCCCCCCCCCCCCTTTCTCACTCTCTCTTATCTCGCCTCTTTCGGCCCTTAAACTTTGTGTGGGTAGGTAGGTAGGTAGGTGGATACGTGGATACGTGGATAGGTAGGTACGTGGATGGAGCTATTTCCCCTTGTGCTTTCGAGACTAGCTCGCTTCTACCGCCAGAATTGTGTCCCTCAACTTCTAGACACTTGTCACTTGAACAATTGTTTATACGAGAGAATTTCGCCTTATCCTCAAGAAGTCAAGACCTCATCAACCTTTCGCAGAAAAACTTAGACTGATTAAATTTTGCGATGTGGAATATTTAAAACATGAAATTTTGTCTGGGAAACACGCCTCTTATTTAGCGTAGCCAATCAGATTAAACGTATCTACCGCCTTCTATAAATACACGCCAAACGCGGTAAGCATAACCCTCTAGATTTTTAAATAACCGATTCTGGAGAATTTCAAAAGATAATCCTACTTCCACTTGCTTCACATCTAGTCCTGCAAAAAGTCTCAACTCTGACATTTTTTATATCTAGACCTCCAAATGACCTTCTTACCGTTAGGGTTACAATGAATTCTTAATTAAAAATCAATCTCGCCCCCAAACAGGGACATTAAACCCATTGCAGTCTAGCGATTTCATACGGTATATTTCCTCATAAATCTAATTAATTGTTCTCTGCCAAACTAAAGACCTCTACATAAATCGACAGAAATTTGCACCATTACAATAATAATAATATACTATTATGAATAAAGAACCAGATAATGCACGTGCAATTGTAATAATAGCGTATACGTTTGTCTTTGTATTTGGCGAAAGCCGAGTGCGCTTATTTTCCAAATGCCCTTTTCAAGCTAAATTTGTAAACTACCTTACAGTATGCCATGTTGCAAGTCATTGACTTTTATATCCTATTTATTTTTAGATTGATGAATTTAATCTTAGATTTATATAATTTATAAAAATAATAATACTGTGCGTTTTAACTTTGATCTCTTTATGGTCATTTTATTTTTTTTCTAAACAGCCACAGCAATATTTATACAAAATTCTAAAAATTCAGTAAACTTGACCTGTTTGTCTTGCGCGTTCAAAGACTGTCCTTTAATTTCCTTTCGAATGAAAGGTGACGCGTTCAATTCTTTCTCACTGTGTTTAATTCATTAATATGCGCTTAGATTTGCAATAGAATAATATGTAATTTGCAACTGAAAAATATGTGAAGGTTGTTTTACGCTTAGATTTGCAATTTAAAACATGTGAAAGTTGTTTTACTCTCATTTTAGTGTTTCCTTTTGCATATCCGCTACTATACTGAACTTCCTGAATATCCTCTTGTATTCAAGGCTTAAACTTCGACGCGATTTCAAATATTTTTTACATTTCCTGTAATGGGTGTCATTGTCCCTGTTTATCTCTCCTCCTCCTCCTCCTACTTGTACTTCTACAACAAACACCAGCACTCTCAACACATCCATATCACCACCACATCAGCTACTGTTGCTGCTATCACAACAGCAGCAGCACAAAAAACAAACAAAATAAGTAACAACAACAGCAACAACAAAAAAACTACTACCTCTACCACCACTGTTACTGTTGTACTCTTTTTATCACCACCACCTCGCTGGTGTTTTACTACTGTTGCTACCGACAACAACACCAACAATTAGGATGAAAGCAACAATAATTATGACGCCGATGACTGCAAAAAAAAAACTCCAATAAATTCACAAGTACATGTACGTGTGTATATTATACGCTATCTAATGTGGTTTCAGCAGTGAGGGTACTATAATTAGAAACAATATAATGGAGCGGACTAAAGTTTTGAAATCAATGATACAGTAAATTTTCATTTTTTGAGTAGCAAATTATCAGCTTGGTGACGCTTACTTAAATATCAGATCTTCATTCTTGGTTAATCCAAGAATTATTTTCTTTGTTTAAATATGCCGTAAAAACAAATGAATAAGTAGTTACAATAAATAAGAATGAAGTGAAAGCAGTAGACAAATCAGCACAAAGTTAATTGAAAGAGAGACTTTCAATTAGTGCAAAATCTCGTGACACTCTTTTGATGCATAACGAAACTGAATTTAAGCTTACATCCAAATTAAGCACTTTATGGAATGCTTTTAACAAGATAATTTTTGCAAACTATATTTTAATTTGGACTTTTATAATAATAATAATAATAATAATAATAATAATAATAATAATAATAATGCTAACATGCATTATTCTGTTTGTTATATATGTTGTGAAAAACATTATTCACACGTTTCTACTCAATAGTCTCGAACACTAAACAAAAAGTTGTTTAGGTTGTTTCCATGTTTAGCGAACATATACACTGCGTCAACCGTAATACTAAAAGAACGAATGAACCATGATATCATAATGGATGAAAAGTATATGTCAACGTAGTCATGCCTTTACTGATCTTAAATAAAATATGGGGTCCGGTGTGGCCGAGTGGTTTAAGGCGCTAGCCTTTACAGATCACTCTCACATTTCACTTCTGTCTGCGTGAGAAAGCTTGCCAGTAGATTCCAGCGGTTGGTGGTTCTTCCCACGGTCTTTCTGGGTTTATCCTCCACCAAATATACTGGCCACCATGTATAGCCTATCATGTGCTGAAAAATGGCGTTAAACCCCACAAAACCAAACCAAACTTAAATAAAATATTAACTGTTGGTCTACAATTTAATACTAAAGTAGTTTTATGTATGTTCGTTCCTGATTGTTGAGTAATCTGCACCTTAGTTGTCATCACAAAACTTACAGAAGAAAATAATCGATCGCTATAGACTTTTGCAGTTGCAGACTGACACTAAATTGGACCAAGAAAAGCGGACGTCGGGTCTAATCATTACCAGTGCAGGCGGTAGTTCTAATTCTTTCCAAAACCCGGCGCTTTCATTGTGACATCATAGCACGCGACATTAAATCCGGATCACACTTCTTGGTTGGCCTCGTCTAATAATTTCGACGTACTTTAACATTAGTAGTTTACACGGAGGCAACAACAATAAAGAATTTAAGGTTAATTTATTTCTGCGTATATCGTATCACTTGCCAAATCACACATCACTTAAAGTACAAAGGGCATTTTATAAGCTGTGTAATTCGGCAACTGGCTGTTTGTACCAAAATAAATGCAGAAGAAATAATATTACGCTCCTATAATTGCAGTCCTGACCTCATTTACTAACATTATCTTTGATTCTCTTGTTTTTATCTCTCTCTCTCTCTCTCTTTTTTCCTTTACTGACCTTCGAAATCTTGTAAGGTACGAATATTTTCATCTTTTTAATGAGCTGTTTTGACGTCGAAGAATTTTTCCACAGGCCCTTACTTCGATCCATTTTCCAGAATGAACAATCCTAATCAGGTTGATAATGAACAAATTAGCAAGTTGAATAAACAAAATCAAAGAAATATGTGTTTCAATAGGCGAATAAAAGTATCTTTCTTAAACCATGAAACCAATTTTTCCTGGTATGTGAGAAAGCTTGCCAGTAGCTGTCTGTCGCATTGGGATATAACTTCTCAAAGCATTTTCAGAACTAAGATCGGATGAAGTAAAGATACTATGCATGGAACGAGGTAGTCTAAGCCTCTCTGTCTGTATGCAACGAGGTAGTCTACGCCTGTCTGTCTTTATAATACGGTTTAATTAACTTGCATCATCAATGGCACAATTTTTCTTTCATGTGTCTGCATTACATATGTTAATTTGCCGACTGAGAGTTTACTATGAAATAGCTTTCAGATTTTAATGATATTGCACAGTTAGCAAAATCTCGTAGCAGACCAATGGCGAGGAGATGTAGTTTTGGTTTATGCAGTAAGCAACAGAACCATGAGGTTATTGCATAGCTTAAGCTCCGCCTTCTTCCTGTGCTCTCTGATCTTCTTGGCAACTGAATTTCTCAAATATCAAACAAAAATTAG
The DNA here is from genome assembly GCA_029931535.1 of Margaritifera margaritifera. Classification (NCBI taxonomy): domain Eukaryota; kingdom Metazoa; phylum Mollusca; class Bivalvia; order Unionida; family Margaritiferidae; genus Margaritifera; species Margaritifera margaritifera. The sequence continues at coordinate 895,417 of JAQPZY010001360.1, forward strand.
AGTTAAACCTATATTTTAAACCAATCAACTAACTGGGTTTTGTAAGCTAAAGCTCCATTTAATTCTGAAGAACTTGTACTATGAATTCTTAATCATTAAGACAGCTCTTAACCATTATGAGCGTTCGGCAGAGCTCGAGAATTTACGTTGGGAAATTCGGCAGCTGTGAAGTTCCAAAATTAGAACAAGCACACAGCAACATACAATAACGTATTTAGTTAGCAGTACACAGCCTGAACAATTCAATCAAGTTCTAGCTAACAGGGGTTTCCTATACAGGGACCATATTCGGGAAACAAGAACGCGATATTTTTCAAACAAATCTTCAAGACAAATACTTTTGTGCGACTGTTCGTAATGAATAATGGGTTCAGTGTTAATTCTCTTGCTCTTAACCCACCCTGGGATTGGTCTTATTTTTTTTCGCACACAGAGTAGATGGGAAATGACGTTTTAGATTTTTCCACTAGGAGCCTCATTTTCTTATTTGAAACCCCCTTCACTAACTTATAGGTCTAGGAGAAAATTTACTAAAACAAACGATTATTTAACTATGGAAATGAAGACTTTTTACACCGCAGCACAACCGGGGCCCAAAGATTTGTTTACGCCGAGGTTTCGAACAAGGCTAAAATCATTTTTTGCATGGGTTTGGAAACCGAGGCAGCTTTCTTTCCCCGCCAATAGCTCCAGCCGACGAGGCGCTTGCCTACAAGCGAGAGTGTTGCCCCCCCCCCCTTCCCCTCGTCCCGCCACCAACCAACCTCGATTTTTTTAAAATTCTCCGGTGAAAAGGTTGACCGTGCAATTAGAGATTAGTGTGCATTTAGAACATCGTGAGGATCTTTTGCAAGATTTGCGCTGGATTTGTGTTTTTCCCAGTACAAGCCACTCATTGTACCCGGCCGAAGACAATGCGAATTGCACGAGAAAATACCAAGAACACATTGGCAAGTTTAACTTTGAATGGACTGGGTTTCCGGTGAACGCTATGGACAAAATCCAACGATTTCGATTAACGTGTATGCATGGGATAATGCGCGAGGGACGTTGGGGGTGTTGGAGCAAGCTCCGCTTTGAGCCGTCGTCCCGACTCGGCTAAGCCTGGCACCTCTTCCCTGGTTATTATATCCGGGTCGACAGCGCAGTTCGAGCTGACCACAGTGTCATAGTCCAGAACAGCGTTTTTGCGAGCGCGCCCAGCTCTTCGAGCGGCATTTAGTTTAGCATTTAGTTTAGCTAATCTTCTACCAACTGCAACTCTTCCTGGATTTTTTCGCCGTCCCTGCATGGGCGAAGTTTCCTTTGCAGGTTCCCGTTCAAGTTTCTTTGCAAGGTCCTTTGCAGGTTCCTTTTATGTTGAGGCAGGTTGGCGGCGAGTTTTTCAAAAGATTTTTTGCAAGTTCCTTTGCAGGTTCCTTTGCAAGTTCTAGGGGCGTCTGGGACTTTGGCACATGCCGCTATGTGTGTTGTATGTAATCATGCCGGCGACTATGGGGTTAAAAGAGGGCCATATTCGAAATACAAATGGGCGCAGATGGTTGTTAGTGATGTAGGGACAACTAGGTTGTTTCTAAGATCAACTACAAGTTCTTCAGCGATATCAGTTTGCAAGAATCTGCCAATGGCCGCCGTGTAGAAGCCACGCGCCAAGTGAAGTGGTTATTTTGGCTCTTAACTTTGCTTCGTACTTGGAGTGCAGGCGGGCAACGTCTTCATCGCTCAGAGTGGCGAGGATTTCTGCTGCTGTTAGCTGCTGGCCAAGGTACTCCTTTGCCATGCCAGTCAAAACTAGATCAGAGAAACGATTGCACATGCTCGCCACATTCGTCTCTGCCGTAGCCATCTCGCTGACGGCTCTTGCTCGAGCGCCGAGACGGCTAACATTTGGCGCAACTAGCCCAACAGCAGGGACGTCCATTTTGGCCGTAGTTTAATTCCTGGCTTTGTGGACCCAACCGTCAGCAAGTTGGCTACGGCGGGTTGGGCGACTTGCGTCAAACCAAGTAGTTCCTCAACGTCCATGAACGGCCTAAACTGCTTCATAAAAACGAGTAAAAAATTTCTTTGCGTTTTTCTTTGTGGCACGTAGCTGTGCATCAGCATTGGAAGCTACGCGACCGAGTCGCGTGCAAACATATGCAACGTACAAGTTGATTACGACCAAGAAGGCAGAGAAAAGTTCTATTCAGTCATGAACGCAAACGTTGAGACCGTAGCGCTATCCCAGCTGAAACAAACCGGAGGCTATGTTCGTATAAGAATTTTACCATAGCTTTCGGTAGCTAAAAATGTATATATCTCCTCCCACATTTCTGGTGGGACAACGTTGTTTTCCGGCAGGACATCTCTAAATGTATCTTCGTCTTTACAGTAATATAGTGCGACCCAAGAGGTTTGTTCGCGAAAGTCCTTGGCTACGGCATTATTCTCTATACGCTATCCTGCGGTCTCGCTTCGCCGCGCCCGCCGAACCCCCGACATGAAGGCACAATCATAGAGGAGATTATGAGCGCTTTTTTCCGCTGAACATCGCTGATAAAGCATTGACAACTTTATCAAAATTGTGCCCTGATGGGTTCACCAAAAATATTTTTTTTGGTATTTTTGGCCACTGGGCAAATAATGATAATGTTGTCAAAAACGCCACGGAACTCTGTTTCGATGAACTCGCAGGAGTAAAGGCTTTTGCCGCAGCCGCGCCAACCAATGATCATAGCGCCGTGTGCCTTCAGATTTTCAAAAATTGCCCCTGCTCTAGTATATTGTTGTGATGAACTGGCCATTGAGTATATTTATCTGCGCCTCCATTGGCAGAAATATATACGCATTCAAAACGCCAGCAGCTTAAGCGTTTTTTTCAATATCCAGCGTTAGTCCCTTGTTTGCGTTTTCAACCCGCCTGCATGAGCCTGGTTTCTGTAAAACTGGCCTATATCGATTGGTCCTCCTTCCACATCTGGTAGTGTACCTGACCCTGTGCGCACAGCTGGTTGGGTGACACCTTGGCAGCTCCACCTAGAGATAGGAGTTTCTGTTTATTTGGCCTCCTATAGTTGTGGATTGCGACCGCGTCCTCGAATAGTATAACTATGGCTTTTACGCGCTTTGCTGGGGTGGTGAAGTTTATGTTTCACGCGGTGTCGCTTTTGCTAAGCACTGTGCTCCTGCGCCTTAGCACCCGTGTGTAGTAGATGGCTACCTTGTCTATGTACTGGTTTCTTATTGCAGGGCTTATTACATCAAACTCTAGAGACAATTCGCTAATGGCGTAGATGGCATTGTGTTGGGGCTTTTAACCACGCGGCTGTAGTCGCTGAAGATTAGTTCGAAGTTGAACCTGTTAGACAACCCCGACTGGTAAAAGGGTACATGGTCCTTCAGAATCTCAAAGTCGACAGGAACGTAAAAACGGACGCCAAAAGTGTCCGCCAGGGTTTAATCAGACTGGGTGCCTGCCATTGTTTTTCCGGCAGCCACACGCAGAGCCGCTGTTTTGGTGTTTTGGATCCCCTGTCAGACTGAGTTTGTTCTCTCCTTCTCGGAGAGCCAAAGATCCTTGTACACTCCCCAAATATCAGAATCGTCTGTGCTGACAAGTTCGTTTCCCTCGAGCTTGAGGGTGATCTTTTCCGCGATGGTTTGCCCCAATGTTTTCACGCTTTTGCGGTTTGCGTCTGACGCCCGTTCCTTATGTTAGGGCTAGTGTAAAGGCGAGCCTGGCGGTGACGGCTACAATGACGTCATGTTTGCCAAGATTTGGGAACCTAACCACCACCAACTGGCTTTGGTCTATCATGCTGGGGTTGTTGGTAATAACGATCATTGTTCGTGAGCTCCTTACACCCAGCGTGCGCTTAAGTGACCGATAAACAATATATATATATATATATATATATATATATATATATATATATATATATATATATATAAACCTCCGCTACGCTCGCGCTGGAATGGCCGAGGCAGGGAGGGATTTCCTTTGGTGGATATCTATGAAGACACCAGAAACGAGACTGACGTAGCCTCGACGGTGGAAACGATGTTCACCATCCAGGATGACCCGTTTGCGCCTATCACAGTCGACTTGGAGGAAAGACTAGGAGAACTCTCAAATTTGCTCTGTGATGCACTCATGAAAGAACGGAACTCTCCTATACGACGTTTTTGTAAAGCAAGCGATCTGGATATGGCGCCTTTGTACCCGGCCTTTAATATTAATTCTGATTGATTGCAGAATAATGGCACTTAGGCACAGGCAAGGAGGTAAAATTATTCCTTACAAATTTAGCACAATTGTCAGGAACTACGGAAAACATATTGCATACTGCATGGGGTCGAAAAGGATCCTGCAGAGGTCACCTAAAAAAGAAGCTAAGGAGCTACTCAAGGATTTAGTCGATGCTACCAACAAAGATCCAGACACAACTGAAACCGCCATTGGCAACGTTATTGAAGCTGCAGATGAGGGCACTTTTAAGTTGCTGTTATCTCGCGAACTAGCTGCCCTGTATAAATCGCGTCGCGGCGCTAAGGCTAACAATAAACTAAAAGTGCTTGAAGCGCAAAAAAATGCGGGTGACATCACATTCCTTAAAAAAATAAACCGACCAAGAAACGAGGCAGCAGCTGGAAGTCAAACGCGCCGCATATCTGGATCAGGTGGAGCAAACGCCGTACTTAATGGGGTGGGACGCAATGAGAGATAACGCGGAGGCCATGCTCGACAAAAATATTCCGCAGGGTGTCAACATTGCCTCCATACTCACGGCGCTTGGCTTTATTTTTAGCATCATTGGGCTGTTATTTAAGCAAACCCTTGGTGGCGTCGCACCTGCTTGCCCTTTTCCGGGGCCAAACCCTGGACCAAAGAATGGGTTGAAAAAATGGCTTAAGAAAACACTTGAGCGCCTGGCCAGAATGCTTAAGACTCTGCCTAAAAAGGCCGCCGCCACGCTTCCAGCATCATCTGCGGCATCCTTTCTTTTCTTTTGAAATCAACCGCAACCACAGCTGGCTGGCTGGCTGGGCACCTAGTGCTCGTTGTTGCAGTTGTGGCAGCGTTGTACATTCTCATCAGGTCACGCGTGCTGAGCTAGCGCGCGAGCCATATGGCTCAACTCTCACCATGATTCCGCCAACGACAAGCTCTGTAGTCCTCCCGACGGCCGAGACTGTAGAATCGTGCTCCGTCAACGGCGCCCCGGTTGTCTCAATTCGTGCGCCAGCCCTTTTGTGTTTAGCGTTATTGACACCGTTGCCGGCCGTTCCGGCGGTTTTATTATCCAGTCTGTCAAATCTAACAACTTCGTGCCTTGCTTGTTGCGGCTGCTGAGGTGCTTCGGCTTTGTACTCCTAGATATGCGCTTTCTGTGCGTTAATACCTTCGTTTGTGCCCAACTTGCCATCATCGCCAGCAATCAGGATGTTGTTGCTGTAATCGGAATAGCTTCCAATTGTTAACTCCATGTTTGATGCAAACATTACGGACCAACACCAATGACGTAATATATCTTCCTTCGTGCATTGCCACTGATTTCTTGGTAGTTTCTTAGTAGCTGTAGAGTATTGCGCTTTGGGGTTGAATCTCGCTTTAAAATTCACGATTGTGTCACTGACCAAACATCTCGATGGGCCGGTGCCTTTGGAATAGGCTATATCTAATGGCGAAAATTCTTGCGTGACTCTGCGCGAGTTTTCGTACCTCATGGATGATTTAACATATCAGCGGCACTTGAAAACAACACGTTTGCTTATGGCACGTTTGGAGGGCAAGACATACCAGTAACTATTCTAGATGTCTTCTATAGCGTAAGAACCCTGGAAGCATTCATTCAAAGCCTGTTTCAGTCTTTTACTTTGACCCTTTTGGAGGAAAGTGGCAAGCTCCACCTAGAAATAAAAGACTGTTTTTACTTATTTGGCCTCTCATAGTAGGTTACTTAGTCTTGGAGATAATGGCGCAGCCCCTCTTTGGGTTACGGCTAACAACTCTCGTTTTACATTTGATGGTCTGTCAAGATGTATGAACATACCTCGGATGTTCGTTCACCTTGATCAGAAACTATCCTAGATGGAAAAAACAGCACACTACTACATCTTGTGTCCGTTGGCGCAGAGATGTACGGTGATGTAAAAACATCCAACACCAAACAAACATCCAACGCGCGTAAAAACGCCGTTCTGGACTATGACAGTCTGTTCGGCGATAACTGTGTCCCGGACACAGTAACCAGGGAAGAGGTGCCAGGCTTAGCCGAGTCGGGACGACGGCTCAAAGCGGAGCTTGCTCCAACACCCCCAACGTCCCTCGCGCATTATCCCATGCATACACGTTAATTGAAATCGTTGGATTTTGTCCATAGCGTTCACCGGAAACCCAGTCCCTACAAAGTTAAACTTGCCAATGTGTTCTTGGTATTTTCTCGTGCAATTCGCATTATCTTCGGCCGGGTACAATGCCGATATTATGGCCCATTCAAAGCAGCAATTGTCCTCATTTTGCAATTTTATCACTGAACGGGCAGGAATGTATTTTTTGTGCCGGTCAGTAGCTGCCGCCTCTGATTGGCCTGTACTGGGAAATGCACAAATCCAGGGCAACATCCGTCACAAATTGCCATCCAGAATCCTCCTGCGCAAAGTTTTGAATGTTTTCCAGGAGTTTTGCAATGACTTCTCTTCCATGTTGCCTGCCCTTAGCAATATCACCGTCTCCCCTCTTTTGGTAAGTGCGCCCCTTTCAAGCGCACACGTCATCACAAGCGCGAACTTCACGCTTCAAGTTTACCTGGTGAGCAGCTCCACTATTTTCAGCTTCATGACTCTCAAAAACTCGAAAACGTCGGCTTTGTGAACCTGGCCAATTCGAACAGTGGCCTTGTAATTATTTACCATCCCTTTCTCTTTAGCCAGCTCAAACTCTGGCAAGCGCTCCGAGCGTGGGCAAAAAAGATTTTAGCCTTGCTCAAAACCTCGGCGTAAAAACAATCTTTGGGACCCGGTTATGCTGCTATGTAAAAAGTCTTCAAGCCCATAATTAAATAATCGTTTGTTATAGTAAATATACTCTTAGACTTATAAGTTTGTGAAGGGGGTTTCAAAATAAGAAAATGAGGCTCCCAGGGGGAAAATCTAAAACGCCATTTCCCATCCACTCTATGTGCGAAACAAACAATCCCATGGTGAGTTTAAGAGCAGGAAAATTAATACTGAACCCATTATTCGTTACGAACAGTCGGAAAAAAGTATTTGTCTTGTGGATTTGTATGTAAATATCTCGTTCTTGTTTCCCGAATATGTCCCCTGTATGGGAAACTCCTAGAAGGCAATGACGAAAATAGAATTCCCAGGTTAATGCGTGGAACTATACCGCAAGGATTAATTAAACAGAATATTTCACTCGATTCGAAAGTTTTTTTTTTATGCAACCGTAAGACAGACAGCGTCCCTCCCCTGTATATTTGAAAATTGTGTAAAGATTATTTTGTCAATTGTGTAAAGAATATTGTGCCTGTTTTGAAACGTGACAGCTGTAAGCTAGAACTTCAATTAAATGTTCAGGCTGTGCACTGCTAACTAAATACGTTATTGTATGTCGCTGTGTGCTTGTTCTAATTTTGGAACTGCGCAGCTGCCGAATTTCCCTACGCAAATTCTCGAGCTCTGCCGAACGCTCATAATGGTTAAGAGCTGTCTTAATGATTAAAAGTTCATAGTACACTTTCGTCAGAATTAAATGGAGCTTTAGCTTACAAAACATAGTTAGTTGATTGGTTTAAAATATAGGTTAAACTCTAATTTTTGTTTGATATTAGAGGAATTAAGTTGCCAAGAAGATCAAAGAGCCTAGGAAGAAGGCGGAGCTTAAGCTATGCAATAACCTTATGGTTCTGTTGCCAAAAACAATTAGCACCTTGTCTTCCGACAAACTCATGCACCAGCTGTTGTACGAATAGAAACTCTATTAGACGAGATAAAGATATATTATGCGGAAAAACTATTTCACATACAGGCCATTAGATATTTTGAAAAACTATTCTTGTCTGAATGCTACCATTACCAGGTAATAAGACATTTAATCCAACAGAAAATAATATAGATCTAGAGACATTTCAATTAATTTGAGATAACTTTATTATCCCACAACATTATGATTAGATATATCAAAGAAAGAAGAATTTAGCCGCTTTTTCTATTACATCTGTGTAAATCTAACAGCATAAAATAAAGATGTATGTATGAATAAAGTTTCATTAGATACATTTGTAAAAAAGGAATAATCACCTATGGTGGGATAGAGGATAGTTGCACAACCCGATTATGAAGGTTATAACACTCAATTATTACAAGAAGAATAAACGGGTTGGATATACTTCTTCCTAATAGTTTGCAGCAGACTAACAGAAGAAGGAATAGCGCGTCTAAATCAGAGTATTTGATCATAGGTGATATCTATTTTAGCTGGTCATGTTCAAAATAGAATATATATTAGGGAGTTTGAATATTGTGTTCAATGCACCGTAAAAGAAATATATAAATGAAAATTTTAGGTTTTGACACAGATGAAAACATTGCAATAAGATTTCAAATATATGTTTCAGATTCAGCAGTTAGGCTAAACAATGCAGTTGGTGGGCATCGCATATTTTTCATACCCAGTGATATGGTGATGGAAAGGGCTAGTATAAAATGTCATAATAATAATTTACTAAAGTCATCAGATTAATTTAAACTAGAATTAAAACCTGATGTAAATAACCGGGTTAAAAGATCTAACTAATAAAGGTGATAAAACCAAAGAAGGTGAGAGAAGAAAAAAAACTCCGTAATATTTCGTCAAGAGACAAACAACAAAACAACTGAAGACTACTAAGTGCTATATATTACAGACAAAGTGCCTAATGTTATAGATTATGAAACAACTAAACAAACGTCTATTAATTATGACAATGCTTGACGGAGCTGGCAGAATTTACTTTTTGATATAGATTAGCTAACGGATTAATCTCTAATCTTTTTTTTTTTTTTTTTTCTAAGTCTTATTGTACATAATAGTTAGGAGGATAATGATATTCCGTTTCATTCAAATATAGTGCAAACGTAGTATTTCAGTAATTCTTAACGCCACATATAATCATGTTATGAAGTTATTTTAGGTACAGGACTGTTTGAAAGGCTTTGCCATCTTCGTGGCCATAATGACTTTAGAAGATAACAGATTTTAATTGGTTGATCTGAATGTTTACATGTGCATCAGAGACAAAATAAATATACATTTTGTGTGCATCTATGTTTCCTTTTCTGTTGATCTGTAGGTGTATTCCTTGTTGAACATTTACTAATTAATGTTTTGATCCATGCAATCCATTATAATTACACACTGCTGTAAATTGCTGATCTAGCATATTCCCTGTGTATAGAACATGATGGGTAATCCTTCCACAGGAATAATTAATTTTTCTGTTCTGGATCTTAATACTACTCAGGATTTATTTCTTTGTCCTTTTTGCAGAGTATCAAGATTCTTTTTAAACTCATTCTTGGTTAATCAAGTATTACATTTGTTAAGGTCGTATTGCAGCTTTATCAATAATTATCTTTCTTATGATATTATCATAAACGAAAGTAATTATATTTCTGTATTTATCTAATACAAAATTAGCCAATAGCTCACAGGCGTTGATTACAAATTATACTTCATGCGAATGTTATAATCATTCAGCTTGACAATATGATTACTACAATAGTAAAAGTTATGCCCCTAATCAACATTCTTCTAAGGTTGTTGACAACTGAACTATTTTGATCCCCTTAATACTTTACATCGATTGAGACGGAGAAAAGTACCTGATACAATTAAAGCATTTTGTCCTAGCCTAGGTATCACAACTTGTAAGTATTGTTCAGGTTTAATAGTACTTGGAGTGTGCGAAGTACAATGATGCGCTTGGGCTAAGATTCGTAACACCCTGTGTTGTTTTTTTTCCTGTTTGAGGGGAGTTAAATATTTTCCGTATATTGCCATCCTATTTATTTGGTTAGATTTTTATAACTCGTTCTAGGTCATCTAAGAACTTTGCTCACTCATGTGCTTATAGTTATTTATAACTAATATAAACACTAGGACACATTACACCTGCAATAAAATACTCGTAAGTCATCTATTTATTAGAAGTTTGGTAAATATCACTGAGTTTGGATTTTCTAGGTTTTTATAAAGTATCCTCTGTATTAATAGAAGGATATAGATCAAAAGCATTATAAAAATTATTTAAAAACAGACAAATTAGATCTTGATTTCTTAATGTTTCCTTTAAATAATCAAGCGTCTTTGTTCTGCGTTCATTGAACTAGTTTTTTTTCTGTTTCTGTTTTAGAGTCAGCAAGATAAACTAACTTAAATAAAAAATTATTTTCTGTGAATTCTAAAACATTAGCAATTACTCCTCCGATTATTATTGCTGTTTCTATAATTTAATGATAGTAAATGTCCTCATCATTAAAACGAAAGTTTATAGAACTCTGATGTCTATCCATCGGCTTTAACTGAAAAAACACTTTTATCTTCGAAATTATTTCTTTTATTATTATTTTGTTCTATAATATTTTATAGTTGGCTCTTCATATTTGCCGATTTTTCCTATTACAACTTCTTCATTTGTATTCACAAGGTAAGAATTACTTGTATTATTTACCATTATTACAATACAAAATTTTAAATCATCTGTATGATGGATGTCTAGGTTTATAAAAATAATTAATATAAACCAGGCTTATTTATTTTAATGACATACCACTGTCTAGGTATCTCTATAACGTGTAACTTGCATTCAACAAAACGTGATAGAGCAGTCACATATAAAAGTAGTAGCTACTGTTTGTGGTATTGTGAACTAGAGAATATATCCCAAAAACTGTTTAATTTTGATATTTTTACCTTCTACATATCTACAGTAAGCATACGGTTATCTTTCTGAGTTAACTAAAAAGAAAACCCCAACTTTTGATGTATAGCGAAAATCAAAAGGTAATATACTTCTAGGTAGTTTACCATTAGATTTATCTAACCCTTTATTAAAACAAACATATGCATTTGCCTCTGTGTTTAAGTTAGTCAATGATGACTCTAAATCATCAATATTTGTTTTTAATTTAGTTTTTGATATGATTAAACTGTTTAAATTTTATTTTTAATATCATCTGTAACTTTTAGCTTTTTATCGGTCTCTTCTCCACATTTTTCAAATATGTGTCAAATTAATATCCTCCAAAGTCTTGTGTATTTGATTGTCAATACGTCTTTGTACAAACAGTTTAGTAGATGCATTATGTCAATACATCTTTGTACAAACAGTCTAGGAGATGCATCAGTTAATATCGTCTTTGTACAGTCTAGTATTGTCTCGTATATGCATTATGTCAATACGTCTTTGTACAAACAGTTTAGTAGATGCATCAGTTAATATCGTCGGTTCTCCTATATTTGTAATACGGTTATTGTTCATAATCAGTTCACTAGTTATTGAAGTACCTGGTTCATTTACCTTATCATATTTCTCTGAGTTATTGAAAGTTAAAAAAACTAGGGCCGGTTAATTATATTAGCCTAGGGGTTAATATTTCTGTCATTATTTATTTTTAAAAAAGAAATGATCAATGTGGGAAATTCATTGGTTTACCTTTAATGAAAAATTATTTATTTTGTCACCAATATTAGGAACTAAGTTAATAGAACCCTGATGTTTACCTCCAACTACTTTAACTATAAAAAAATTGTATTGTTCTAAATCATTTGGTTTTGAATCTTTTTAAATAATATTCTATTTGTTTGTTGTGTTGTGAGACCAAAGATTATATATATATATATATATATATATATATATATATATATATATATATACATAACGTTTCATTTTGATATTTTACCATCTGCATATATAGAACAAGCATGTAGTTCTCTTTATGTAATAAGACCTCTTGTTTTATAACGAAATTCAGAAAGTAATATACTTCGAGGTAGTTCATCATCATTTATCTAAGCTTGTGTTATGATCATTTAAGCCCGTATTATAATCATTCAGCGTTTTATTAATTCTTTGAAACAGTCTTAACTTATTGAATGATTTCTCTATTTCTGATTGAGCTGTATCAATTTGTTTTCACTTAATGCTAAAGTCTTTTTATTTACGTCATCATGACGTTCTTTTTTAATTTCTTTTTTCTGTTCTTATATTTTGTTCTATGTCATTAAATTCTCTTCCTAATCGTTTCACCAGTATTATAAAGAAATTCTTTATTTGTATATCCTTTCTATCTGCTTTAACTTTTCGTACTCCAGAAGATAGTTCATTTTTGAGAGTCCCTAAGTCTGTCCTTTAATTTTCTTTTGATTGCTTAAATCTGAAATAAATAAATCGTAGGTTGTTTTCATAGCTCTAACAGTCCTTTCACTAACACTTACAACAATTATTTGGATTTGTTTTCATCTATCTTTTTGATAATCCTGCTAAACGCCTATTAGATTCTTCTTCTTCAAATTGAAGTAATCCTATTTTAATATGATTAATTTCTGCTTAGTTTTTATCTACTTTTAAATCCAGATCTTTTAAAGCTTTTATTTCATTGCTTAAATCTGAAATAGATAAATCATAGGTTGTTTTCATAGCTCTAGTCCATACTTTTATCCACATTAACCTTATTCTTTAACTCCTCTATCTTTTTTTAATCGATTTCGTCATACTCATTCTTCCTTTGTAATTGTGAAAGACAATTATTGACAGATGTCACTCTGTCTTTCAGATTTTTTACGCTGCTTTAAAGTCCTCGACTAATTTAATGTTTTAATTATTATCGTTCTTCTCATCATTTGAACTGTTAAAGTTGCGATTTTGATGTATTATACTTTTCTAGAGAGTTCTTTATTTCCTTCACGTCACCCTACAGCTGATATTTTAGCACTTATCCTTGGTTCAGTTGGTCGTAATAATTCCTGTACGTTTTCTGCAGGTTTTATGCTTGATTCCACTCTAACAGTTTGTTAAACTTGTAAAACAAGCGATAGAGTAATTTACCTCTTAGTAAATAAGTCTTGAGCACCTGAAATATTTCTATTTTTATCATATATTTGTTCTTTATAGTTCTGAGAGCTCAGTTTATTTCTCTCTGATACACTGATCCACAGCTGTCAGTTTATGATTAACTTCTTCTCTCCATGTTTTTATATCCTCCAAAGTCTTTCGTATTTGTGCATCAACACGTTTTTATGCAAAACCTGTATTAGCTCCACCAGATATTGATATAGGATCTGCTAGATTTGCAATACAATTGTTGTTTAAGTCATTGTTTAGAGATTGACTTACAGTTTGGTCTTTTTTATTTTTCTCTATGAATTTAAACCTATATTCGATAGGACTCATACAGATATTTCTGTCATTTATTTGACACAAAATTATTTGCTTTACATATTTTAAAAACATATGTAACTGGCATACCATTAAAATCTATTACTCTCAAGTCATCATCTTTAATACTAATATGTAATGCATTTATAGTGTCTCTTTGTGATTGCTTATATGGGCTATTAACATCGTTTTATATAATATTGTAACACGCACAGGGGTTCCTTTACCGAGCGAATCAAACGCCTGCGTGAGGTTGGGCTGGAAGTCCCTTGTTTACCACTATTTCCAAGGACTTCCCGACAACATTCACTGTCGACTGGAAGTTCTCGTAACGCGCCAAGACTAGAAACAATTTTTCTCTAATCAATAAATAAACGACCACAATGTCACAACTACAACTTCAAATTTGCATGGCTTTTCCTTGTTAGCATGCCGTGGCATGAAGCGCATAACACAATTCAAACACCTAATGCAGGGAATTATAAAAATACTAAAACTGCATCAATAGAATCTTGTCTCTATTTTCTTTAGGTACAGATAGGACAAGCTCTCAAAATAATTTTTTTTACTAACATTTCACTTTTCATTATTAACCAATTATGGACCACCAAACCCGTATATACTCTATTGTATCTGAACCCATTTCTAGACTGGTTCACAGTTGTTCGTATGCTAGTCTGGCCTCATTTCAAACTACGAAAACAGTCCACGCCACTGCAAAGTCTCTTAAAAACTCTAAGTATGACGTCTGTTCCTAGAAATTGGCTAATTACTCGGGCTGGGAAATATTTTCCCAACACCGACTTCCCATAATCAAACAACTAATCGCTAAAATCTAACGAACCTATAAATGGAGACGTAAATACAAATGGAAATACCCCAATTTATTACAATATCAGCGTGAAATATATTTTTCATAGGTATGGACTCTAGTAGAGTAGAATGGCTTCCATTACAATAATTCTTTCTATTGCTTAGTTGATCAAGGAAAATGTATACATTCTGAGGCTTCATAAATCCACAAACTATATCTGATTTGGTAGATGTAATAATTAATCTGTGGCTATTAAATCGTAGTAAGTTAGAGTTGTAGTTGGTTATATACACTGTGCAATTATTACTCGGAGTTATTAAAACTTTATAGTTATGTTTCTAACATTCAATATCTATGCTTTCTTCATTGTTATGATTAGCAGTCATTTCTTATTTGACTTTTTTCATGTACATTTCAAGATTATAGAAACCATCTTGTATTGATATGGTGTTGGTTTCATTCTTATCGGTTATATAGCAGAATCTATTGCTTTTTATCATTTGAAATATTGTAATAACAAACTACAGAATCTATTCTCGACAATGAAATGTTAATTTATCATTTCTGTTATCAATTGGATTTGTCTTTCCACAGTGATGTAAATAGAATTATCTTTAGAATATGTCATTAGCTAGTATTCCATTTAAATAATGAGAAAAAAACCTGATTAAGAGTCCTGTGAAAAAATACTAGCCAAGTGCAGTCCTGCCGTCCTATTAAATTGGTGAAAGACTCGCAGTCTCAGTCCTGGCGTCCGTCCACGTCCTTGTAGCCATTTGTTTTATTCGATAATTATCATATTTAATTCATCGTGACTTATTTCATTATCGCTTATTGCTTTACTCGGCATTTTATCAATAGTATTCAACTTAGATATAGCAGAGGTTCCAATCACATCGTGTTTTAAAACCTTATTGGATCCCGCCTTGTCTTTAAAAGCTTTTGCAACAAACCCTAATAAAGTAGCACGAAACCCTGTGAAATCTAAAAGAATAAAAAGTTCCGTAACAACACCCATAACTCATAAACTAGAGATGCAACACTCATACCACCGGATACACTTGCCATATCAACATTTACAAAGTTTAAAACTTATAAGCTATTTTATACTTTTTCTTACAGCTCAATAATGCTCTATTTATTTGACTAAATCATTCTCTATTTCATTAATTTTCATCAACCTAAAAATTACCAAGCTAGTTAATTGATTAACTTACTTTGTTATATTGTCTGGTAGTCTCCCTTGTCCTATAAGATTGTCAATCATAAACTGTTTCAAAACAATTCGAATAACCAATCGCAATGTCTAAACATTTTTTGAAACTTACTTTCATAAGGCACAATCAGGATTTTGAAAATATCACTCATGCCAAACAGAACATACCAAATTAACAGATCCTTGGATACAAGAAACAGATAACAGTTGTTTGACTGGAATTGTTTTCCTGGACTTCAAGAAAGCCTTTAATGTAGTTGATCATGAAATTCTGCTGCAAAAGGTGAACTGCTATAGGTTTGATAATTCTTCTTTAAACTGGTTTAGATCGTACCTAACCAAAGGTCTCAACAAGTAACCACTAGACCATTAGCTCACAAACTCGCACTATTCATTCACGGGTCCCTTAAGGCTATCTGTTTTAGTCCCTCTTCTCTTTCTTATTTATGTAAATGACCTTTCATTAAATACTGAATCCACAAATACAGATGTGTTTGCAGATGATGCAGCTTTGTATACATCTAGTTCTGATATTGAAGTTAGACAAACAAGATTAGACTCATACCTTATTAGAGTTGGACATTGGGCACAACAAAATACGATGGTAATTATTGAAGATAGAACAAAATGTATAATTTTGGGGACATCACACAAGTTACATAAGTTAGGGAACCTAGAAGTATCTCTTACAATACATAACCATCAGTTACAAAATGTCAAACATGAAAAGCTTTTAGGTGTGTCTGTAGATAATAATTTACAATGGGATGTCCATATTGACAAGCTCTGTAAAGCACTGTCATCCAAAATTGCCCTACTCAGAAGAAGCAAGAAATATTTATCTACAGAAACTCGCATTCTATATTTCAATTCATATATTCTTCCAACAATGGATTTTAGTTCAGCTGTATGAGGAAACTGTGCATTATCTCAGCTTGACAGGATTTATAAACTTCAGCAAAGGGCAGCAGGTATTATTTTAGATGCATCTATTGATTATTCATCAAAAGCGTTGTTTACAGAACTAAAATGGTTTACAATATATGATTGATTTTCACAAGGCAGTTCTTGTATATAAATATCTACATGAAGTTGCTCCAGAGTATCTTTAGGATTTATTCAGGCCTTAGTCAACACATTACCAGTTAAGATCAGCATCACATGGAAACCTTCATCCACCAAAAGCAAGAACTGAACAATTTAATAAAAGCTTCCAATACTCTGGTGCAGTTCTGTGATACAAGCGTCCATTGCATGTAAAATCTTACAGAAAATAAGAAGAGATATCGTGAGTATGTATGTGTTACCAATATATTATAATAGAATTTAGTATGTATAATACTAAAGACATGTTAAAATAAATGGTAATTACTCTTATCTTTCGTATGATCCAGATGGTTTTACTTTTCTTAAGAGGGCCTCAAGGTGGAATAGTCCTTGACTAAATGAGTAACCCTCTATAAATAAATAATTATATTATTATTATTATTATTATTATTATTATTATTATTATTATTATTATTATTATTATTATTATTATTATTATTATTAATATTATTATTATTTCTATACCCATATTAGTTGGGTAAGCTTTTTTAAAACTAAATGTTCCCTTTAAAAACATGATGTAACTTACTGTACGAATTGAGTTTAATGCCGCATGGTAAATATTGTTAATTATTTTTTTCGTTTATTCCATTTGTAAATATAAATTTTAATACTTTCTTAACTCTACTACACTATTTCTAGCAATGGATTCACTTTATTTGAGTCCTGCCAAGTATGTGTTGGAAACGAATATAACATAATGAAATAAACTAGAAGGAATTCTGCAATTTAAAAATGAATACAATAATAGGTCATACAATAAGGCAAAACATACCAAATACAAGTACTGTGGTTAAAAAAACATATTATCAGAATCTTTAGATGCTATAGCAGAAGTATTTCAAAATTTAAATAAGGGAACAATTGTTTTTAAGAATTAGACTAAAAAAAAACAAAAATGACTTAGATAAATATATGACTAGAGAAGGAAATACTCGTAGATTGTTCACCGATCATCATCAAGAAGAAAGAGAATTAAGAGAATATGTGACTGTTACTGATGTTGTAAATTCAAAAAAATTATATTAATGAAAACAGATCTTGACTTTCTTGAACAAAATCTGGCCAATAAAGCTCAATTCATTGATTTATTAAAACTGGGAAGTCAATGAGCACAAATAGTTGGCCATTTAACAGAATGAAAAAAGGCTTTAGAGAAAATATGAGTAACATTTGACTAAAAAATTAAAGAAAGTTACCATGTGATGAAGGGTTAAAACTGCTGTTAAAAGAAAAAAGGCTATTGTTTTTGCAGCTATTAGTATTATAGTAACAACTCTTGGCCTAACCTTTGCAAATTTTGTAACTAGATTAACAGTTGGTGCGAAACAGCCTGGTGGATGGCGTGGTGGATGTGACTGCGGTAGAGGTGGGGGCAGCAGTGACAGCCCATTCATTGATTACAATAAAATGGTTTGAAAAATATAGCTGAATATTTATTTAACTTAGCTAAACAAGCAGCAGCATTGCCTGGTATCGTTAGAAGTGTAATAATTCGGCTTTAACATTGGATGGAAAAATATATCTTTAATAGCCGATGATCCTATTTAATTAATTCTTGCATTAATTGGCTTATTATCTGCAAGTGTACTAAATGGTTTATTTGTAGTTAGGATATAAAATAATAAAAATGATTAGAGATTAATCCATTAACTTGCTAGTTAATGTACTTTAAAAAATAAGTAAATTCTGCCAGCTCCGTCAAGCAAAGTCATAATTAACAGACGTTTGTTTATTTGTTTCATAATCTATAAGAATTGGCACTTTGTCTGTAATATAAAGCACTTAGTTGTCTTCAGTTGTTTTGTTGTTTGTCCCTTGACGAAATATTACTGATTTTTTTTTCTCAACTTCTTTGGTTTTATCACCTTTATTAATTCGATTTTTTTAACCTCGATATTTACATCAGGATTTAATTCTAGTTTAAATTAATCTGATGACTTTAGTAAATTAGTATTATGACATTTTATACTAGCCCTTTCCATCACCATATCACTGGGCATGAAAAATATGCCATGCCCACCAATTGCATTGTTTAGCCTAACTGCTGAATCTGAAACATATATTTGAAATCTTATTGCAATGTTTTCATCTGTGTCAAAACCTAAAATTCTCATTTATATATTTCTTTTACGGTGCATTGAACACAATATTCAAACTCCCTAATATATATTCTATTTTGAACATGACCAGCTAAAATAGATATCACCTATGATCAAATACTCTGATTTAGACGCACTATTCCTTCTTCTGTTAGTCTACTGCAAACTATTAGGAAGAAGTATATCCAACCCGTTTATTCTTCTTGTAATAATTGAGTGTTATAACCTTCATAATCGGGTTGTGCAACTATCCTCTATCCCACCATAGGTGATTATTCCTTTTTTACAAATGTATCTAATGAAACTTTATTCATACATACATCTTTATTTTATGCTGTTAGATTTACACAGATGTAATAGAAAAAGCGGCTAAATTCATATATCTAATCATAATGTTGTGGGATAATAAAGTTATCTCAAATTAATTGAAATGTCTCTAGATCTATATTATTTTCTGTTGGATTAAATGTCTTATTACCAGGTAATGGTATCGAGCATTCAGACAATAATATTTTTTCAAATAGTTTCTCCGCATAATATATCTTTATCTCGTCTAATAGAGTTTCTATTCGTACAAAAGCGGGTGCATAAGTTAGTCGCCAGACAATGTGCTAATTGTTTTTCTTTTCTTTTCTAAATCTGGATTCCATGATTTATTTAGATAAAATAGTGTCGCTAACTTTTATCCCAAAAATTTTTGGTGGAGCCTTCGGCTCTAGAACAGTGGCCTAGGGCTTTCGGTAAAACTTTTAATGATAAGAATGGGGGGGGGGGGAGGAGGGGGCTTATAGTAAAAATTAGGCGGTTGAGAAATTTGTGCTCAAAAGTTTTAAAAAATCGGTAAAACGATGAAAAATGGGCTGACCTTCAAAAATGTATTTACAAAAACGCTGCCTCTTTGACCATTACAAATTATAAAGAAAAACTGCTGCCATAGTGGTCTTCAAAAAATTATGAAAGAAAAAAAAAAAAAAAAAAAAACGCTAAACCAGTGGCCTTCAGAAATTAAAAAAAAAAAGGCTGGGCCATTGACAATCAAAAATGTTTCAAAAAACGCTATGCCATTAATCCTGAAAAAATGGGTTTAAATAAAACCTCGCTATGCCAGTTTAAGGTTGGTGAAACTGGTTAACCGGTTGAAAGAGGATAATAGTATTATCTTCGGTCAGGACTCCCTATTATCTAACTACTTCTTTATGTTTTTTTTTAAATACCCCATACACATTTACGGTGCCAAGGTATGAGTCAATATAAGTGTGAGATATTGATAGGTAGTGGATCAAAGTTACCAGCTTAAAGCATGACTAGTATAAATGTGTCCAAAGGTTTTTTAATGAGAGAGAGAGAGAGAGAGAGAGAGAGAGAGAGAGAGAGAGAGAGAGAGAGAGAGAGAGAGAGAGAGAGAGAGAGAGAGAGAGAGCTACAAAGGGACAACTCGTATAAACATATATTACATGGTAGTATTTTTATATTCTAACATTTACACTTTATGACTTTAGTCATCCGTCCTTCCACCCATGTATGCATAAGCACATGAATGCATACATCTATGCAGAACTGTCGGTATAATACATATATGCATATGTACAGTATAAAACATATATAGATATATACAATTACATACACACAAATACATATACACATACCTACAAACATACATATATACAAGTAAACACACATCAAAATACACATATGTGTGTACCTAAACACACTTTTGTATTTATAGATATATAAACATGTTAATTAGTACAGTGAAACCTCCCTGGACCAGGCATTGCCGGTACAGTATGAGTGGCTAGGACCTGGGATATGTATTTATGTACAAACAGTATTATATGTGGGCCGACCCAGGGAAGCATCACTGTATATAGACATGAATCCTGTTCCTAATAATACCTACAAATGTATAAACACATATCTTACTATAGATGGAATGGTAAATAGAGATACATTAATATTCACTTAAAAAACAACTTTTTATAAGGTTGCCATTTTGTATCAAAATTTTTCCATGTGCAGTTTGTGTATGCAGAATACTTTTCTGACAGAAAGTTTAATTTCAGTTCTTTCTTAAAATGAGACATTTCTGGTAATTCATTATTAAATCTGCAGTTATAAACATATAATTTCAACTGTAATATAAATAAATTAATGACATCATCAATTTTTCTTGTATCTATTATAACAAGCAGAAATTCTCTCTTTGATAGATAACAGTTTCACACACTCTTTATCCACTCTATAAACCTGGTCAAGATTGATTCTGTTTTTTAACACACCCATAAAATATGTGATAAAACTAGTTTTTGCAATGAGAGCACAAATTATTTAAAATTTGTAAAATTTCTGTGTATTCAATTATTTGTTGCCAAAGTTCTATGTAAAATCTTAACTTGAAACCATTTAAGTCTTGGACATCTGGTTACCTTGTGAGGCAAGGAAAAAAGCTTATTCCACTCGTTCTCGTTGAAATTGTCAAATTCTGTATTCCATTTTGCAATTGAGGCTGGCTCCTGATTATTGCAAATGAGCGTTTTGTAAATTCATTTACAGCCTTTTTTTTTTATTCATTATAATAAGTGCAACAGATGGTGCATACATGGGTATTGTATATTAGAATCGATATCGACATAAAATTTACTTTTGCTGATATTTATGGCACTCAAAAGCTCCTAAAATTCTAGGAAATTTACATGGAATCCAAATTTATTACAAAACTTAACAAGATTGATCCATGAACCATCTTCGTTTACAAAATCATTAATACAGAAGACTCCTATTTCAATCCAGTGTTAGTGTACATTACACTAGAATTTCCAATAATGATATTCGGATTAATCCATATTTGCGTTTGAAGGAATTCTTCTTTGTTTTCAACATTAAACTCATTATACAATTTTATATCTGCTGAAAATATATCTATCCAAAACTTATTCAGGCATTTATTAGTTCTTTTTAGGAAATCAATTCCAAATAGGAACATTTTTCTATGTTTGGGAGATGAGCAAGTAAGATGTTTTTTTTTTCATTTGGGCTCAAGAGTATACATTCTTCTAATCCATGCTTAATCGAATCCACAAACATATTGATATCAACTATTTTAAGACCACACTTGTCTTTTTTTAACTCTTTAATAATTACTTTCCTTTTAATTTGGTCTCTTGCCCCACTCAGAACAAACTTGTAAAAAAGAGAATCTAGTTCTTGGAGTACACTGTGAGAGTAATTTGGTAAACTCATTAGTAGATCAGTAAGTTGTGATAGTGCCAAACATTTGAAAACTGTAATTTTACCAAAATGGGTTAGTGATCGTTTTGACCACTGCAGCAGTAAAATTTGTTAGTAGTTGAGGGGGGGGGGGGGGTAAATAGACCCAAGATTTTCCAGGTGGGCACTACAGGCCCAAACGGGAATGGAATATGGGGGCCTCTACAGACCCAAACGGGAAAGGAACGGGAAAAGGAAAACAGGGAGGGAGGGATAGAAGTATGGCAATAATGAAAACTAATCTTTCCTTGTTAAATGAGTGGCCCTGAAAAGGGCCGCTGGAGTGGGTTAATGTTTTCTCCATAATTGGGTTAGGAAGCCTAGGAGGGTGTTGGTCTTTTTCTTCTGGAGTGGTGGTGGTGAAGAATCCGGCAGCCAGTCGGGATGTCCCATTCGTCTGAACTTGTCCTGGATTTTCATCCAGTTCAAATTCAGGCGTTGTAATTCCTGTTCTTTCTTGACCTGCTCCTTCTTGGTTCTTTCTAGTGCCCACAGGATCTTAATGTGGGCCACTTCCTTCTCCAAAACTTTCTTTAACATTAACTTGGCGATGTGGAGGTTCACCTCTTCGAGTTTGAGGCTACTGGGGGGTGGGGGTGGGTGGGAGTGGGGTGGTGGATACAACCATTCATCTTGTTGAACTTCGTGAAGAAAGTACTCCACCCCTTCCAGTAAGTCTAGGCTCGTTTTAATGAACCCCACACGTCAAGGGGTCAAGGAAGTCTTTTGGGATTCCTCCACCAAGACATCGTTCACCAACCTCCTTGCTGATGTCAGAGCTGCTACTTGGCTGGTGACCTATGGCTTGGTGGCAGGGTATCTCCACCAACGCTCCATCCTTTCTACCAAATACTCCACGCCTACCATCACATCCCAGGCTTTCTGCAATAGTTCTACTGTAGTCATGTTGTTAAATGATGCGACTGCGGAAGCCGCCGCTTTATATGCTGGAAGCACGGACGTGAAGGAAAACATCCCTTTTCCAAAGATAAAAAATGTATCAAAAACAAACAAACACACACCACACAATCCATTTTATATTTTATATTTTTTAATCAAAACACACACCACACAATCCTTTTTTAAATTTTTTTTTTTATTCAACACACACACCACAAACACACTCTATACCAACACATATCAGGGAATGGGATCTTTTTTTTTTGGAGTGGGAAGACAAAGACAAAGACAAACACACAAACATACAAACATACACAAAAACTATTTAGGCAATCTGAGATTAATCTTTTCTTGATAAATGGGTGGCCCTAAAAACGGCCGTTGGGTTTTTTTGGTGCATCTAGAGGTGCGGGCACCTCCCTGGTCTAGCCCGACAAGCGGGACAGCTCCCACTCCATGTTGCTGCACTCATGCAGCGTTTGTTGGAGCTGTTAAAGGCAAACGGGGGTTGAGTCATTTTAGACTCCCAATTCTCTGTCATCATCAGGTGGGGTCTGATCTGCTCTTTCTTCTCTTTTTCCTCCTCCTCCCTCTTTTCCACTTCTTGGAGGAGGTGCCACGCTACCTCTAGATGCACTCGGACCTGTCTTATAATTTCTGTTTTCTTTATCTTCATAAATAAAACGTGGGTAGCTCAACCCGGGGAAGACGTCACTTTATATGTTGGAAGCGCGGACGTGAAGGAAAAAATCCATTCCCAAACAAAAAAAACATTACCCACACTACCCGCGTCTGACGTCATCCCTATGACGTCATTCTATGCTTCGCGGATTCTGCACTCCATTACCCCTTACCCAAAACAAACACAGACCCAGTACTCGGACCTAAAAGAAAATACTTTTTAATTTTTTTTTATTAAACACAAACACTTACACCAAACACACACCACACAACCCTTTCTTAAATTTTTTATTTTTTATCAAACACACACCACATAATCCTTTTTTTTATCAAACACAAACACACACTCTCTAAACAAACATTTTTTTGGGAAAGGGAATTTTTTTGAAGTGGGCAAAGACAAAACACACAAACACACAAACATACAAACACAAAATTTTTTAGGCAATGTAAGAGTGGTTATCTTTTCTAGAGATCTGGGTGGTCCTGAAAAGGACCGTTTGGGTTAAGAAGTTGTGTTAAACTTCTAGTAGCAGTAGTGGCAGCCGCAGCAGGGCGGCCACGTGTCACCACTGGCCTCACGGCTTTAAGACAAGGTCTCTTTCTGGTGAAAGAGTAGGCAAACTCATCACAGTCCATCTTACAGGTGACTTCTCCGTCTGGTAGTTTCAGCTGCTGCAAGAGTTGTTGTTGTTGTAGCTGCTGTTGTTGTTGCTGTCTTTGCTGCTGCTGCTGCAGTCTTTGTCTCTCCTCCCATTCCGTTCTGCTCCTGATGATTTCTTCTCTCAGGACTTCTTCCACCAGATCTTGAGCCATTTGTAGGAAGATCATCGTCTTTCTCTCAGGGATGTTCGGAAGCAAATGATGCATCACCCTCTGCATGTTCACCATCGCTTCGTTCAGTTTACTAATCTTGGCGGTCATATTGTTGAGATCTTGACGAGTCAACGAGAGTGACTGCACTGATGATGATGATTCTTGAATTTACGTCGTGTTCGCCCATTCGGGCATGTACGACGATTAGGGGGATTAAATATGTGATTTAACACATTTCTAGTTTGGTCAGGTGTGTTAACAGTTCGTAACACACCTGACACTTACAGATGTACACCCCTCCAGCGCAGCATGATTCCCCACTAAGGAGGTTAAAATGAATGCGCGCTATTGGAGAGCGAGTACATTTAACACACCCTACAGTCAATGCATGGTTGCCCCACAAGAGGGATCATTGAACGCACGAAATTGTAAGGTGTGTTGACATACTTTTGCCCCCATTTTTGGAATGACTCGGCTGCTTTTTTGGTCCGAGTTTTGTTGACTCTAGATTGTCTGCCACCACGCACTGATTGGACTTTTGATTGGACTACCAATCCAAAATCTTCTATGTATTGGGAGGCTGCCTTTTTATTCGTCCATAATTAGTTTTGTCCCATACCATATGACCAATCATATGTACATTGTTCACCCTGCCTTTTCATTTCTAGGTCACTCAATTCCTGTGGTGGAGTTGGTACTAAGGTGGGTGGGGGTGACTTGCACTCTTCCGCCGCTACCGGTGTTTCCAACTGTTTTTCCGGAGTTTTTTTTTTTGGTGACCTCGGTGTTGAAGAAGCTGGTGATGCTGTGGGGGTGACTTGGGTTCCTTTTGTTTCCTTTGGCTTGACTGTTTGTGGTGCCTTGGGGGTAACTTGAGTCCCTTTTGTTTCTTTTTTCTTGATTTCCTCAGGAGTTATCATTACCTTTAGGGGTGTAGATGTTGTTGTTGTTGTTGTTGTAGTCCTGATGGAAGGTGACAATGTTTCACCCGATGTTTTCTTGGGTCCCTCGGGAGGGGCAGGTTGTGTAAGCTGACTCTGCCTTTGCTGCGTGTAGGGCGTCTGCCTAAAACTCCTCCACTGTGTTGGTGATCTTCCTCCCTGTCCTGGTCTTCTATAAGGCCCTCTTCTCTCCCATGGGCTTCTATCCATTGGCCCTCTTCTTTACCATGGGGTTATTTCTCTTTGGTTACTTCTGTCTTCTTCCCAAATTAGGAGAAGAGTTGTCCTCTTCTCCTGAGCCCGAAGGCTCCATCCAGTGCAACAGGAAGGCATAAACCCTTCAGTGCACTCAGGGCGTGTTCTGGGATTATTATTTCCATCGCTAACGATTAACTACGTGTTCTCTCTTTTATGTTCGCTGCTGACTAATGGTGACTGCACTGGTCAACGCACCGCTTTATATGCTGGAAGCGCGGACGCGATGGAAAACATGGTTCAGATCGATAGTGAAGGGAAAAGAGTCGGTGACTTCAGATCGATAGAAAGAGATAGAGCATATACATTTATCATTTTTTCAAATCCAATAAACTACACAACACCATTTGTTTAAAAAAATTAACATTTTTAATGAACAAGAAGCTTCTCTCACATAAAATGCAAACTAACAAACAAACAACAAGATTAAACATGAACGTATTTACATGGTTGACAAAGTTGGGAAGGCAAACTGAACTTCCACTGTTCTACATCATTCTGGTGCACACTACGTTTCTGAGCTAAAGACAAGAGATAACCATAATGTTCACAAAACCATCTTTCCACTTTAGCATCGTTTCGAGCATACTCCCTATCAAAACAAGTCACTAAATGTTCTAAGGAATATCCGAGACTGTGTTGATGAAGAAAATGTACACAATATTGTCCACACACCATAGAATCCGATCCTTGTAATCGGGCATTATTGAATCGAGTGAAGACCGCATTTCTTCTCATAAAGTCGACGATGACGTCTTCCAAAGGAGGTAATCCATAAGAATCAAAATATTCCACACAGTGATCGTTGGGAAAGTACACCGCTACCCAATGGGTTCCTGGTCGATGACTGTCGTCGGTATTGATTACATAGGCATGAACGTCTTTAGGTTTGCGATGGGGTAGTTCATCTTTAGCACATACCACAGGATTCCAAGAAGAAGTGTAGGAACTGCGAGTCAACAGGTAATGAAGTTCCCTGGTATCCATTTTTTCTGGCTTCACAGGTAATAATAAGTCATCATTTCACACTTGACTTTATGCTTGAATTGGTCTGTCAAGTAATTCCACGAATAATCACGGCGGATAGTCTCTGTACTCTGTTGCGTTTGATCTTCAGAGGAGTGAGTGGAGGTGAAGAAGAATCCTGCAAGTCTTTATACCATTTTCTCAACACCTTTTCTTCCGAGATCTGAGACTAGGCGTCCTCCAAATATTCTTCCATTTTTCTTCTGCCGTCATCATCATACATTTGTCGTGTTGTTTCTGGCTGGGATGATCGATTTGACATCCATGACAATGTTCTCTGGTCAGGGTGGTAATTCTTTCAACCAATTCCTTAACATAACAGCAGACTAAATGTTGTTCTTGTTCTAGCCATCGACAAGCCATAAATCCAGTAAACTTGGGAACACTATTTTTCTCTTCTTCTTCTTCTTCTTTTTGGGGTTCTGGATGAATTTCGTCATCACTGGTGGAGGGTAGTGACTGCTGCTGTGCTTCACAACATCCCTCATCTTCTTCTTCTATCTGCATAGGTTCTTCGAGTTGCATCTTTTTTCTTCTTCTAATAGTCTAGAATCACTTCTCTCAAACTGTTGATCTCTAGAGTAAAATCAAATTCTGCATACAAGACGACGTTCACCGTGTGAGGTAGAGGTTCTGCAAACTGAAGTTCCACACGAAGTTGGCCTGATTTTATAGGGTGGAAATGTCCTTCGTCGCTGCCTTGGTCATGAGTGAAATCAAAGCCCCACAATGCATATCCTTCTGCATAATCCTCGTACGAAATGCAGTGGCTGCTGTTGGTGCCTAACTGTCCTGTGGCTTCCAACAATGTCAAGTAAGATCGCAAGTAATTTTTCTGGGCGTCGCCAAAGTTAGGTTCAAAAGGTCTGGTACACAATAACTTGCCATCTCGACTGACTTCTATCTTGGAGACGTTAAAGTGTTGAAAGTTGAACGGATTTTGACCGATGGTTCCGTTGAGGGCTGCATTACTGACGATGCCAATCAGCAAACGTTTTGGGAGCTGTCCTTGGAAGACGTGATCTTCGACTTTGGATCGGCAATGGTAAACGTTTTCACTTCCAGTCGTCGCACAGGATACTTGGCGGTGGTTCTGCTCAAAGTTTGACTGATGTCGTTGGCTACTTTAGGTAACACTTCCACACGGCGCACGTAAAGTCTGGCTTCTTCGATTTTGGTTTTGTAGTCGTTGGCAAGAGCCATCAAATGGAAGGTGGCACTACTACGATTCAGTCTCAGGCGTACATCCACTCCGTTCAACAAATACTTGTCTTGCAACCACATGTCCAAATGCAAACGGTCCATCAGTTCTAAAGTGCGCCCTTGTTTGATTTTCATTCGACGGGCGTTAAATCCCACATTGTGTGGGTCTAGATTTTCACCCGCTACACCCAACGCTGTGTCGTCGAACTTTCCCGAGGTGTCAGGTTTCCAGACCACGGAAGCATCCAGATGAGTGAACTTGGCTTCTTTTCCTTACGTCAAGAGATTTTCCAAGTAAGGACGGTAAAGGTAAGTATCCATGCTGCTGCTGACCAGTTTCTTATTCAAGTACAAATCTACTTCACTGAACAAGAAATGCATGAAATTATTGACGGGTGCCACTCTGTCCTCGGCACCAGGATTGGTACCGTCCGCCGTTTTGACCACTTTGAGTTTCAGGTACAAGTAGCTAATATTCAGATCGATGTAATCTTCGGTTTGTCCTTTGATTTCAAATTCGATAGGAGCTGAATCCGTCAAAGACGATACAGGATGAAATTCCACCCATTGGGATTCTTGCATCGTCATCATGGTGGGGGGCATGGTAAACAGATCCAGTTCTGACTTGGTACATTCGCAAGAATCTCGGTGCATCATTTTCAAAGGCTTAGTAATCAAACACGTCGAATTCTCTGACTGTTCTTCTTTCTTATTCTTTTTTGGACCACCGTGTGTTTTGTGAGCTCTGAAGGGAGGTCGACGTGGTCTCTTTCTGCCTTGTCCTTGCTGTGGAGTGGAGGAAGAAGTAATGCCAGGTCCAGAAGCGTGAAGTGAATTTATAGGACTCTCTCGGAGACCCAAAAAATCTTTTACAGTGTGCATCAACACATTTTTTCCTGCTCTCATAAAGGCTTCTTTTGGATTGTGTTTGTCGATGAGAACGTTTTGCAAAAATTCTTTTCCTTGCGTCAAAGCGGCATCTTTTAAGGCATGCAATCCTCGAGTCACCATGGGTTTCAAAATGGGGGCTACTTTCCGAAAAGCCGATTTTAACATATCTCCTAAATCGTGTCCTCGTTGTCGAGCCACTCCTCGGTACACAGGATACATTTTTGGTGTTACAATTCGCTGGAAAACCTTTTTCGACAATGTAGTTTCGCCGTGACTTTTCCTTTGTCAATGAATGGAACACTTTGTCCCAAATCTCCTTTTATACTAATGTTGACACTGTCAAAATACGATTTACTGACTGGAAGATAATGAGGATGTACAAATTCACGGTGAACGTGATACATGTTTCCACCTTCTTCGTACGCGGCGACGGCAGAATCTGCTTTGAAAGGCTTGACTCTCAGTAACGGAGCGGCTGTGTTTCCCACCACTTTGTACTCCACCACATCGGAGTACACAAACATTAAATTCAGTCCAACGTTCAATTCGATAGGGGTGCGAAAAGCCTTTCCGAATCCTAAGTTGCTTTGAACTTTTATATTGGTCAAGAATGTATTTCCACCCAAAATAGCATACAACCCAGGAGAAAAAGTGATGGCCAATGTTTTGTCGTCCGAAAATTGCAAGACGAGACGGCGTGCCACAGGATGGTAACTGATCTGGACACTTTTCTTGGTTTTTTCTAAGGCTTTGGCAAATTGGGCTTCGAAGATGGTTGGAATGGTGTCCACGAAATGTCGACCACTAAAATAATACCCCACAGGAATTCTCATGGTATAGCTCGCCAAGCGAAGAGTGGTCAGGGATTCCTTTTTGGATTCGTAAAGGGTAGGATCATTTTTGTCCAAGTGATCTTGCACTTCCTAGTTCAGAATATCCACGATGAAAGTGTTTTGACCTGCGTTGATGTTTTGGGCTTGCGTAGGATGAATGATTTCTACTAAACCTACTTCCCAATGAGCTTCGTGATCCAATTGGATGGACTGAGGTAATTTGGTCGTGAAACAACATAAGGTGTTGTTAGGAAACACATCCATCGAACTGTCACTAGGTAAAGTTAAATAAAATTGATTATTCATAGTATTTCCAAGTTTTTGGCGTCCGAGGAGTCACTCGAGTGCACAGGAGAATGATGTTCAAACGGTTCCAAAAGAAGAGTGGTATTATGGTGACTAGAAGAAGGTGGACTGGCGTTGGTCGTACCGTTGTGATGGCTGCTGTGGTTGTTGTGACTGTCTGTCGTCGTAAATTTCAAGGAGGGACTGGGTAGAAGATAACCGATGAAATTGCTGAGTAAAATGGTCCACAATTGTTTGTCCCCTTGTTGCAAACTCAAATTGGCAATGGCTGCTCCGATGACACAATACACCACAAAGATTTGGCAGAAAAAGAAGATTTGATTTTTAAGCACACGTTCTCCGCACCACACCCACAAAGGTTGTTTTTGTAATTCTTGAAGAGAGGAACTCTGCGAAGGAGTCGAGGTCGTGGTTGTGTTGAACGGCATGTTGGTTACTTCTTCTTTTTATAGTCGACGACTTGGGAAGCGTCAATCTAAGAATCAAAACTAGGGGGATATCCTTTCCAACGTACTTTGACTTCTTCCACTCGACGTTTGCCCACTTTGCGTGTTCTTCGTTCGAGAATGCTTTCGTCTTCTTTTTTGGTTACTCGTTGTAACACAGGCAAGTAAAAAGTTCTTTTTAACACTTCACCGTGCATGTCTTCCAATTTATACACTGGAGGATCACGTCCACGCACAGGTCCAGTGACACGAAACAATTCGGTGGTCCAGTTGGGTAAATAACCTTTGTCAAAAGTGCGTTTGGTTTTTCCGATGCAAACCCAATCTCCCGTCTTCAGCAGCAGGGCTTTCTTCTGGTGTCTCCTTTGGGGTGTACCAAACAATCGATCAAACATCTTCACTTCGTTTTCAGGGGTCACCTTTTCGGGGGCACATCCGATGCTTCGAAGGTTTGATTGATTGTACGCTTTGACCAAACATGGTAACACGTCGATGTACTTGAGAGTGTGTTGATGTGTAAACTATTTCCACATGCGTTCTTTCAAAGTTCTTTGAAAACGTTCCAAGACACTAGCTTTGGTTTCAGGATTTTCGGTGGTAAAAAAATAAATGTGTCTTTGTTTCAATTCTTTTTGAAAAGCTTGGTTTATAAATTCGGTGCCTTTGTCCGTTTGCCATCGTAAAGGGTGACGACAACTTTGTTTCAAGACCAGTTTTAAGGCACGTACCAATTCGGTACTGCTTTTAGAAGTCAAAGGCACGACCCAAGCGAATTTGGAAAACACGTCGATGACACAAAACAAATATTTGTGACCACGATTGTAGGCTGCCAAATGTGAGACGTCGGCTAAATCTGCTTGCCATTGATGATCGATGCCCTCCACTTTGGTTTGACTTCTAGACAATTTTCGTCGAATGGGTTTGTGTAACGTGTACGTCGATTGTTCTTGTAACCATCGTCGTACTTCTGGCAAATGTACACTTTTCAATTTACTTTTAGCAGCCCGATACAATTTTTGAACTCCTCCGTAACCAGCAGCATGGCCAGGATTGTAGTAGAGACTGGCTAAAAGTTTCTCCATGGTTTGCCTTCTCAATAAGTCACCCACTGTTCGATGCTAATACTTTGGGTGTCTTGAGGTTGAGACGAAGTGGCTTGACGCGTTCGATGAGCCACAGGAGTGGGTAGTGAAGAAGGGGTGATGGCAGATTTCTTCTTGGTGGTGGTGTCTTTTTTCACTTCAGTCTTGCTTTCTTTCTTTTTTTCTTCTGCTGAAGAAGGAGTGGACATCCTCTTATGAACCCAATCTTTCATTTTTTTTCTCGATGAGGGGTAGGAGAGGGTGTCAACAAGGCGCGGCAATCTTACTAGAGATGGAAGGAGCAGACGGAGTTTGAAACACTTCTCGGGGCTCGTCGTCTTCTTCTGTCGTCCCCGAGGCGGTGTCTGTTTTAGTGGTGGCAGTGACTTTAGGTTGGCTTTTCATCAGGGCTTTGAAATCTCTCAGAGTGGGTTGAGCTGTTTCGTCTACAGCTTTCTGGTGAAAGAGTTGCAGACGTTGCAAGAGTTGACCGTAGCGTTGCGATTTTTCTGTTTCTGACAAATCGTTTCGATCTATCAGCGCTTGTAATTCTTGTTGTAACTGTGACATTTCGTTGAGATTCGGATTGGGAGGTAAATGAGGTATCCGTTGCTCGTTCCAACGATGGAATTCCATCCATCGTATGTAAGGAACTAAAGTCAGTTTTCGTCCTTCCATTTCATCCAAAGGTACAAGTCTGTGGTTTTTCCAGAGAAGGGTGTCCTTTTTATCTTCTTTTTTCTTCCTCTCCTTTTATCGCATGGCTCCTCCTAAAAGCGGTCCAGCAATCGTTCCTAACAAAGGAGCCGCTATTTTTAACAACGGTCCTAACAGCATGGGTAGAAATCCTCCTCGTTGCACCAACATTTTTTCTTTTGCTGGAGAGGTATTTTCTTTTTGACCATTTGGCGAAGAACGTTCCGATGTTTGCCTAATTTCTGTTTCTGTATCTTGGACAAAGGTACCGTTCCTTTCAAGACTTTCAAACAACATTCGCACACGGTATCGATGATTTCTTTAGGGGCTGTTTGAATGAGTTGTTTTCGCATGGGAGGATTGGATGTGGTCAGGACAGAGAAGACGTCCTTTTTTTTTTGGAAGTCCTTTTTTGGTTTTGCCTTTCTTCTTTTTATGGTGTGCACGTTGGGGAGCCGTCTTAGAGGTCAGGAGTAAAAAATTTAACTGTGGTGTCGGGGAGGTCACACTTCTATTTTATAATTTAACACGTCTCCACTGATTGTCCGCACGACGTACCATCTTCATGACAGGCATCACTCGACTTTGAGGTGTTTTCAACGGACTAAATCGTCTCAGTTCTTCTTTGGATAAATCCACTAAACTTTGTAATACCCCGGTTCTTTCTTGGACTTTGGTTTTAGGGGAGGGTACTTTTTTAGCGGCCAATGCCGTGGCCAGATCAGCCGAAGTCGAGGGTCCCGAAGTGGAGACTTTCGAAATGGGTTTCCATTTTCGCATCAAATTAGGAAACACTCGTCTTAAGTCCGGTTTGGCAGGCATCATCATGAAGGGAAACGAAGACGAAGAAGAAGAAGAAGTGGACGGAAGAGAAGGAGACCTCGTCACTGCTGCCTGTCGTGGCTTTCGTGTGTACGTTTGCGTCCTCGCAGCAGTACCTCTCTGGCGGTTCGCAGTGGTTGGTGTTTTCTTGGCAGGGCTTTTCTTTTTCTTTTTCTTGGGGGCTTTCTTTTTAGGGCTTTTCTTCTTGAGGCTTTTCTTTTTGGTTTTTGGTTTTTTGGTTTGGGCATTAGGATCCCATTTCAAAAGTGAACGAATCACGACCTCTCCTAAAGAACCGCTACCTCCAGCGGTCAAAATGATTTGTTTTTTAGTGCGTGGATCGATTCTAGGATCGGCCAGTTGTGACAACGCCACTTTATGTTTTTGAAAAAAACGTTGAATTTGATGAGGGATGTGAATGATGCCTTGCAGTAATTGACGTGCCGTCAAACTAAACCATGGTAACACTTCTTTGAGACTAGCTTCTAACAAACGGGCACGGACTTGTGTATTTTTTTCGCGACTGATGCCATACAAGGCACGAATCAATTTGGCAGAAGGATGAGCTTGAAAGGAAGTCATCTCGGAGACTGTGAGAAAGAAATGACGCAGTAGATGTTTTTATAGTTATTTTCCTTTCAGAGAGTGGCCAAAGGGGACGTGAAAATGACGGGACCCCCTTCTTCAATTGAGTACGAAATCTCAAATAGTCGGGAGTGGTAGGTTTTAAGTCGATGGATAAATACGCATGAGGTGTTTGAGTGGCATCGTCGTACGCATAATTTAGCCAAGGAGTGCCTAACTGTTTGGCTAACACTTGCACTTGAGATTTGTCTCTGGGGCTTTTAAACAACACCACGTAATGAGCGTTGAAATTTAAGGTTCGATGGGCTTTACTTTGTTGAAATAAATTTTGAGTAATGTAGACAATACTAGCATTACGATGGTGTCCTTTTCGTGTAAACCAAAGATTAATTTCTTCTTCGTCTTCTCCTAACATGTCATCAAAAATAACCAAATGTGTTTGCCTCACGTCAGACACGATTCCATCGTCTTCGTGAGGGATGCCTTCTACAAATGAAATGGTTTCTCCTTGACTTTCTTGGAGTAGTGTGTAAGACTTTTGCCACTCTTTGTAACACCACACGATACGTTGAGGTGGATGATCGAACAAATCAGCTTTATGTTCGATCAAACGTTTGACAAATTCGGTTTTGCCTGAACCACTGGGTCCAGCAATCAATATGTTAAAAGGATGGCGCAGATACAAAGCTTCCCAACTTTGACGATCTAACTTTTCGTCGATCACTTTCACCACAGAAGAAGCAGATGAGGCAGACGATGCAGAGGAAGATGATGCAGCCATGACTGAGGTAGGAATAATTTTGAAAAGAAGACAAAAGACACAAGACATTTTATACGTTTCATACACGTTTATTGTTTGTAAAACAACCAACAAAAACATATTTTACAAGTCATGAAGGACAAAAATGCATACCGCAAAAATGGTGAGGTACAACAATAAGGCTACCACTAAAAGAATCAAAGTTATGTATAAACAAGTCAATGTACAACATTCTGGATGAAGGTGTGTCCTACGAATGGAGTGTACACGCACCGGTGGTATTCTGGTTTCTATGGTAGTGAATGAAATGTCTCTGACGGAAAGGGGGGGGGGGGGGTGTTTCTCAGGTGGTTGTATCGGTACGACCGTGTAGTCTTCTTTTTCTTCTTGAGGTTGGAGTGTCATGGTGGTGAACTTGGATTTCAAGTGGTTCCCTTTGGGTCTTGGAAACTTAGTGACGTGCCAGGTCTTTGGCAAACTGTGCCACTTCTTGTAGCCAAGCATCGAAACCAATACTTTTCCAGTCACGTACATCTTTCCAATCGTAAAGTTGTTGGTGTAACCAACTAGCGATGCACACTTCTTGAAACGTGTGAAGGGTAGATAAATTTTGACTAATGTCTTCTTCACACGGAGGTACACAACTCGTGTTCATCACGAGTCTCAACACTTTGAGCACAATTTGTCTTTCGTGTGCCGACAAAGCATTAATGGTCATGGTTTTTGGTTGTACCGTTCATTAATCAGCCATAACCAACTCTGTTCCTCCAAAATAGTCCACAACGAATGTCCTGGAAAACGAAATCCAAGAAAATTAATCACGAAGACACACACGGCATAGCGTCCAAAATTCAATGGAAACAGTTCTTGTATCAAGTGTTTATAATCCTCTAAGGTCTGAACACGATCGTTGACTTTCTTCCACGGAATACGTTTCACAAGTGAAGACAACGGTCCTGTCATGTTGGGTTTTTATATCCAGGTTCCCAAGGTTGGTATCTTTTGTGATAGACTACTCCCGGGTACCTACTATGATAGGTTCTCCCCAGAATCACTCTTCTTACAGTTTGGAAGAAAGCATAGCTTAAAAATCGAGAAATGACTTTGAGTTTGCGTTTCAATTGTATCTTGACAAACTCTCTGTAAATACGTTCTCGCAGCTCCAAAGGCAAGCCACGAATGCGCTCTTCTAAACTAGTCATTCACAGGCACGACTTTCTTGGTGACAAAATAGTCATACATTTGCCAAATGGAATCGGTGGGTAAAGGCTTTCCAATGTTCACTGATGACCTTACACCTCAGACGACGTAAAGGCGTTTCGTCTTGAGGTGACACTTCTGGCAAACGTTTTTGGTATTCTTTAAAGTTGGTCACTTTTTTTTCCTTCACTTCGTTCCATGGAATTTTGTGTATCACTCCCACATGGTAGGTTGTGCCATCCAATCTCTTACGAGCCCAATTTCTTATTTGATCAATATTTGACCATTTGAATATTTTCAAAGCAATTAAACTTCTTATAGCATTCAGATACCACTGGTTAAATTGTTTGTGCCGTAAAGGATGTAACTGTTCTTTACGTTTCACTTGTATCTGGACCAATTCTTGGTAAATACGTTCTCGCAGCTCCCAAGGCAAACCACGAATGTATTCTTGTAAAGTATCATCCGACATGTTACTTCTTGGAACTGGCATCCCACTCATCGTACCCGTACTCTTCACCAACCAATTACAATTTCTGACAGCGCGGAGACCATCTGGCATGTTACAAGTAAAACGAGTCTTTATACTCCCAGTCGTGAAGTCTCACACCGCAACTGAAACACTGAACTTTATCGCCTTCTCCCAAGTAGATAAATCCGGCTCTGGTTAAATCTTTGAAAGTAAGTCCTTGCAGATATTTAGGCCACTTATCTTTGAACGTCTGATATAGCTTTTCAAACTTGGAATAGCCAGCCAAAGCCACAGGTATCGTCAATTCTTTACTCATGTAGGGATGACATTCGCAAGTAGGGACACGCTTAGCATCCCCAATAAAGAAGAAAGGGCGTCATGCATCGCTAGTGGGACGGTAAGGTCGTGCTGCATCGCTGATGTCAAAGCGTACGGAATCCGTCTCGTCGCATGGCACCGCATCGCACTCCAGGTCGTGATTGCCCTTGGAGTCTCCTGTAGATCTCTCACTCGGTGGGTGGGTGGTATGAGTATTCATCATCATCTTCTTTCTTTCTTTCTTCTTGCTCGGTCAACGTTTGAAGTCCTATTGAATGGTTAGGCTTGATAGTGGTCCCCTTTTTATACAGAAGAACGGTACTGTTTGCATTGTGGAAACACCAAAGAAATGTAAGCACAGTTTGGAGACCATCTGGCATGTTCCAGGATAGCTGAATCTTTATAGTCCATGCGAATGGTTGCACCACAACTGAAACACTGCACTTCGCTTCCCTGTCCAAAGTAGACAAATCCTGCTCTGGCTAAAGAGTTGGAAGTGGATAATCCATTCTTCCTATGTTTAGGCCATTGTTTGAACGTGTTCAATCGACTGGCACAATCACAATAGTCAGGCAAGACCACGGGAATTTTGTATTCTTTCAACTTGAGGTCATCGTCAATCTTGGTGTCTTTCTGTTCAAGTGGTCCCTTTTTTATACTGAAGATCGGCGTGTCAGTAAGACAAAGTGGTGTGGTCTGGAAGTCTCACTCGTTTCTGGTACACAATTTGGTAAACTTTTCCTACAGGACGACTGACGATTTGGTGATTAGGTAACCGTACGATCTTGTGAGGTTCTAACGTTTGCACTCGAAAGTCTTCCACTTATCCAGACAGCAAAGCGTTTTTCAAAACCTCAAAATTGACCACTCGGCTGGTTCGATAGTTCAGGGTCAATCCTTTGACTTTACATTTGGTGTGAAATTGTCCTTCTTGGTCTCGGTATCGGTACCCGTAATTTTTAGGGCCACCGCTGGCAAAACTCAGAATGGTGTCTTGAGCGTGCTCGTCCGTCCAGGCTCCTAAACGATATCCTTGGATGGTAGGATGTGGTCAACAAGGCCGATGGATGTACATACAACTGTCGGTGTCAAAGTACAGGACACGATCTCCCAACACTTCTAAAGCTTCGTCGTACAATTTCAAGCTAGCATGGGCTGTCACGTAGGCTGCAATGACCACGTTGCTAAAATGGTCGGGCTGTACAAACTTACATTCTTCTTCGTAATTGACTAAGATAAAATCTTCACGGACGATTTCTACGTGTTTCATCAGTCTACTTTTGTCGTCCACCAGTTTAAAGTAGTCACTAGGATCGGTCAAGTATTCCGTCTTGGGTAAGATCGGACGTTGTGCCATTTTATCCCACAAACAATTCAACATGACTTTGGCAAACGATCTTCTTCCTTCGTTTTTTTCTACGTCTTCCAAAGGGATCCCTTCGATGTCACGGTACTCTTCTTTGAATCAGACTTGGTCTTCGGGAGTCTGACACCATGAGGGATAGCCGCTGGCTTCTTGTTTGAGTTTTAAAAATTGGTTGACATACCCCGAGAAAATGCCTGGATGGGAGGCGTCGTCCGTTTGGTATTGTGCTGTGGTTGGAAAGTACCAGATTTTGTACACTTTCAACAAACGGTATCCTCAATCCAGAGCACGAAACAATTCGGCGCTGACCCATATTCCTGTCAAAGCGCGTTCTTCCTCCGTGTGGTGACAGGGGTGATCTTGGTTGCATGTCCCGGCACACGTACAGCATAAAGGAAACATCAGTTCTCCTTGGCAATGATGAGGTAAGATAGGATGGTACAAGTTGGTCGGAGGTAAGACTTTGCATTTGATCAATCCTTCGTATTGACGAATGTGTTCCACGTCGATGTGTTCTGTCAAGATTTCAGGGTGTCCGGTCGGAAATCGATAATATTTACATGCCCAAGGATACAACGAACACACGTCGGGGTACTTGATTTCTTCTCCTCTTGATTCGTCTACGTCGTACAGCAAGCGAGTGGCATTGGTTCGTCCTCCAAACAAACTGTGGCTATGCTCCTAAATTCAGGATCGGTTTTCAAACGTCGATCGTACTCGTCCTCCCACATTTCTACCACTTGGTATCCTTGACTTTCTAACTTTAGTCGGCGTTGGTAAGTGTGTTCGTACAACCCTTCCATGCTGGCTCCCGTGAAAGGATTTTTCAGGTCTCGTTTAGGAAAACAGGTAGGGCATCCGTGAAACAAGCAGCCATGAAATTCGTACACCGTGTGCGGGTTTTCTAAATCCCGACCATCCACGGAAAGACTACCTATTTTCTTTTCTTCTCCTCCGTTTCTGGCATGTTGTATTTATTTGTCTTCCTTTTGGCACAAGTAATGGAACCAACGCAAAGCTTTGGCCGATTATTGACGACTGGCGAAGAGAGACGTGTTCGAGTTTATGATGGCTAGTTCATTCTCGGGCATGAAGTTTTTGGTGTACACTAAGGTACAGGCTTTGTGTAGGGTGCACGCTTCTTTCAAAGGATCGACGTCTCCGTGATCGGGAAATAACTGTCGAAACTTTCCACAGCAACGGCGTAAAATGTCCACATAGGATCGGCAATACTTCAGCATTTCTTCTTGGAAGTCAAACGGTTCTGACTGGTGAGCGTGGTACCAAGCGTGAAAGGCTTCTCGGTGTTAGGGGTGCATTCCGTCGGGGTCGTAATAGTCAACGTCAGGCAAATGCGGTAGTACGGTGTGTTGATTGTCTTCCGTATTGAAGAAGTGGGGAAAATATCCTTTAGCCATTTCTGTCATACCAAATGTTTTAGGCATTCGACTCAAAGGCATGGCTAAATAACTCATGGAATCTTTTAATTTGACTTGTCCCACTTTCATGTAGATGAGTTTGGCTCCGTTCATGGTGACTTGGGGGCATTCGGTACATTGTTCTGAATAATATTTTAACAAAAACTGTCCATCGTATCCCGAGAAATTGTGAGCCATGACGGTCGCATAGCGATGACAGTCTCCGTAACGTTGAATGTCCTGTTCGCTCCAAGTGTCGTCTATAGGGTCTAAAATCCATTCAGCAAACTCGGACAGAGTGTTACGACCACGAAAGATTTTTTCACGTCCTCCTAAACAGCCCCGACATCTCTCTCCGCAGTGAATGTGTCGCTCTCGACTGTTAAATCCTTGCTCGCATTTCTCGCAGTAGTAAGAGTACCTAGAAATCCTGTGATACTGGTGATGGCATCGAAATGTTCTCGATGGTAATAGAGGTGAATGTATTTTCCCTCGGGGAAATCGGGTCCTTGAAACAGCAGATCTCCGCGCACTTCTTAGGGGTGTACTTTCAAGGTGTAGTGAGGAGCCAAGACGTCTTGAAGTTGTTGCATTTGAGAAATGCCACACACGGTGTCTTTGGGGATGCCTGCTTGTCGTAACAGGAGTTCTGCTTCTTTTCGTTGTTTGGCTTTCTCCGATCGTCGAATGTTATTCCAGGCTCTTTTCCATTCTGAGGTCTCGTTCTTGTCGGCATACGTTCGCCCCACCACGATGGCTCGAGCCAAGAACATCTGGTCCTGAAAATTGTCGATTTGGACGACACTGTGTTTGGTACTACGAATGTCGTCCACCAGTAACGCTTTCCTGCTTCGTCCGCTCCCTCGAGGATGGGAGACGTGAGTCATGTGAAATGTAGCCTTTCCATCCGTGATGGCAAACTCTTCGTTGGATTGTTGAACGTATTCGATTTTGGTCATGACTTTGGCTGGTGTCAATTCTGCCGGGGTGCTGAACTCGATCCAAACAGGCGACTTCAAACTGCCGTGATGGATGGACAGTCTCAATCGATCGTCCTCTTTGGCTCCGCATTGTTGTTTCAAGTTCTGTAACACAGAATCCCACAAATGGGTAATGAACCCTGCAGCTTTCTCAGGAGGCACTTCGGACTTGAAGTCTTTAAAGCGAATCGTGTAAGTGTATGCCGTGGTTCTAAATTTTCTAGAGGTCATTTTTTGCGTCATTCGAATCCGATAGTAATTTTCGGGAGCCAAGGTAGGACTTTCTTGGTCAGGGGTGGTAGTGGATTCTTTGGGTTGGGTAGAAGGTGGTATGGTTTCAGGCTCACTCATCTCTTCTTCGAAATCGCTAGCATGGACTTGAGCTAGCATTTCATCGAGAGGTGTTTCAGGCGGCACGGAAAGTCTTCGTCGCCGTCTCTTCGTTTCTTCTTCTGTTTTCTCGTGGATTTGGCGTGATCTTTTCATCACATGGTTTCTCCCTATATATAGAGAGACCTTCTTACCCTCAGAATCAGTATTCGTGATTCCACTTTCAAACTGTGAAGATGGAAGAGTCAAGAAGACGTATTCCAATTTATGACTCTACCAAATACTATCAGGCTGTAGACGACAGGATATTTCGAAACAACTGCGCTCGAGATAAAAGTCAAGATACTTGCTATATCTGCCAAAAGAAAGGACATTGGGCTTCATTATGTTTTCAAAGAAAACGACAGAGAGATAAAAGTGAAGATACTTGCTATATCTGCCAAGAGAAAGGACATTGTGCTCCAGAATGTTCACAACGTCAAGGAAAAGAAAAGAGAGACAAAAGAGAGACAAAACGAAAGACACCTGTTATCATTGTCAAGAAAAAGGACATTGGTCTTCGGAGTGTCCTCAGAAACAAGAGAACCTCAAAGAGAGGGAGGAAGCAGAGGGATCTTCAGTCCCAGAAGAAGAAAAACCTATCGCCGTCGTCAAGAAAAGCAAGAAAGCTAGACGACTGAAAGACAGTGAGAAAGAAGAAGAACCCTTGATCCCTGTGAAGAAATTCAAGAAAAAGAGAGACAGACAGTGAACGATTACCTTTTTTGAGTGTGGTGTTATGTTTATTGTGATTTTTTTGTAAAAAAAAAGAGAATAGACCAGAATGGAAAAAAGTAAGTGTCTTTTGTTTTTTTTAGAGTATGGACGCACGCACGCACTCACTCTTACACAAAACCAAGGAATGGGTTTGAAGTTTTACTTGATTTTTTGGCAAATGAAATGATGATCTTTTCTAGAGATCTGGGTGGCCCTAAAAAGGACCGTTGGGGTGTTTGTTTGTTAAACAAACTTATGGACTGGACATGATCAGCTTGAACTGTCTCAATCCCTTTCCACGACCAACTCCTATTCCTCCTGCTGCTGCTGCTGCTTTGGTGTTAGTAGTAGTAGTAGTAGTGAATGGTGGTGGTAGTGGTGGTAGTGGTGGTAGCATCTCACTAGTAGTGATGGGTTTCGAATGTTTGGCCCGTGATGGTCTCTTTCTCTTAGGTTGTGTTAAAGAAATCTGATACAGGTTTCACAGATGCTTTAACTCCGCTAAAATGTCTTGTAACACACTCACCGTTTTGTTTTCCTCGCTCTCTTAATTCTGTTCATCACCCTTCTCCTCTTCTAACTTTCTTATTTCTTCTTGCTTTCTTCTTTTCATCATCTCGGGAATGCTGTTCGACCCAGACTATCCCATGTATGTTAAAACCTCATGGGCAATCACGAAAATGACCGAGACCGCTATCTGGAAGAGACGGATTTGTGTGGAACGTCAAGGATGCTTCTATTGATCTGCGGTCCGGAAGTCAGACGAAGTCTAAGGAAAAGAAGACCCTCCAGGAGATGTCTTCTATGTTAAATGAATTGGTTCACATGACTCCAACGGCCCTTTTCAGGGCCACTCATTTAACAAGAAAAGATTAATTTTCATTATTGCCATACTTCTATCCCTCCTTCCCTGTTTTACTTTTCCCGTTCCTTTCCCGTTTGGATCTGTAGAGGCCCCCATATTCTATTCCCGTTCCGTTTGGGTCTGTAGTGCCCACCTGGAAAATCTTGGGTCTATCCCCCCCCCCCCCGTTTCAACTACTTTTGTTATTTCCTTCATTTTGTTATCATAGTTTAATGTAACCATATTTTTTTGCTCTGTGGAAAATTGTGTGCCCAAGTAAATGAATTCAGACGAATCCCAATCTAAATGGCATTCTGAGCAATATTTAATATTACTACATATTCTACTTCCAATCCAGACTGCTTTTATTTTATAAATATTTATATTAGGGCTGGACATTTTTACTATTGATAAATGAGATCCAATGCTGATTTCAGGGCGTTTCAGAGTTATCAATAGCTAGTGCAGTGTTATCTGCATACTGTGAAATAAGACATTCTATATAATTTATTTGTATTCCTTTATTATTTTGATTTTTCCTGATCGTGTGGGCTAATATCTCTGCAAACAGAAGAAAATATATGGGGAGAGGGGATCACCTTGTCTGCAGCCCCTCTTAATATCAAACCACGATGAACATTGTCCGTTTACAATAATGCACGATTTAATATTTTTGTAAAACAGTTTTATCCAATTTATGAAGTCTCCACCAAAATGTAAAAAGTCGAATACTTTATCACTGAAAGGCCATGCAACAGTGTCAATAGCTTTTTCAAAGTAAATTAAGAGAAGAAGTCCAGGTATGTAGAAAACATAACATCATATAGGGTACGCTATTTTCCTCTATATATCTTCCCTTAATGAAGCCAGTTTGATCATTATTAATAACTGCTTGAAGAACATGCTTTAGTCTATTTGCAATACGTGTTGATGCAATATTTGGAAGACAAGTTATTACACCTTCCTTTTGAATCGATGATAGCTCCCCAGAATTATATGAAAAATTAATTTCCCTTATATAATATGGACCAATATCTTTTCAAAAGAATTTGAAAAACTCAATTGTAAACCCATCTGATCCTGCACGTTTATTATTTGGTATCGATTTTAGTCTTGCAGTTGTTTTAGTTAAAGTTAGAGGACCATTCAAAGATTCTTTCTGTGCACTGTCTAATTTAGGAATATCCTTTTAATTAAGAAGAGATTCGAGATCAGCTGGATCCACCTGATGATATGTATAGAGCTTCTAATAATATAGTTTTGATACTTTCAAAATTTCTGACTGATTATCAGTATATGTTCCATCTGATTTTAATAAGTTAGGCATCATTTTACTTATGTAGTTTCTATTTTCCAAATTACAGAAATATTTTGATACCCGTTCTCCTTCTTCAATCCATTTTGACCTGGATCTTATTCTCACACCTTCTATTTTTTTCCTACGAATTTCCACCAACTGATTCTCTTTGCTGTCTAAAATTTGAAATTTATTAATTTCATTAATTTGTTCTCAATAATTAATTTCATTAATAAGTTACTTCTCCAGTTGATCTTGTTGTCTTTTTTGAAGGATGAGTAGGAGATGGTTTTCCCCCTAATTTCTAACAGTATCATTTCAGACAAGAGTTGATAATTTATAGTAAAACTATCTCTGAAGCTGGAATTTGCTCAAAATTAGATGCTTGATTAGAGCAGATATAATGACTTTTGCAATGATTTATTGTATCTTTAACAAGAGAAATGAGAATATGTTCTTGTTGTTGTACCATGAAAAGGGAGGTCAGATCGTAAAAGTTGGTAGGCACTATCTTCGCCATCCTTTAACATGCTTATTGCTGGACCCAGTGGTTCAGCCAAAACCGAATTTGTCAAACGTGTGGTCGAACACAAGTCATGTTTTGTTCGATGGTACTCCACAAAGTATCGTATGGTACTACAACCACTGACAGTCCGCTTACACATTACTGAAAGAAAGTCAAAGAGAATCCATTTCGTTTATAGAAGAATTCCTCGCAAAGACGATGGGATCGTGTCTGACTTTAGTCAAGTACATCTTATCATCTTCGATGACATGTTAGGAGAAGACAAAAAAGATATGAAACTTTGGTTTACACAAAAGGGACATCATCGTAATGCCAGTATCATTTACATTGCTCAAACTTTATTTCAACACAGTAAGGCACATTGCACCATCTGTCGCAATGCTCATTATGTGGTGTTGTTGAAAAGTCCAAGAGACAAATCTCAAGTTCAAGTTTCGACAAAACAATTAGAATCACCATAATTAAAGTATGCATATGACGATGCCACTCAGTGGCCACATACGTATTTGCTCGTCGATTTGAAACTTACCACTCCCGATTAATTATTTGAGATTTCGTAC
This sequence comes from Margaritifera margaritifera, assembly GCA_029931535.1. Taxonomy (NCBI): domain Eukaryota; kingdom Metazoa; phylum Mollusca; class Bivalvia; order Unionida; family Margaritiferidae; genus Margaritifera; species Margaritifera margaritifera. The sequence continues at coordinate 939,636 of JAQPZY010001360.1, forward strand.
GAATTTGTTTCACGAATGGTGTCAAGAAGGAGGTTCGGTCATTATACACGTCGCCTTTTCATTTTCGTCTTTCTAAAAAACTATAAAAAATATCATTCACTTCCTTAATTTCGAACAGAAATTCAACATGACTACCTTGCAATCTCATCCTCCTGCCAAATTGATTCGTGTTCTGTATGCCATCAGTCGCAAAGTACGTTCATATTTGTTTGAAGCTAGTCTCAAAGAAGTGTTACGATGGTTTGACTTTACATTGACAGCATGTCAGTTACTACAAGTGCATCATTTACACTCCTCATCAAACAGAACGTTTTCCTAAAAAACATAAAGTAGGTTTGGCACAACTGGCTGAGCCAAAAATCGATACTCAAACATAAAACAAACAAATCATCTTGAAAAAGCATGTGGAAGTGGATCTTTAGGTGCGTATCTGGACAATTCGCAAGCGGACAATTTGGAGCAGACAATTAGGAGCGAACAATTCGGAGAGGGGACAATTCGGAGACGGACATCACGGATAATGGACAATTCGGAGATAGACATTTCGGAGACGGACATTTCGGATAATGGATAATTCGAAGAGGGCACAATTAGGAGACAGAATAAAAACACGATTAAATGAATTGTTGTTTTTAGAAACGTCTATCGGTTTAGTTACATGACAACATATGACTGTGTGTGTATGTGATTAGCTGTTAGCATTGCTAATGGATTTTTTAAAAATCTTTTCCTAATCCAGAATATATCACTGAATAATAGTAATTGCCATGTAATACCAACATAACCCATAGGCGATGTCTTAACGTCTACTCAATAAGACATAATCCTTTTGATGTTCATCAGCATTCTTTCAACAGGCACGTGAAAATACGACGTGAAATGCAGCAACACAGTCAAAAACAGACTGTTACATACCGATATAATTACGCGCCTTCCTAATAAAACCATTCTTTTATCTACGCGCGATAGCTATTTTCATAAGTTATAGCTTTTTCCGAAACCAACGACCGTGACTGGGTATTATTAACATTTAACACGTGCTCAATGAAACAGTTTACTTTTTTTTATATCCGCAACAGTCATCTGTCTTCGAGTTGTGAGTAGTTGAAATACATATAAGCTCGTAATTGGTTATTTATTTTTCGTTACGTTGGTTTCTCAAAGAGACAGTATATAAGCTTTGCGATATTAAATCTGTATATCAAAGACAAAATATTCGACATAATGTCTCTTGAATTTCTTGAATCAGAAAAGGGAAAAAGAATGTTAGTTTTTGAAGGCTATCTTTACCAAATAGACACCAAAAAGCAGAGAGGAGGGAATATGGCGAAGTAGTAATCGTTCCTGCAAAGGCCTTTGCCACAATGCCGATGGAGAAATGATCAAAGCACCTTCTGATCACATGCATGCTGCATCTTCAGGAGAGATTGACAAGGCGCGTGTTCGCACATCAATCAAACGACGAGCGGAAGAACATTTTCGGGTTATAGTTCAGTCAGTACTTGGAAATTTGTCTCAGGTCGCACAGGGGACTTTTAAAAAAACTGAGACTATTAAACGCAAGATCAGGATATACCGTCAGCTTCCTTCAATTGAGAACAATAACTTTCCTCCTGAACTTCGAAATACGTTGACCAGTTCTATTTTCCTACGTCACGAGGAAAATTTCCTGATATTCGCTGCTGATGAGGATCTTAAAAAATCAATTCATTAAAGCGTGTTTTTATATGTGAGTCTTGTTAATTCGTTGTTACTTTTAAATAATGGGGTTCGACTTTTCTATCTCTGAATTCATTATTCACGATCTCCGAATTGTCTGTCTCCGAAATGTCCGTTCTCAGAAATGTCCGTCTCCGAATTGTCTGTCTCAGAACTGTCCGTTCTCCGAATTGTCCGCTTCCGAATTGACCTAAAACCCTTTAGGTGGTGCCATTATTTGTTCGCTTCCACGATGGGATTCTAATGCCGAAGCTACAAGAGCCAAACAACCTACATCCAAAAGACACACACAAAAAAAAAACAGAAAAAAAGATAGGTGCAGCAAGTTCACACTCTAAGAATAAAAAAAAATCCAAAAGAAGACGATTCCTTCAAGAAAGAGAGGTACTTCAGTTAGAAGACGCACATACTAACAAAAACCTCGCTCTGTGACCGTCTCTGCTTCCGCTTCTTCTCTACCTTTATCGATGATGCCTGCCAAACATGATTTAAAACCAGTGTTTCTCAATCTGATAAACAAATGGAAACCTATCTATAAAGAGACTTCTACTCTGTCGACGTCTTCATTCTACTGCTGTATTTATTGCTGCTGCATTACAAAAAGTGGCATCAGCTAAGCAAAGTTCAAGACAGCAAAGACATGTTACAAAGTTTACAGGATTTATCCAAACAAGAACTAGCACGATTTAGTCCGTTGAAAACATTTCGTCATCGAGGGATGGAAGAAGAGAAAGAAACAAGAGAAGGGGTTCAAAATCCGTCTATTCCTTTTCCTCTCAAAATGACAACCAATGGTTACAAGAACAATCGACGTACACGTTATACAAACCCGTTTGATGAAATGTTTCCAGAAGTCCAACAAAAGTAACAGGAATCGATCATCAATAACACGCCAATTTAGCCGATGTCTCTCATTTAGCTTCTTACAATCGAGGTTACAAATATTCGTTTTTTCTCATTGATATTAATTCAAAGTCAGCTTGGGCAGTTACTTTGACTTTTAAACAAGTTCAGAGTTAGTGTAGCTGTAAAACTTGCCTTGAAACAAAGTGGCTGACACCCTCTGCGATAGCAAACAGACAAAAGCACCAAATTTTTTAACCAAGCTTCTCAAATAAAATTTCAAACAAGACACATTCATTTATTCTCTACTGAAAATCTTGAAACGAAAGCCTATGTCGTGGAACATTTTTCACAGAACTTTGGGAGAACGTATGGGGAAATATTTTGCACCTCCACATACTCCGAAATACATCAACGTGTTACCACGTCTAGTCAAAGTTTAGTCAAAGCTTACAATCAATCATACCTCAAGTGACACCTCAAAACGAAGTCACCGTGTTTGATCGAATGTTTGGAACATTGAAGACGAGAAAAAAGGAAAAAGTGTTAAGCAAACGCGCTTTCAACAAAGTTGAACGACAGAATTGTTTCATGTCATTTGACAAGAGTGTGGACCTGAATCCCCTGTCTATAACTTGGAAGATATGAACAAGTGACCAAGAAAAAAGACGACGTGTAAGATATCAAAAGCATTCTCAATCGAAGAAAACCTCGTATCCAAGAAGTCAAAGTTTGTTGGAAAGGATATCCATCCAATTTCAATTCTTGGATTGCATCTTCAGAAGTCATGAACTATAAAAAGAAGTAGAAGTTGCTGACATGCCTTTAAACACTACTGAATCTCCTTCTCGGAGTTCATCTCTCCAAGGACTACAAAAACCACCACTGTGAGTGTGGTCTGGAGAAAGTGTTCCTAAAAATCAATTCGTCGTTTTCTGCCAAATCTTTGCTATTGGAAATCTGAGCTTGCAACAAAGAGATTAACAATTGTGGACTATTTTACTCAGCAGTTGCATTGGTTATTTTCTTCCTGATCATTCGTTGAAATATACGGACAGTGACAACAACACCAGCCACGCCAACGCCTGTCACAACTCCTCTTCCAATCACAGTAGCCATCTTCTGGAACCCTCCTTAGAAATGATCCCTTTGATATCGAGTGACTCCTTGGAGACAGGAACCATTGAACTATATATGATCAATTGTATTTAACATTTCCTATTGACAGTTCAGTTTTCCAAGTATCCTCTACGACGAGTGGATGTCAAAATCTTCACCATTGCCTCTGGACTCCGATCCAAGATTGAAGATCATGTTTTTCAAGGTCAAATGCCTCAACGTTTGTTCAGACCTTGAGTACCAGACCTTTTGAACATAACTTTGCCCGGAAAAATTACGTCAGATCTTAATTGACTCTATTTAAATCTACAGGACAATTAGGAACCAACAGTACCCACGGCACTTCGTAGGATGATTATTCAGGAGGATATGTTTTGTGAGGATTTGATTTCACTTCAGACCAAGACAGCGAGTAAGGATATTTCCACCCTATTTAATTATGCCAACTCCGCGTGGAACTTCAGTTTACACTGGCTCTCGATAACAAAGTGATATTGTACGCAGAATCCGATAATACTCTAGAAAGCAGACTATTGACTATTAAAAACATGGAACATGAACCGATGGAGATAAGTTAGGATGATATTTTGTATCCAAAAGAGCAGAGCCACAGACCACAAATAGAGAAGAAGAATTGAAAGATACCGTCCTGATCTCACTATTGCTAGGACAAGAATAATGATTAGTCTTTTGTTTTGTTCGCCACTTGACGGAAAGAATCACACTTCTAGCCAGAGAACATTGCTATGGTTGTCAAATCGATCGTCCTAATCAAGTGCAACACGACCAATGTTTAATGATGAGAAAAGACGAAAAGTTGGAAGAGTATCTGGAAGAATAAGGTACCCTCATCTCAGAAGAGAAGGTCTTGAAAGAGTAATGTAGACACTTGAGTGACCATTCCCTTCCTCCATTGACTTCTTTGGGAACGAAACACATCGAAACGTTCTTGCAACAGAGTACGGAGACTTCCGTTCATTGACTTACTTGACAGATCTTTCCAAGGAAAAAAGAACCTCAAGCGTAAACTCATTACTTATCATAACCTGTGAAAATAAAAACCTGGGAACTTCATTACATTCTGACACACAGTTCGTACACAGTTTCTTAGAATCCTGTGGTGTGTGCTAAAGATGAACTTCCTCATAGAAAACATAAAGACGTTCCAGCTTATGTCATCAACACGGACGACAATCGTCGCCCAGAAACCCGTTGGGTAGCTGTCTACTTTCCCAACGACCACAGTGTGGACTATTTTGATTCCTATTGATTACCTCTATCGAAGACGATGTCATCGACTTTATGAGAAGAAATGCTGTATCCAATCAATTCAATAATGTGAGATTACAAAGATCAGCTTCGACAGTATGTGGACAATACTGTGTGTATTTTCTTCATCAACGCAGTCTTGGATTCACATTAGAATATGTACTGACTTGTTTTGAACGCAATTTCTCTAGAAATGCTGACAAAATAGCAAAGTAGTTTTGTGAACATTATGGCTAATGTCTTTAGCAGAGGAACGTAGTGTGTGTAACCAAGGCAAAGTGACTGTACTAGATCATTGGTAACCTTGTTAATACGTTGATATTTAACATTGTTTCATTTGTCAGTTGTACATGAAGAGAATGAATGGAACTAGCCGTAATCACCCTTCTTCGTTTGTTTCTTGACATTTGAGTTAGTGGGGCTTATTTTTTTTAAAAATGCTTATTTAGAGAAAAATGGTGTTGGCTTGGGTTTGTTTTTCTGAAAACAGAAAAATTTCTTTCGACATGCTCTCTCTCTCTCTCTCTCTCTCTCTCTCTCTCTCTCTCTCTCTCTCTCTCTCTCTCTCTCTCTCTCTCTCTCTCTCGATCTTTGAATGTTTCAGAGAGTGATGTTTTCTTTCACGTCCGCATACTGAATCTAAGGGCTGTTTTTCTTCGCATCTGTGCTTCTAATATATAAAGCGGTGCGCTCGCTTGTCTTGTCATCCATTGTTGACTTAAAAACAACTATGACTACGATTGAGAAACTAAGTGAAGCTCTGGTGCATATGGAGAGGGTAATGCACCACCAGTCAACACTGCCAAATTCGAAAGTTGCGCACCGCTATATCACTCTGGGAGAGAGTGCAACACACCCTGGACCGGGTGGAGGAGATGAATGTTACCCCAGTATCCGTCACCTGGAGAGGAAGATGATCACTTTAAAAACAGCACATAACTTCATGAGAGAAGTAGTAGATGAGGAAACAATGAAGATAAAGAGAATATTGACGGAAGAGAAACTGGCGCTGTAACATGAGAGGAGAAAGAGAATACATGCGCCTGAACCAAAACTGGATGAGGGTGAGGGAAGAAATGAGTAGACGCAGCAGCAACAACAACAATACCTGCCAGAATAACCCCTGATTCCAAAAAAGGAGGATTGGGAGATGGAGGCAAATGAGCCTGAGGCTCGATGTCACCTTTAGACAAACAAACGACTACTCGAAACAGATGTGTCCTTGCTGCCGAGCCCAGCCCACAAGGTGAAGATGTCCTGGATGTAGATCGAGATCAAATATCCAGCACAATACCCAACGGCTTTTTTCAGGGCCACCCAATTCTCTTAGAAAAGAGATACTATTCAACCATTGCCCAAAAAGTATATGTGTTTTATATTTGTGTATCTCTGTGTCTATTCAGAGAAACTAAAACTTAAAACCCCTACTGTGTGGAGCATTCAATTATAAGCTTCCAACTACACTGTGAGCTTCAAACAAAATGGTATTAACTTCCTAAACATTCCCTTTACTTCTTCGCTGCTGAATAGTTACGAAAAACTTTTTAACGTAACGTAACGTATTTTTAACGTAAGAAATGCTGCTCTGGTTTTAGCTGAAAAGAAACAGCAAAAGTTCTAATTGATACAAAGGAAAATAAGTCGTGTTTAGGCCACACAAAATAATCTCTCTTTCTCGAAGTCAGGTATAACTAATTCATCATGTTGTTCATTTGGCCAACAAATATATAAGTACACTACATAAAAGTGACAATTAATAAATAATGTACGAACAGTATTGCGGGGATTGAAAACATCGTTGTGTGCATAAATCATCAAAGGAATATTTTATGAATTTAAACTAATGTAGAGTGAAATAGTTTTCAGTGTCTGCTACATATAGGACAGAATAAAGAGTCGTCCAACATGAAGTACTATATTAATTGATCTGCAAGATTTTAACTACTTTTATTCGACTTCAGCATGTAAGACTGTGGACAAATACAGAACACATTTATCTCGATGTGAACTGTGTTTAACATTTTAGTAGGAGTTTTGCTTTAAGTCTCCCATATTTAATTAGAAGTGAGTAACCACGAGCATCAAGGTCAAATGTAAATTCCTAGAACACTGTGAACAAGCTGTCACTTTCCTGCAAGAATGTTATACTCGCCTTTCAATTAGTAAAACCATTTTTCAAATTATACTGGTTTTATAGACGTTGATATTATCCAGAAATATATCGACTTGGCATGCAATAGGCAGGCTATCAGAAATCTTCAATTTCGAGACAGCATCCATCTCTCAAACAAGTTCTTGAAGGAATGGGATTCATGACTTTCCCCTTGAAATTTCCCGAACGCAGTTTAAAAATAAAGCTAAAACCATTTATATCTAATATGAGATGGCTGGCACACTCTCTCGGGAGAAGGAAAAATGTACATAAATGATCAGCACCGTTATCATTGCTAATGGATCCTGAGAGTGTGATTACGCTATTTATTTTGTTTTCATTCTGTTTTTATATTTCCCATAAACCAATATACACAAATTTGAGTGTTTAATGTTAAATCGATAGTACTGCTTAAACACAAAAGTTTGGATCTAAACGTGGCTACAGACCGTGTTTATGTATCAGATATAATCAACGTCAACTGCGCAGCTTGTAATGACGTGATCATTATTCTTACATAAAAATGCGTCCGCAGCATTGTTGAACGAGGTGTATGAGTATGGCCGTATCCATGTATTAACAATGGACATAACGCAGCATTTACGCCTGCTGTTTTTGGTATACGTAACCTTTTTCTGGGCCGCACCCAAAACTAATGATTCTGTATTCATCAATCGTGTGTGTATTGGCTGAAAACATGCAATCCTGTTACGTTCTCTAGTCGCACAGAAGAGAGAAATTTTCCGTGTAAAGAAATAAGATGTGTTTTCTTGCCTTAATACATCGTATTCACTCACGGCGATAGAGATAATGATGCAAACAAGTAGATTTTCAACTCGTCTGCTTCACGGTAATCGGTGTGTAATCTCATTTATTTGTGGATAAAACAACATACAGTTCAGATTCTGTGTAATTTCACTTAGTTGCCTGCCAAACATCTGGTAGCTGATGAATTCCTCAGAAATGACCTATTATGCTGAACGATTTGCAAAAGTGGTTATTTCACAATAGATTTTTAAAGTTGGCTGTCTTGCGAGAGGCACATGTACATAGGCTGTTTACATTAGCTGATCACGCCATACCGGAAAAAGATTAGGTAGCGCCTTCACAAGGAAAACTTTAAATTACACCTAAAATTATTATTTATTTTCTTCATTTTTTTTTATAAGAATATAAATAGTACATGTGTTCTTTCTTTCTGATATCAAAGTTCGCCGAATTTCTGGGTGGTGTTGAAACTTTCGCCCTTCGGGCTCAGGCTCGTGCTTCAACGACACCACAGGGATTCAGCAAACATTGAGACCAGACAAAAATAATTATGATCCAATGTATTATGTAATCGTTATGACGTCACTTTTACCTCAGTGGTTCGTAGCGCTACGGACTCTGGGAGCGATTGGAAGTGATATGATAAAAATCAAGACTTGAGTCTCCTGCTGAATAATTGAAAAGAATAATGTTTATTTGCATATCATGGCCCAGCTAATTGGAATGAACTGCCTCTTGATCTCAGACACAAAGAGAAACCACGATCACATTCAAGAGTGCTCTCAAGACACATCTTTTCCATCAGCAAGAATAAATTTGTCATTCAACCATTGGCCATTAGTGTTAGATTTAAACTGTATTGTAAATTCATGTTTCATGTTGTTTTGTGTGTAATAATTCATTTGTCTTTGATATTGTTTGTGAGATATTTTCATGTTTTTATATGTTGTCTGTATGCAAACTGGTTTTTTTAAGCCTTTATGTGTTGACGTTATGTTGTAGAGCGCTTAGAGCTTCTTAACAGAATAAGCGCTCTACTAAGTCATCATTATTATTATTATTATTATAAAATAATAATCATCGCAGTAAGAGAATGTGAAGTGAAATGAGAAGGGTCAGCGACAAGTATATAACACCTGGGTAAATCCTTAGCACATCCCCCGTATTTCAAAGTTCCAATGTGCTCTAATTAAATATACCTTAGAGACAAACTTCACCCAACAACATTTGTCTCGATGTGTATGAAAGAGTTATTTATAATCTTCAACCGGTGCAAATTTCGTTAATTTATAAATATTCATTCACCTCTAACTTATCAACGTTTAGTGAGTAGGTACCTTTCTGATATTTGTTTCTTTTTAATGATCCTTATTTCAGCATATATTTTTGGTTACGTCTAGCACAATTAATTGTTTGATTTTGTTTTATATTATTATTATTATTGCTTGGACCCTTAACTATGCAAAAATATTCGTTGTTCAAAACTTCAAATGCTTTGAGGTTTCACCAGCGATCACAATTAAGATTATTATTTTCGATATTTTCAAAATCTATGAATGTTGGTAGTAAAAGATTGTATGTTATGATGCATTATAGTAGTAGCTGGTGGGTACTGGGGGCATGACGTCATTTGGGGGCACTCTGGGGCAGTAATGGGAGTTTAACATAGTGCCCCAGACAGGCCCCAAAAGTGCAGGGTAACTAGGGCAGTGGGGGCACTCTGGGGCAGTAACGGGAATTTATCATAGCGTCCGTAAATAGTGACGAAGACAACGTCCTCTACCATCAAAAACTGGGGTGGGGTCTTTTTTGATAGTAGAAGACGTTGTCTTCGTCACTACATACGGGGTGTGAGAATAATTAATCTTTCTTGAAAAATGGGTGGTCCTGATAAGGACCATTGGAGGAAGATTATTATTTCCTCCAACATTGGGTGAATAAACTTAGGAAGGTGGTGGTGTGAGATCTTTTTTTCTTGGTTGGAAGTGTTGGTGAATCAGGTAGCCAGTCAGGATGTTTCATCCGCCTGAATTTATCTTGGATTTTCATCCAATTTAAATTCAGGCGTTCGAATTCCTTTTCTTTCCTGGCCTGTTCTTTCTTGGATCGTTCAAGAGCCCACAAGATCTTAATGTGAGCCACTTCCTTTTCTAAAACTTTTTTTAACAATACCTTCACCATGTGAAGGTTCACCTCTTCGCTCCTGACGTTACTGGCGGGTGGATAAATATAACAATCTTCCTGAACTCGGATCAGGAAGTACTCCACCTCAGCCAGTAAATCCAGGCTCTTCTTGATGAACCCCACACGGAAAGGGGTTTAGGAAGTTTTTCGTCTTTCCTCCACCAAGACATCAGTCACCAACCTTCTTGCTGATTTGAGAACCGCTAGTTGGCTGGTGACGTATGGTTTGGTGGCAGGATATCTCCACCAATACTCCAACCTTTCCATCAAGGACTCGACATCCACCATTCTATCCCAAGCTTCTTGTAACAATTCAACAGAGTTCATTCTTGTAGAGTGAAAGTGTGAATGGCGTCACTGTGGAAGGCACCGGTTTATATGCTAGAAGCGCGGACGTGATGGAAAACATCCCCCTTTTTCCCCCCCCCCAAAAAAAAAAACCATACATACAAACCAAAAAAAAAAACACACACCACACTATCCTTTTTTATATCAAACACACACGCCATAAAACATATAAGAGGGAAAAGGGATTTTTTTGTGGAGTGGGTTATCACAAACAAACAAAAACAAAAACATACAAAACATATAAACACATAGATATATATGGCAATATGAGAGTAGTAATCTCTTCTAGAGATTTGGGGTGGCCCTTAAAAGGACCTTTTTTTTGTTTGCTATAATTTTAGCAATGACATCTTTTGTTAGGTCTTCTTCTTATTCTTCTACTTCTTCTTACTTCTTCCCCATAGATAAGTACTCTTTTCAAACATCCTTGTCTTTCAATGTATGTTCTTCTTTGCCAGTAGGCACTTTCATCAATTCTAGTGACTACCCATGATGCTCTAACGTACATGAGATAGTCAGGATTGAAGAGCATCCCTGACACAATGCTTGAAGCTTCTACTGTAGTCCACATGATTCTTCTTTTTTAGGTAAAGCTTTATTAGTCAAGTGGTGGTATATATACCTTACGATCGGATTGAAATGCATCGAAATGAACTACCAATCCAAATGCGCGTTACAAGCGGGTCGGTTTTTCTTCCAATGGGAAGAGAGCGGGGGTGTGACGTCATCTCGGGTATAAAGGTATCGTAGCGTTCGTATGGCTTATTACTTTTTTCGACAGCCTTCATGGAGACTGGAAAGACAAGAATGTATTGGAGTGAGCCTTCAATGATTAATGCTGCTGCTTTGTTGAACTTCCGGCCGGAAGACTTTGATTTAGATTTTCTAAATCAAAATTTTGAGTCTGAGACTACTACTACTACTGCTACTGCTGCTACTGTTGTTGCTACACCAGTGATGGATGAATTTAAAAAGAAACAACAGGAAGAGATGGAAAAATTTTTAAAGAAACAACGAGAAGATGAAGAAATGTTTCTTCTTCAGCAGCAGAAAGAAGAAGAGAGGAAAAGAAAAAGTGAGGAAGATATCAGACAGCAGTTAGAAGAGGAGGAAAAGGAAACAGCAAAGGAAGTAAACAGTCCTGAAGAAAAAACGGTGAGTCTTTTAGAAGAGATATTATCAGAGTTGAAATATTTGAGGGAATTATATAAATATTCTTTAGCTCAACCACCTAAACGAAAAAGACCATCACGAGCTAAACATTCCAAGCCTACCAGTTCTAGTGAGATGCCACCACCACCACCACCACCAACGCCACCACCAGTAACTACCACCATAAGCAAAACACCAGCAGTAGCAGCAGCATTAGCAGGATATGGATTGGGTCGTGGTAAAGGACTACGACAATTGAAGTTGATTATGTAAAACTTCATAAGTTTGTTTTTTTTTCAACCAAATCAAGAAAAAAAAAAAAAAACACCCCAACGGTCCTTTTAAGGGCCACCCAGATTTCTAGAAAAGAAATCAAATTGCCAAATCAAGTAAAACTTAAAAAAATCTCATTGTGTTGTATATAAGTGTGAGTGCGTGCGTGCGTGCGTGCATCTATACTCTAAAACAAAATAACACAAAATCACTTACTTTTTTTCTCCAGTCTGGTGTATTCTGCCATTTTTTTACAAAATAATTCACCAATAACATATAACACCAAAAAAAAAAAAAACACAACAAGGTTCCTTTTTTTTCACTGTCTGTCTCTTTTGTTCTTCTTGAATTTCTTCTTCTTAGGGACCAAGATCTTCACAGGAATCATAGGTTCCATTGGTTCATTTTCTTCTTCATTCTCACTGTCTTCCATTCTTCTTACTCTCTTTTTACTTTTCTTGATGATATGTTCTTCTTCTTCTTCTAGGTTTGTTGAATCGGCTTCCTCCCTCTCCTCTGATAGAGTTTCTTCTTCTTTCTGAGGGCACTCCGAAGACCAATGTCCTGGTCCTTTACAATGATAACAGATATCTTTTGTTTTGTCTCTCTTTTCTTTTTTTGGTTTTCGACGTTGTGGGCATTCTGGAGCCCAATGTCCTTTCTCTTGACAGATATAACAAGTATCTTCACTTTTATCTCTGATTTGATGTTGTCGTTGTGGACATTCTGGAGCCCAATGGCCTTTCTCTTGACAGATATAACAAGTATCTTGACTTTTATCTCTCACTGTTCTTCCTTTAGCTAGATAATCCCAATAATACGCAGGAGGATGTCCTTTATTTGGACATCGATCTTTTCTTCCTCTTCTTGACTCTTCCATCTTTACAGTTTGAAAGTTCAATCACCAAAGACTGATTCTGAAGGTACGAAGCTCTCTCTTTATATACTCTTCTCTCTCTATATAAAGGTACCTGGGTGAAAACTGAATCAGTTTCAAAGTAAACTTTAAGATGAAAAGATCACGCCTAAACCATGAGAAACCAGAAGAAGAACAAGAACAAGAAGAAACAAAGAGGCCACGACGAAGGTATTCCGTGCCACCTGAAACACCATTAGATGAACTACTAGCTCAAGTCCATGCAAGTGACTTCGAAGAGGAGATGAGTGAACCTGAAAACTTGCCACCTTCAAAACCACCCAAAACAAAAGCCACCACTACCAACACCAGAACCCCTGACCAAGAAACACCACCTAGTACTTTGGCTCCTCCTGAAAATTACCATCGGATTCGAGAGACTCAAAAAATAACTTCTCGAAAATTTAGAACCACGGCCTACACTCACACAGTTCACTTCAAAGACTTTAAGTCCGAAGTACCTCCCGAGAAAGCGGTGGGGTTCATTAGTGATTTGTGGGAATCTGTCTTAATGAACTTGAAACGTCAATGTGGAGCCAAAGAAGATGATCGCTTGAGACTGACCATCCATCATGACAACTTGAAGAGTCCTGTTTGGATTGAGTTCAGCACCCCGGCAGAATTAACGCCAGACAAAGTCATGTCCAAAATAGAACATGTACAACAATCCAATGACAAGTTTACCATCACCGATGGAAAGGCCACACTCTACATGACACACGTTGCTCCACCTCGAGGAAGTGGACGAAGTAGGAAACCGTTATTGGTGGACGATCTTCGTACTACCAAACGTAGTGTCGTCCAAATTGACAATACTCAAGACCAGATGTGCTTAGCCCGAGCTATTGTGGTGGGGCGTACGTTTGCCAACAAGAATGAGAGTAAAGAATGGAAAAAAAGCCTGGGAGAGAATTCGAAAGTCGGACAGAGTCCAACAACGAAACGAAGCAGAACTCCTGTTAAAACAAGCGGGGATCCCTAAAGAGACCGTGTGTGGCATTTCTCAACTGCAAAAACTTCAAGATGTTTTGGCTCCTCATTATACTTTGAAAGTACACCCTCAAGAAGTGCGCGGAGATATGGTGTTTCGAGGCCCTGATTTTCCTGATGGAAAATACATTCATCTCTATTACCATCAAGAACATTTTGATACCATCACTAGTATTACCGGATTTTTGGGAAACTCTTACTACTGTGAGAAATGCAACTATGGGTTTAATAATCGGGAGCGACACCTTCATTGCGGAGCAAGATGTCAGGGCTGTTTAGCCGACCAACCATGCCTTCCTGAACAACAACAACAAAATCACGTCCATTGTGAAACCTGCCGACCAAGTTTTGTCAGTCCTTCTTGTTACCAACAGCATCGCAAGACACAAGGTCACCAACAAAAATGTGCTTGCGACTTATTGAAATCGTGTTCTACGTGTGGACAGCTAATTCGTACCAACAACCCTAAAGCACACATTTGTGCTGGTAAGAAAAAATGTTCTATTTGTCATCAGATCGTCGATTTTGATCATCGATGTTTTATTCAAAAGTTTGACAAGACAGAGAAGAAAGAAATAAAGAAGAACAAGAACAAGAAACAAGTAGATTTCATCTTCTTTGATTTTGAATGCATGCAAGAAACGGGCATTCACATCCCCAATTTTTGTGTGGCGCATCGGGCTTGTGATCAGTGTATTCAAGAATCAATTCATTTTCACTGTCCTCATTGTAGTCGAATTCCAGGAGGACGTGAAAAAATCTTTCGTGGAGTTAACACTTTGTCTGAGTTTGCTGAATGGGTTTTAGACCCTACCACCCACGACAGTTGGAGCGAAGAAGACATTCAACGTTATGGAAATTGTCATCGGTATGCCACCGTCATAGCTCACAATTTTTCGGGATACGATGGGCAGTTTTTACTCAATTATTATTTGAACCATGGGACCGACGACCTGAAGTTACCATGAACGGAAAAAAGCTCATCTACATGAAAGTAGGACATGTACAGTTTAAAGATTCTATGAGTTATTTGGCCATGCCTTTGAGTCGCATGCCAAAAACGTTTGGCATGACAGAAATGGCTAAAGGCTACTTTCCTCACTTCTTCAACACCGAAGCTAATCAACATGCCGTCCTACCTCATTTGCCTGACCTTCGTGATTACGACCCCGACGGAATGCGCCCCGAACAGCGAGAAGCTTTTCACACTTGGTACCGCGCTCACCAGACCGAACCATTTAACTTTCAAGAAGAGATGTTGAAGTATTGTCGATCTGATGTGGATATTTTAAGACGTTGTTGTGGAAAGTTTCGAGAGTTATTTCTCGATCACGGAGAGGTCGATCCTTTGAAAGATGCAGCCACCTTAGTCTACAGGCAAAATTTCATGCCCAAGAATCAACTAGCCATCATCGACTCCAACACGTCTCTCTTTGCTAGTCGTCAATATTCGGTCAAAGCTTTACGTTGGTTTCATTACTTGTGTGAAAAAGAAGACAAATGGATACAACATGCTAGAAACGGAGGAGGAGAAAAGAAGATTGGAGGTTATTCCGTGGATGGATTTGATTTAGAAAATCCGCACACATTATACGAGTTTCAGGGTTGTTTGTTTCACGGATGCCCTACTTGTTATCCTGATCGAGAGATGAAAGGCCCTTATTCAGATTCTACCATGGAACAGTTATACGAACAGACTTGCCAACGACGTCTCAAGTTAGAAAGTCAAGGATACCAAGTGGTTGAAATGTGGGAGCACGAGTACGATCGACGTTTGAAAACCGATCCTGAATTTAAGAACATTACTCAAAGTTACGACGCGGCCGAAATCGAACCTTTAGATCCGCGCCACAGTTTATTTGGAGGACGAACCAATGCCACTCGCTTGCTGTACGATGTGAATGAATCCCAAGGAGAAGAAATCAAATACATCGACGTGTGTTCTTTGTATCCTTGGGTGTGTAAATATGCTCGTTTTCCCACCGGTCACCCTGAAATTTTGACAGAACACATTGACGTGGAACACATTCGTCAATACGAAGGATTAATTAAATGTAAAGTCTTACCTCCGACAAACTTGTTTCATCCCATCTTACCTCACCATTGTCAAGGAAAACTGATGTTTCCTTTATGTCGGACGCGTGCCGAAACGTGCAACCAAGATCATCCCTGTCACCACACGGAGGAAGAACGGTCTTTGACAGGAACGTTGGTCAGTGCCTAATTGTTTCGGGCTCTGGATCGTGGATACCGTTTGTTGAAAGTGTATGAAATCTGGCACTTTCCAGCTACAGCCCAATACCAAAAGGACGACGCCACCAATCATCCAGGCATTTTCTCGGGGTATCAGTTTTTAAAACTGAAACAAGAAGCTAGTGGTTATCCTTCGTGGTGTCAAACTCCCGAAGACCAAGAACGATTCAAAGAAGAGTACCGTAACATCGAAGGTATCACTTTAGAAGAGGTGGAAAAAAATGAAGGAAAAAGATCGTTTGCGAAAGTGATGCTCAATTGCTTGTGGGGAAAAATGGCCCAACGTACGATCTTACCCAAAACGGAATACGTCACCGAACCTTATCGTTACTTTCAACCGGTGGACGACAAAAGTATACTAGTCAAACACGTCGAAATCGTTCGCGATGATTTAATCATAGTCAATTTCGAAGAAGAACCCAAGTTTGTCAAACCTGACAAGTTTAGTAACGTAGTCATTGCCGCCTACGTGACCGCTCATGCTCGTTTGAAATTGTACGACGAAGCGTTAGAAGTCTTGGGAGATAGTGTCCTGTACTTTGATACCGACAGTTGCATCTACATTCATCGCCCCGGTTACCCCCACCCTACCATTCAAGGAGATCGTTTAGGAGCCTGGACAGATGAGCACCCTCAAGACACCATTTTGAGTTTTGCCAGCGGTGGCGCTAAAAATTATGGGTACCGATACCGAGACCCGCAAGGCCAACTTCACACCTCCTGTAAAGTCAAAGGCTTGACTCTCAACTATCGAACTAACCAAGTAGTGAACTTTGAGGTTTTGAAAAATGCTTTACTGTCTGGACAAGTGGAAGACTTTCAAGTACCTACGTTAGAACCTCACAAGATCGTACGACTACCTAATCATCAAATCGTGACTCGACCTGTTCAAAAAGTGTATCGTATTGTGTACCAAAAACGAGTGAGACTTCCAGATCACACGACTTTACCTTACGGACACGCTGATTTGGAGTATAAAAAAAGGAAACCCTCTTGAAACAGAAAAAAAAAGACAACACCAAAGATGACTTCAACATTTGCCTTGCCTGACTATTGTGAGTGTACCAGTCGCTTGAATACGTTCAAAAATTGGCCTAAACACATGCCTGACTATTGTTATTGTCCTCATCGATGGAGCACATTCAAAAAAGGAAAAAAAAAAACTTAGGAATAAATGGATTACCTACTTCCTACTCTTTAGCTAGAGCAGGATTTGTTTACTTTGGACAGGGAACCAAAGTACAGTGTTTTAGTTGTGGTGTCACTATTTGTATGGATTGTAAGAATTCAGCTCTCCTGGAACATGTCAGATGGTCACCAAACCGTGCTTACCTTTCTTTAGCGTTTCCACGGATTACATTACAATACTTTTCGGATGGTACAGTCGACAGGTATAAAAAAGGAACCCCTTCCAAACCTAACCCTTCATTCTGACTTTCAACGTTAACCAAGCAAGAAGATGAGTCATTTTGTCATCCCTCCACCAAACTTCAATAAGAGTACTCAAACTGCCACCCACCCACCACCATTACCAAGGGAGAAATCTAGTGGTAGTGTGAACTCCAAGGACTATCATCACGACTTGGAGTGTGATGCAGTACCATGCGATGAAACGGATTCTGTACGGTTTGGCATTCCCGATTCACACGTTCAAAAGGATTCTGTAGCTTGTAACATCTTGGATTCAGGACCCTCTCAAAGTCTCACCACTCATCGACAACCCTCTAAAGAGGCAGTACGCCCTTTATGTTTTACTGGAAATACTAAAGGAACTGGTATTGACGTTAACGACAACAAGGTCAATGTTGGTCAATATTCGCATGTCAGAATACCTGTGAGTTTACTTGGTTATTCCAAGTATGAAAGTCGACTCGAGTCATTCAAAGACAAGTGGCCAAAATATCTAGAAGGTCCTAAACCGGAAGGTTTAGCTAGATCTGGATTTAAATACGTGGGAGAAGGAGATAAAGTTCAATGTTTCAGTTGTGGTGTGAAACTTCACCAATGGGAGCCTACCGACTCAGCTTACATTGAACATGCCAGATGGTCTCCGCACTGTCAGTTCTTACCTTTAGTCGCCTTAGAACAGTACGGGTACGATGAGCCAGATGCCAAACAGAAGAAGAAGTAGTAAAAAAAATCCATGTCGGAGGAGAATACATCTTCTTTAGAAGAATACATTGGTGGTTTACCTTTGGAGTTGCAAGAACGTATTTTTCAGTATATACCTAGCTTAGAAGATCGCATTCGTGGTTTACCTTTGGAGGTACGAGAACGGATTTACAAAGAATTTGTTCAGATTCAAGTGAAACGTAAAGAACAGTTACATCCTTTACGTCACAAACATTTTAACCATTGGTATTTGAATGTGATAAGACAATTGATTTGGGCTAAGATATTCAAATGGTCAGACATTCATGAAGAACTACAGGACAGTTTTAAGCAATTGGAAGGGACCACCTACAATGTGGCAGTGGAATATAGAATTCGATGGAACGAAGTGAAGGAAAAAAATGTGACCAACAGACAAGAATTCCAAAAACTGTTTCAAGAACTGTACCCTCAAGACGAATCGCCTTTACGTCGTTTGAAATTAGATAGAATAATCACTGAAACTTGTTTTGGATATTCATTACCTACCGATTCCGTTTGGCTGATATGTGAGTATTTTGTCACCAAGAAGAAGTAAAAAAAACATGTCGGAAAAGGATACTACTACTTTACAATTTTATATTGGTGGTTTACCCTTAGAGTTGCGAGAACACATTTTTCAGTATATACCACCTAGCTTAGAAGAACGTATTTGTGCCTTGCCTTTGAAGTTGCGAAAACGGATTTACGATGAGTTTGTCCAGATTCAAGTGAAACGCAAACTTCAATTCATTTCTCGATTTGCGTACTATCGTGACTTTCGACATATCAGAAATCTGATTTTGAAGAAAAACTATCACGAGTATCGTGCAGAATACAAAAGAGAGTTACTTCTTTCCAAGTCGGAAACTTTACCAGAGTACATTCGTGGCTTGCCTTTGGAAGTGCGTGAAAAGATTTACCAAGAGTTTGTCAAGATCCAAGTGAAACGTAAACTCAAAGTCATTTCTCGAGCTGTACACTATGCCCTCTTCCAAGGTCATAGAAGAATGATTATGGGAAACGTCTATCGCAATAGCTACGTTCACGGAGACTTTCTCAACAGGTACCAACCTTGGGAGCCTGGCTATAAAAACATGCCACCCAAGATACCTACCTTTGCCATCGACCCCTATAAAGAGTTGGTATGCCTGCGCTCTACGCGTCACTCGTGAAACGGATTCCGTGGAAGGAAGTCAACGATCGTGTTCAGAGCTTAGAGGATTATAATGACTTGATACAAGAACTGTTTCCATTGAATTTTGGACGTTATGCAGTGTGTGTCTTAGTGACTACTTATCTTGGAATTCGTTTTCCAGGACATTCGTTGTGGAATATTTTTGAGGACAAGTGTTTGCCTTGGATTATTTTGGAGGATCCGTGGTTGTTTTGGACTCAATTGTTGAGTTCAAAAAAACAATATGACCCTTTGTTCTTCTTCGGACTTAGTAGAAGAAGAAGACTATAAATATTTGATTTTATCAGTACAAGAAAGAAACATTGTACGTAAAGCGTTGAGAGTGGTAATGAAAATCAGTGAGGAACCTCCATGTGAAGAAGACATTCGTCACACTTTATCTGTCTATAAAACATTTCAAGAAGTGTGTATTGCTAGTGAGTTACACCAACAACTTTTCAATTGGAAAGATGTACGACCCTGGAGAAACCTTGGTTTCCAATATTGGCTACAAGAAGTGGCTCAGTTTGCCAAAGATTTGGCAACATGTCCATAAGGGTCCAAAAGTGAAAAAATGGGAACCTCAGTGGGAAATCCTGAAAGAAGAAAAAGAAGAAGAACCTGACACCACAAAAAAAGAGGACCACACCGTTGTCCAAATACAACCACCACCCCCTGAGGAACACAACCCTTCCTTACCGCCGTCGTCAGAGCATTCTTCTACCAAAACAAAGACGACCAGAAGAATACCACCCCAAGCAGCAGTGCCCGTGTTTTTCATTAATAGGAGACCAGAATGTTGTACATTGACTTGTTTATACAGAACTTTAAATGTTGTAGTGGTAGTCTTAATCTTGTACATGATCATTTTAATTTGCTATTTTCTCACTGGTTCACTTCTTAGTTTTCGTGTAAAGTTGTAAAATATGTTTTTGTTGTGTTGGTTGTTTTTTTGTTTTTTTTAAAATAAACGTGTATGAAAACGTATAAAATGTCTTGGGTCTTTTGTCTTCTTCTCAAAAATCTTCTTACCTCAGTCATGGCTACATCATCTTCTTCTTCTACCTCGTCTGCCTCTTCTGCTTCTGTCGTCAAAGTGATTGACGAAAAGTTAGATCGTCCAAGTTGGGACGCTTTGTATCTGCGCCATCCATTTAACATGTTGATTGCTGGCCCTAGTGGTTCAGGTAAAACCGAATTTGTTAAACATTTGATCGAACATAAAGCTGATTTGTTCGATCATCCACCTCAACGTATCGTGTGGTGTTACAAAGAGTGGCAAAAGTCTTACACACTACTCCAAGAAAGTCAAGGAGAAACCATTTCATTTGTAGAAGGCATCCCTCACGAAGACGATGGAATCGTGTCTGACGTGAGGCAAACACATTTGGTTATTTTTGATGACATGTTAGGAGAAGACGAAGAAGAAATTAATCTTTGGTTTACACGAAAAGGACACCATCGTAATGCTAGTATTGTCTACATTACTCAAAATTTATTTCAACAAAGTAAAGCCCATCGGACCATCAGTCTGAACGCTCATTACGTGGTCTTGTTTAAAAGCCCCAGAGACAAATCTCAAGTACAAGTGTTACCCAAACAGTTAGGGGCTCCTTGGCTCAATTATGCGTACGACGATACCACTCAAACCCCTCACGAGTATTTACTCATCGACTTAAAACCCACCACTCCTGACTATTTGAGATTTCGTGCTCAATTGTTTCACCCTTGGGTTCAAGAAGGTGGTCCTGTCATTTACACGTCCCCTTCAGCCAATTTTTGAAACAAAAAAACTATAAAAACAACCTACTACGTCATTTCTGTCTCACACTCTTTCGAGATGACTTCCTTTCAAGCTCATCCTTCGGCTAAATTGATTCGTGCCTTGTATGGCATCAGTCGTGAAAAAAATGCACAAGTCCGTGCTCATTTGTTAGAAGCGAGTCTTAAAGAAGTGTTACGATGGTTTACTTTGACGGCACGTCAATTACTGCAAGGTATCATTCACATCCCTCATCAAACTCAACGTTTTTTTCAAAAACATAAAGGGGCATTGTCACAACTGGCTGATCCTAGAATCGATTCACGGACTAAAAAACAAATCATTTTAACTCCTGGTGGAAGCGGTTCTTTAGGAGGGGTTATGATTCGTTCCCTTTTGAAATGGGATCCTAATGCCCAAGCCAAAAAACCCAAATCACCCAAAAAGAAGAAAAGTCCTAAAAAGAAGAAAGCCACAAAAAAAAAAAAAGAAAAGCCCTCAAAAAAAGAAAGCCCTAAAGAAAAGTCGTGCCAAGAAGAAGAAAACAACACCTACCACTAGCACCCGCCGTAAGAGAGGTACTGCAGCCAGGAAAACGTACACCCGCAAAACACCACCACAACAGTAGCAGTCCCCATTGGTGACGAGGTCTCCTTTTGCGTCCACATCTTCTTCTTCACCACCCTTCACGATGATGCCTGCCAAACCAGACTTAAGTCCCGTGTTTCCTAATTTGATGCAAAAATGGAAACCTATTTCAAAAGTCACCCCTTCGGGACCCTCGACTTCAGCTAATTTGGCCATGGCAGCAGCCACCAACAAAGTACCATCCCCTAAAACCAAAGTCCAAGAAAGAACTGGTATCTTACAAAGTTTACTGGATTTATCCAAAGAAGAATTGACTCGATTTAGTCCTTTGAAAACACCTCAACGTCGAGTGAGGCCTGTCATTAAGTTGGTACGTCGTGCAGACAATCAGTGGAGACGTATTCCAGTATAAAATAGAAGGGTACCCTGTCAGAGACTTCAGACTTGTTTTCTACCCAACTAAAAAAGATGACTCCTAAACGTATTCACCACCACCACCACCAAAAAAAGAAGAAAAGTAAAACCACCAAAAAAGGACGACTTCCACCTCGTCTAGCCAAACATTGGGATGTCTTGTCTGTCCTAACCAAATCCAATCCTCCCATGCGAAAACAACTCATTCAAACAGCCCCTAAAGAAATCATCGATACCGTGTGTGAATGTTGTTTGAACGTGTTGAAAGGAACGGTACCTTTGTCCAAGATACAGAAACAAAAATTAGGGAAACATCGGAACGTTCTTCGTCAAATGGTGAAAAAGAAAATACCTCTTCAACAAAAGAAAAAAATGTTGGTACAACGAGGAGGATTTCTACCTATGTTGATAGGTCCGTTGTTAAAAATAGCTACTCCTTTGTTAGGAACGATTGCTGGACCGCTTTTAGGAGGGGTCATGCGATAACCAAAAAAAGAAGATAAAAAGGACCACCCTTCTCTGAAAAGACCACACCTTTTTGGTACCTTTGAATGAAATGGAAGGACGAAAACTGACTTTAGTACCTTACAAACGATGGATGGAATTTCATCGTTGGAACGAACAACGGATACCTCATTTACCACCCAATCCTAATCTCAACGAGATGTCCCAGTTACAACAAGAAATACAATCCCTGATGGAACGAAGCGATTTGTCAGAAACTGAAAAATCCCAACGGTAAGGTCAACTTTTACAACGTCTGCAACTCTTTCGCCAAAAAGTAGTCGACGAAACAGCTCCACCCACTCTGAGAGATTTTAAGACGATGATGAAAAGCGAACCTAAAGTCACCACTACCACTAAAACAGACACCGGTACAGGAATGACCGTAAAAGAAGAAGAAGAAGAAGAAGAAGAAGAAGAAGAAGAAGAAGAATTACCAACTCCACCTACTCTTAAAAAGAAAAAAAAGTTAGCCACACCGGGTTGGATAAAAAAGATGATGTTAACCCCATTACCCTCAGAAAAGAAAAAGAAAGAACTGAAGTCAGAAGTCAAAACAGAACCGATGACCCCTGTTCAAACCACATCCACCTTTACACCAGTGGCACGTCAAACACGTAAACAATCCAAAAAGATACCTCACGAAGAAAAGAGCATTGGTACTTGGTTGACTTATTCTTGAGGAAATCATGGAGAAACTGTTATCCGCCATTTATTACAATCCTGGTCATGCTGCTGGTTACGGAGGAGTTCAAAAAGTATATCGAGCTGCTAAAAGTAAATTGAAAAGTGTACGTTTGCCCGAAGTACGACGATGATTACAAGAACAATCGATGTACACGTTACACAAACCCATTCGACGTAAATTTTCTAGAAGTACAACTCAAGTGGAAGGGATCGATCATCAATGGCAAGCCGATTTAGCCGACGTCTCTCATTTAGCCACTTACAATCGTGGCCACAAATATTTGTTTTGTGTCATCGACGTGTTTTCCAAATTTGCTTGGGTCGTGCCTTTGACCTCTAAAAGCAGTACCGAATTGGTACGTGCCTTAAAATTGGTCTTGAAACAAAGTGGGCGCCAACCTTTACGATGGAAAACTGACAAAGGCACCGAATTTCTAAACCAAGCTTTTCAAAAAGAATTGAAACAAAGACAAATTCATTTTTTTACTACCGAAAATCCTGAAACCAAAGCCAGTATCGTGGAACGATTTCAAAGAACTTTGAAAGAACGTATGTGGAAATATTTTACACATCAACATACTCTCAAGTACATCGACGTGTTACCCCGTTTGGTCAAAGCGTACAATCAATCGTACCATCGTAGCATCGGATGTGCCCCCGAAGAGGTCAGCCCTGAAAACGAAGTGACAGTGTTTGATAAATTATTTGGTTCACCCCAGAAAAAAAAGAAGAAAACCTTGTTGGAATTAAAGACGGGAGATTGGGTTCACATCGGAAAAACCAAACGTACTTTTGACAAAGGTTATTTACCCAACTGGACCACCGAATTGTTTCGTGTCACTACCCCCGTCCGTTGACGTGATCCTCCCGTCTATAAATTGGAAGACATGAACGGTGAAGTACTCAAAGGAACATTTTACTTGCCTGAGTTACAACGAGTGACCAAAAAAGAAGACACCTTGTACGACATCGAAAGCATTCTCGAACAAAGAACACGCAAAGTAGGTAAACGTCGAGTAGAAGAAGTCAAAGTACGTTGGAAAGGATATCCACCTAGTTTTGATTCTTGGATTGCTGCTTCTCAAGTCGTCGACTATAAAAAGAAAAAGAAGTAACTCAACAACATGCCATTCAACACAGCAACCACAACTTCAACGACTCCTTCGCAGAGTTCTTCTCTTCAAGAATTACAAAAACAACCGCTTTGGGTGTGGTGCGGAGAACGTGTGCCTAAAAATAAAATCGTCTTTTTCTGCCAAATTTTTGTAGTGTATTGTGTCATCGGAGCAGCTATTGCTAATTTGAGTTTGCAACAAGGAGACAAACAATTGTGGACCATTTTACTCAGCAGTTGCATCGGTTATCTTTTACCCAGTCCCTCTTTGAAATTTACGACAACGACGGACAACAGTCACCACAACAACGGGAGTACGAGCAACGCCAGTTCACCTTCTTCTTCGTCCAGTCACCACCATAATACCAGTCCTCTTTTGGAACCTTTTGAACATCATTCTTCTCTCCACTTGAGTGACTCCTCGGACACCAGAACCACTTTGGAACTATGAATGACCAATTTTATTTAACGTTACCTAGTGACAGTTCCATGAATGTGTTTCCCAACAACACCTTATGTTGTTTCACCACCAAATTACCTCAATCCATTCAATTGGATCACGATGCTCATTGGGAAGTAGGATTGGTAGAAATCATTCATCCTACGCAAATCATGAACATCAACAAAGGTCAAAACACTATCGTCGTGGAAATCTTGAACAAAAAAATACAAGATGAGTTGGAAAAAAATGATCCTAAAATCTGGGAAGGAGACAAAAAAAATCCAGACATGAAGGGAGCATTCAAAAAGTTTTCAGATCCAAAAAAAGATTCTTCTGACAAAACTGTCTTTGCGCAGTATACCCTGAGAATTCCTACAGGGTATTATTTTAGTTCTCGACATTTGTGGGACACCGTTGAGTCTACCATTGACCAACAATTTAGCAAAGCCTTAGAGCGTAACGGAAAACAGGTACGACTCGGTTTAAATGAGGTGGCACGCCGTTTCCACATAGAATTTGGTATGATGGATAAAACTGTTGGTGATTTCATTGACGACAGAACTGCTAAAGAAAGAAACATACCCTCCGAGGAGAGAAGATTCATGAGTATTGAATTTTCTCCTGGATTGTATGCCATTTTGGGCGGCAATAAAGACAGTACCAATAGAAAAGTCTCAACCAACATAGAATCCGCAGATGCTTTTAAACACCCTTTGGAATTGAACATTGGAATGAATTTAATCTATGTGTACTCCGATGTGGTAGAGTACAGCTTGGTAGGACACACAGCTGCGCCCTTACTGAGAGTCATTCCTTTCAAAGTGGATACTGCTGCTGGTGCGTACGAAGAAAGTGGAAACACGTTTCACGTTCACCGTGAATTTGTACACCCTCATTATCTTCCAGTCAGTAAATCGTATTTTGACACTGTCAACATTAGTATAAAAGGAGATTTAGGACAAGATGTACCATTCATTGACAAAGGAAAAGTCACGGTGAAACTACATTTTCGAAAAAAACAAGTTCTCTAACGTCTTGTAACTGACCCAAACAAAAAAATGTATCCAGTGTACCAAGGAGTGACTCGACAACGAGGACATGGTTTAGGAGATATGTTAAAATCGGCTTTTCGGACAGTACCTCCTATTTTGAAACCCATGGTATCTCGAGGATTTCATGCCTTAAAAGATGCCGCTTTGACACAAGGAAAAGAATTTTTGCAAAATGTCCTCATCGACAAACAAAATCCTAAAGAAGCCTTTATGAGAGCAGGCAAAAATGTGTTGATGAGCACTGGTAAAGATCTTTTGGGTCTCCGAGAAAATCCTATAAATACGCTTCACGCTTCAGGCTCTGGCATTACTTCACAGCAAGGACAAGGCAGAAAGAGACGACGACAACATCGAAATCCTTTCAAAGTTCATAAAAGAACACACGGTACTTCCAAAAAGAATAAGAAAAGAAAAAGAACCATCAGAGAATTAGACGTGTTTGATTATTAACACTCTTGAAAATGATGCACCGAGATTCTTGCGAATGTACTAAGTCAGAACTAGATATGTTTAACATGCCTCCCACCATGATGACGATGCAAGAATCCCAATGGGTGGAATTTCAACCTGTATCGTCTTTGTCGGATTCAGCTCCTATCGAATTTGAAATCAAAGGACAAACCGAAGATTACATTGATCTGAATGGTAGCTACTTGTTCCTGAAACTCAAAGTACAAAAAAATGACGGTACCGCTCCTGATAACAATTCCAGAGTCGCTCCAGTCAATAATTTCATGCATTCCTTGTTCAGTGGAATAGATTTGTACTTGAATAACAAAATGGTCAGCAGTAGTTTGGATACTTACCCTTACCGTGCTTACTTGGAAAATCTCTTGACGTTCGGAAAAGAAGCCAAGAACACTCATCTGGATGCTTCAGTGGTCTGGAAACCTGACACTCTGACATTGTTTGAAAACACAGAGCTGTCAGTGCCGGCCAGGGTTGAGAGGAAGGCTGTCAGTGATAATGGAACTATAATTCCAGCAGCCCCTTACAATGTAGGGTTTAACGACCGTCGAAAGAAAATCAACCAAAATCAACCTTTAGAACTGATGGATCGATTGCATTTGGACATGTGGTTGCAAGACAAGTATTTGTTGAACGGAGTAGATGTACGCCTGAGACTGAATCGCAGTAGTGCTACTTTCCATTTAATGGCCGAAAACAACGAGTGGAAAACGGTCATCCAAGAAGCCAAACTTTATGTGCGACGTGTAGAAGTCTTACCAAAAGTAGCCAATGACATCAGTCAAACCTTGAGCAGAACCACTGCTAAGTATCCTGTGCGACGCGTGGAAGTGAAAACCTTTACCATTGCCGCTGGACTCCGATCCATAGTCGAAGATCACATCTTCCAAGGGCAGCTCCCCAAACGTTTGCTCATTGGTATGGTCAGAAATTCAGCCTTCAATGGATCCCACGATCAGAATCCGTTCAACTTTCAGCACTTTAACGTCACCAAGATAGATGTCAGTCGAGATGGCAAGACCTTGTGTACCAGACCTTTTGAACCTGACTTTAGTGCCAACGTAAAAACTTACTTACGATCTTACTTGACCCTGTATGAAGCCACAGGACAGCTAGGCCGCGACAGTAGCCACGGTATTTCGTACGACGATTTTGCAGGAGGGTATGCCTTGTGGGGATTTGATTTCACTCCGGACCAAGGCAGCGATGAAGGACATTTCCACCCTATAAAATCAGGCCCCCTTCGAGTGGAACTTCAGTTTTCAGCTGCTCTAGCCGACACAGTGAACGTCATCTTGTTTGCAGAATTTGATAATACTCTAGAGATCAACAGTTTGAGAGAAGTAATTCTAGACTATTAGAAGAAGAAAAAAAAGATGCAGCACGAAGAAGAAGAACTTATGGAGATAGATGAGGGCTTTTGTGAAGTGATTCATTCAGAACCTAAAAAAGAAGAAGAAAAAAATACAGTTCCTGTGGAATTTACTGGATTTATGGCTTGTCGATGGCCTGAACAAGAAAAACAGTTAGTGTCCTGTTATGCTCAGGAATTGAGTGAAAGCATTTACAGTCTGATTACAGATCAATGTCATGGATGTCAAACCGATCATCCTAGTCAGATACAACACGACAAATGTATGATGTTGACAGCTGAAGAAATATTGGATGAATATTTGGAAACAGCCTGGACACAAATCTCAGATGAACACGTGTTGAAACAGTGGTATAAAGACTTGCAGACTTCTTCTTCTCCTTCACTTTCTCTTCTGGAGATCAAACGTATCGAAGGACTCATTCAACAGACTGCAGAACCTATCCAACGTGAATATTCCTGGAATTACAAGAACGATCGATTCAAGCATAAAGTCAGGTGTGAATTACTGACTCATTATTTCCATTGAAGAAAAAAAAGAAAAAAATGGATACCAGGGAACTTCATTACCTATTGACTCGCAGTTCCTATACTTCTTCTTGGAATCCTGTGGTGTGTGCTAAAGATGAACTACCTCATCGTAAACCAAAAAACGTTCATGCCTATGTCATCAATACCGGCGACAGTCATCTACCAGGAACCCATTGGGTTGCCGTGTACTTTCCCAACACTCACTGTGTGGAATATTTTGATTCTTATGGATTACCTCCTTTGGAAAACGACATCATCGACTTTATGAGAAGAAATGCCGTCTCGACTCATTTCAATAATGTGAGACTACGAGGATTAGATTCCATGGTGTGTGGACAATATTGTGTACATTTTCTTCATCAACGCAGACTTGGAAATTCCTTAGAACATTTAGTGACTTGTTTTGATAGTGACTATGCTCGAAACGATGCTAAAGTACAAAGATGGTTTTTGTGAACGTTATGGTTATCTCTTGTCTTTAGCTCACAATCGTAGTGTGCATCAGAATGATGTTGATGTAGAAAGTTGGACATTTACTTTACCTTCCCAACGTTGTCAACCCTGTAAATATGTTTAATGTTTTAAAAAAATTTTATTGTTGAATTGTTAGTTTTTTATGTTAGGATGGTTATTGTTGATTAAAAAATGTAATTGTTTTTTGAAAAAAAGGTGTTGTGTGGTGTTTTATTGAATTTGAAAAAAAAAAATAATAATTATGTTCTCTCTCTCTCTTTCTATCGATCTAAAAAGAGTTAACCCCTCTCCTCTATCTGTGATCTCACTGTCGATCTGAAAAAAAAAAACCTACCATGTTTTCCATCGCGTCCGCGCGTTAAGCATATAAAGCCGTGCGTTGGCCAGTGTAGTCATTCTTGTTGACTCGTCAAGATCTCAACAGTTCCAAAAAGAAGAAGATGGCCGCAACCAAGATTACAAAGCTGAATGAAGCTATGGTCAACATTCAGAGGGTGAAGAATCATTTAATGGAAACACACCCGGAGAGAAAGACGATGGCGTTCATTCAAATGGCACATGATCTAGTAGAAGAGGTTCTGAGAGAAGAAATACTTAGGGAAAGAACAGAATGGGAAGTAGGACAAAGACTACAGCAACAGCAGCAACAACAACAACAGCAAAGACAACAACAACAGCAGCAACAACTTATGCAGTCCAACAAACTACCTGACGGCGAAGTAAGTTGCAAGATTGACTGTGAAGAATTTGCTTTCTCTTTCACCCGAAAGAGACCTGCCTGTCTTAAAGCTGTGAGACCTATTGCCAAACGTGGCCGCCCTGCTGGAGCTGCTACTACTACCACTGCTACTTCACCCCAAAGAAGTTAAAAAAAAAAAACAACATAACTTCTTAAAAAACCCAACGGTCCTTTTAAGGGCCACCCCAATCTCTAGAAAAGATCACTAGTCTCATATTGCCATTATGTGTTTTATATGTTTTGTATGTTTGTGATAACCCACTCTAACAAAAAAAAAACCCTTTACCCCTTGTATGTTTGTGGTTTGTGTGTTTTGATATAAAAAAAAATAAAAAAAAAAAAAAATGGTTGTGTGGTGTGTGTAAGTTTGTGTTTGATATAAAAAAAAATTTTTAAAAAGTAAAAAAATGGTTGTGTGGTGTGTGTAAGTTTAATATAAAAAAAGTTTTTTTGAAAAAAGATATGGATTGTATGGTGTGTGTTTGATTTTTATCAAAAGTAGTTTCTTTTAGGTCCGCGCTTTTAGAGTAAGGGGTAATGGAGTGCAAAATCCGCGAAGCCAAGAATGACGTCAAACGAATGACGTCAGACGCGGGGTAGTGGGGTGATGTGTTTTTTTTGTTTTTTTAGGTGTCAGGGATGTTTTCCTTCACGT
This sequence comes from Margaritifera margaritifera, assembly GCA_029931535.1. NCBI lineage: Eukaryota > Metazoa > Mollusca > Bivalvia > Unionida > Margaritiferidae > Margaritifera > Margaritifera margaritifera. The sequence goes on from JAQPZY010001360.1 coordinate 969,731, forward strand.
CCGCGCTTCTAGTATATTAAAACAACACCTTCACAACTTAAGCTACCCATTTTATTCAAGAGAATGAATAAAGAAGAAATAATCAGACAAGTTAGAGTGCATTTAGAGGTGGCGTGGCACCTCCTCCATGAAGTGGAGAAAAGGGAGGAGGAGGAGAAGGAAAAGAAAATAGCCATTAAACCCCACCGGATAATGGAAGAAAATAATAAGGAGAATTGGAATCCGGAAGCGGACCATCCTCCTTTTGCATTAAAAAAGGCCAACCACTGCATGAGTGCAGATACATGGAAGTGGAGCTGCCCTGCATGCAGGGCAAAGCCTGGGAGGTGCCCGCACCTCTAAGTGTACTCTAAAACAAAAAAATCCAACGGTCCTTATCAGGACCACCCATTTTTCAAGAAAGATTAATTATTCCCATCCTTACCATGGCCCTACACACACGACCCCCCGTATGTAGTGACGAAGACAACGTCTTCTACTATCAAAAAACACCCCACCCCAGTTTTTGATGGTAGAGGACGTTGTCTTCGTCACTACATACGGACGCTATGATAAATTCCCGTTACTGCCCCAGAGTGCCCCCACTGCCCTAGTTACCCCGCACTTTTGGGGCCTGTCTGGGACACTATGTTAAACTCCCATTACTGCCCCAGAGTGCCCCCAAATGACGTCATGCCCCCAGTACCCACCAGCTACTACTCATTATATATATATATATATATATATATATATATATATATATATATATAAACTAATTTCAATGAAGAATTTGTATACCTCCTTATCATTTGCCACGCATATATGCCAGACGAAGAATATTTTAACTCTTCTTCTTCTCGTCTTTGACAAGCTTGTAACTGAAAACCATTTGTAGATGTGACTCGCACAAGGATATATTTGCACCAAAACACTGAATGCGTCGACCTTAACGTTTACGGCCTCAAAGAACGAAGTGGTATATTTATGCTTGTCGACGAAGCATCAGAATTCCATAAATTAACATTTACGCCAAGTAGCTGATCTTATTTCTATTTCTACATGTGAAAATACGTATGGAATCTACCTTCGTGACAATGGATATCCTTTTACCAGAGACTTTACCACGCACACATAAAATATTGGATAAAACTGTCAGAACAACCCGCATAAGGTATGCATAATTACAAGCTGAAGCGCCAGTTGAAAGACGATCAAGCCCGTATGTCTGTTTAGAGTATGTATTGACCGACACTTCATGACTGAAACATGCTTATGACCGGAAAAAGAGTAATTATCATCATTATCATCATCATCATTATCATCGTCTTTATTTCCTTCCCTAGGAGGATAAACGACATACTATTTTAAGTTTAATGAATCGCTTGCTTACTGTCTGTACTTGCTTATAAGTAGAGTGCAACTGCAAACTGCACAGACCCAAATCTGCCGTCGCATAATGCGTCGGCAGAGCTGGGTCTAATCAGTTTGTTAGGAGTAGTCAAAAGAACAAACAACATAGACCCTGATCTTTCCGCGCATTATGCGACGACAGATTAGGATCTATGTTACTTGCTGTTGAACTCGACTTCTAAGCGAGTATAGACGGGCAAAATATTCGAAAGATAGAAAGAAAGAAAGACTAAGTATTTAAAGGTGCAATTGTACACGAGTAACCTCCTGCTATAGTTATGACGAAGTCTACAAATACATTGAGATACACGGGAGCGTGTAAAACTCAATGGTCATGCAATGAGTATAGTTTAGGACTTCTTTGACCATGGCGCCTGACATAAACACAATGTTGGAGAAGTGAAATGAAATGATAATTGAAAGGCACACTAAACACTGCTGTATGAATATGCATTTATTAATGTTCCAGCAACCTGTTTCCGTGAAGGTGTTCTGTAATATGGTCATTGTCATAAACAAAGCATTGTTTTACAGAAAATTAAATTAAGATAAACATGTTTTATCAAGGTCAACCTAAAACAAGCACAAATTTGCATTTAGTTTATGTTTTCACCGACAAATAAATTAGTGCTCTCATTTTCGGATGACAAATGGTTTCTCCACCTCGGCTACGGTCAAAGCTTGACCTCATGGGAAGGAAGCCATGATGAGCCGCAAAAGCAAAATAAATGTTTTTGTACATACAAATAATCATAAGAAAAATGTCAAGGACTATCATGATACATTTCTTGTATGATATAAAATATAATATAAGACTTCAAGATATTTGCATTATAGCCCTTATTAAATTTGGTGTAATCCGCTTGATAAATACAAGTGTTAATACGGGAATCTTTCCAACTAATCTGAAATTAGCCAGAGTGTTCCCAGTACTTAAACAAGGTGATAGATCGTCAACAAACAATTATCGACCTATATCAATTTTACCAACCTTATCTAAAAGTTTTGAAAAACATATCGTCCTTTATCTTCGCTGATTTTTAAAGAAATATAATCTTAATAACTCACAATCAGGCTTCAGAGAAAAGCATTCATGCCAACACTGCCCTCACAAAGTTGGTTGATACATGGCTAGCAACTATAGATGACAGGAAAATAATCGGAGCAATTTATCTAGATTTTTAAGAAAGCATTTGATTTAGTAGATCATGAAATATTGATGAAAAATTCAAGGCATACAAAATCATTGATAATTTGCTTGCTTGGTTTGATTCTTACCTAACAAGAAGGCAGCAGTGTGTTTCTGTGGCCAATGGTACATCTTTTTTACAATACGTCAAAAGCCCTATTCTTGGTTCTTTGCTCTTTCTTCTCTTCGTTCATGATTTACTACTTTATATGAATACCACTGAAACTGATCTTTTGCGGATGACACAACCTTGCATATAATAAGTGGCACAATCCCATCCATTTAACAAAATGTCTAACAATGACAATTTCTGGATCTTGAAATTAGAGGGTATAAACATATTTGTTCAAGGAAATTAATTAAAAAACAGAGAAACGTTTAGGTGTGATTATTGGCAGGCATTTATCGTGGTAAAATCAAATAAAGCGCGTGTGACCTACAGTATCTTCCAGAATTTCCTTATTGAACAGACTGTTTTCGTATGTGCCAGAATCTAAGCTAAATATGTTTTAGAATGGATATAAAATGCCTGTGTTTGGTTGCACGATATGGAGGAATTGCAATGCTACTAATCTTAATCAGATAATTAAACTCCAAAAAAGAGTCGCTAGAATTATAACAAGAAAAGACTATCCATCCTCGCATTTATTCATTAATTTACAGTGGTTACCTTTTATTTATAGAGTTAAGTACTTTAAAGCTATTTTGACAAATAAATCTTTTCAGAAAATGTCTCCACGATATATCAATGATCTAATAATTCTAGCTACCAATATCCATTCACACAATCTGCGGTCAATTTCGTACTCAGATCTTCATCTGCCTAAATTCACAACTACCCTGTACAAAACATCTTTTACATATTCCGAGACAGTGTTGTGGAATATCATTCTCAATGATATTAAACAATCACAAATACTCCATTCTTTTAAGAATGCGTTTTACAAATTTCTTCTTTCTGATTATGCCATTACACAAATAAATTGAGATACCTAACTTGGTTAACCCTACCACCTTCCCATCTCCTAATCCTATATCTTATGTATGTTTTAATATAATGTGTATATGTATGTGTGTATGTATGTGTGTATGTATGTGTATATGTATGTGTATATGTATGTGTATATGTATGTGTATATGTATGTGTATATGTATGTGTGTATGTATGTGTATATGTATGTGTGTATGTATGTGTGTATGTATGTGTGTATGTATGTGTGTATGTATGTGTATATGTATGTGTATATGTATGTGTGTATGTATGTGTGTATGTATGTGTATATGTATGTGTATATGTATGTGTGTATGTATGTGTGTATGTATGTGTGTATGTATGTGTATATGTATGTGTATATGTATGTGTATATGTATGTGTGTATGTATGTGTGTATGTATGTGTGTATGTATGTGTATATGTATGTGTATATGTATGTGTGTATGTATGTGTGTATGTATGTGTATATGTATGTGTATATGTATGTGTGTATGTATGTGTGTATGTATGTGTGTATGTATATTTTATGACTACATGTGTGTCATACACTATAGTAAGTAAGAGTTATATTTGTACATATACGTTGTATTTATAGGTTTAATATTCTATTATTGAGGACTGAACGCAAGATTGATTGATTGATTCAGAAACAAATGTATTATCCTCAGAAAATAAACTTATTATTATTATTATTATTATTATTATTATTATTATTATTATTATTATTATTATTATAGTTTTCTCCTATAAATTTCGGCCTGCGCTGATGTCCAACCTAGTATTCCAAGTACAATGTCTGATCTTGTATGTATTGGAAAGCCTGGCATATGTCTGTCAAAAAACTCAAAGTTTTAACCTGTGACGAAAGGTCACTTTGTGAAATATTGCACCATAATTCAAACCATTCGGTTAAATGCCAATACAAAACAGACCATGAACATCATTTTCCCTTTTTTGCATGCTTCGACTATTGCGTCATGTGCCTTAAACTTTGGGTTAATCCAGTGTCCCAGGTGTATTGCAAAATGAGCAACCGGCAAACATGTCGACACCAGGTACCATTTCATATTGACGTAATTTCTGTATTTCGGACCAAAGATGACAACGTTCAACTTTGTCACACCAAGCTAAAATAGCCATTATTTGCTGTAGGCGTGTGCAGTACCAATCAGTTTCTGCAGATTATTTGGATAGCCATTACTTGATATAGGCGTATGCAGTACCAATCAGCTTTTGCAGATTATTTGGATAGCCATTGGTTGATATAGGTGTATGCCGTACCAATCAGCTTTTGCGGATTTTTTACATAAGCAGCAAGAAGTAAAATGTTATAGGCTGAGTTGGATGTTACACAGCTATGAATCCAGTTTTTGTTTCAAATCCACTATTCTCTAACTGGAATAGTAAGTCATTTATCATCAAGGCTGACTAAGCGCCTCCTGGTCTCACTCATTGGCCAATCGTAAACCAGTCAGAAAGTGCCAATTTACAAAGATTTTGCTCAATAAATTTCCACACATATTCCGAAATATCAGAATCGATTGACCTGTAATCCTCAGAGTGAATGACTCTGAAAGTAACCCTTTGTGTCACACAGTATCGAAGGCCATTCTTGTATCATGGAAATTAGTAGAAATACGTGAATCTATGTCTTACGTTGTATTGTACTGATTTCAGTAGCGAGAAACTAGTTCTGTTCAGCCTAAACCCTTTTGGTAGTCATGTTGCTGTGAAGTAGGAATGCTAGAGTTATTATATTTGAGCCAAGTGACGAAATGTGCATGAATAATGTTCTTTAAAGTCTTGTAGATAACAGGTGGTGGAGTAACATGCAAGTAGCTTTCAAGTGAGTTCTTTGCTTTTCTCTTACGAATGTGCAGTAGTATCACTAACCATTTTTTTAATGTACAGGTATGTTAGTTCAATTACATTGATAATATCCTGAAAAGTCTCAATATGGCTTGCGCCATTTTGTACAGCATGATCTAGTTCCCCCTCTACAAAATGCATAGAATTTATCTTAAAAATTATGCCGAAAGTTTGGCGTACGAACGTCTTCATAATATCTGGCAAAGCCATTTGCAATGGACGTTCTTCAAACTCCATCAAAAGATATTTCCTTACATAAATGAATATTTTATCTCCCGTATCATTGATTATATTCCTAAAATGTTTAACATTGCATTAATGTGCTTTTCAATTTCTTCATATACTTCCCCCATATACTTTTCCAATGATAAGTTTTGAATGTCTAAACTCTCTTTTCTTAACTGTATGTTTTCTGTAAGAATTAGATCCACTACCTCCTGATCTTCTTTCATTTATCCAAATATACCTAGCTAGTCTTTGTAGCCTGTGAGCCTTCTTTAAGATCATTTGCCCAGCACTGTTTTGAATGAAGGTTTAATTTGGTCTTTGGGAGTGTGATGTCGTGTTGCTGTTGTTTTGCAGTAATGAAGCATTTATACAATAGATCAACACTGGCAGAACTACTATCTATATTACAAGATTACAGGCGATGTTCAAGTTCAGATTGATAATTTTTTCAGGTATCAGCATCAAATGTATTCCAAGCTATATTATTTATATTCATAGACTGTCTGAAGTCTCTCACACACTTAACTGTACAAAGATAAGTAAATATAGCGAGGTGGTCAGATATCCTGTGCTCTTCGTGACAGCATGAACACTACATAGGCTAACTAATGATCATTCGTCGCTTTCACTCGCGTGAATGTATAATAGGAACCAGTTTATACTATTATGTAATCAGCACTCACTAGATTATTCATTCTTAAGCTTCGTCCCATACCCTTATCGTACAATATCTCAATGTATCTAGTTCAGCTACTGCATTGCAGTCCCTTGTAAGATAAACGTTACCCAACTGTGAGTACTGATCATACAGATTTTGAATAATCGCTGTTCGCTCCTGTACACATCTATGCAATAAAAAGTGAGGGAATATGCATACAAAAATATACACATTTTGCATATCTGGAAATTTGAATTATATGCCAGCAATGAAGTCACTGAAAACGTCATATATGAAGTTAACATTTCTCATGAGAGAGGTTTTGCAGAAGATTGCAACACATATTTTGCCACATTTCAACAAATGTGCTATCAGAAGAAATATATACCGTTTTAGCAGCGTGCTTTTAATCAGAACAAATAGAATCGCAAAAACAGAAGTTGGTGCATAAATAACTTATGCTCAGTTATGCATGCTACATCAACATCATTGTTATCCAGCATTACACAAAGAATAAGGACAAAGGACATACTACCTCTAACATTCCAACTCAGTATATTAAGATTCATATTAATTTCAGATATATACACCTTGATAATTCTGCATTGTGAAAGCAGGACAAAGATGACAAATAACACGCTAACTTACGACAGAACACACAAACAAACTAATGAACAACATACTATGTCGCCCCGGTGACGGGATATCATCACACCGAACCTTCAGGCTCTCAACAATAGATTCGATGCCAATGCCGCCCACATGAAAGCGTCTTGTACTTTTCCTAACCACACCTTCAAGTACAACATTCTCATCATCAATATCACCAGAGCCGTTTTCTCTAATGGGTTTGATAAAACCCCAAGACATCTTTTTTTCGCGAAAAATCGCTTATAGTAAAGCTATAGACAACAAATTGTAGTGAATTAAACGTATTTTTCAAAATGGTGGATCAAATACTCGCGCCTTTCATCACATCCCACGATATGATTCCGATCTTGAAATTTGTACATTGTAACAAAATATACTAACGAGCAACAAGATGGCGGAGATGGATGTTGATAACTGCACATAGACGAAATGACTGATGATTATATATAATCGACGAATCATAAGTTACTCAAAATGCGCTGATTTTGACATATAGAATTTTGTGCATGTCTGTATGTCTTTGTCAAGTTCCTGACACATTCTCTCTCTCTCTCTCTCTCTCTCTCTCTCTCTCTCTCTCTCTCTCTCTCTCTCTCTCTCTCGATATACCACGCTGCCTTGAGGCTATTTAATTCTCTGGCAGAGTCAAACACTCAGTTTGATTTATGTGTCATCGAATCGCGACATATTTGCATTCCTAATAAACTTCTATGTTCACTCTGTTTTGATTACTGACCTCGCATTTGACATAAATAACTCATTTTTAATGGTAATTTGTGATGTATAGTAAATAAGGACTGAAAGTGGCAAAAATCTAAGCAATCTAGCGTGTTCGTGTTAAGGCATAGATAATTATGACGAGTCTAATTCTCCTCTCTTTTTCAGAAATAAAATACGAACATTAATGTCTGTCGCAGAACATGAATTGGTCGATTCATGAACTAAATAAATACGGTCCAATTTCTTCAGTCCGACTCGCATATAACAGACCATGGCTTAACACGACAAAATGAATGGAAAATATAGAGTAATGGCAGATTAACGTATATGTTAGTATGAGTACTATAGGCAGCCTATATAGACCCAAAGGAGGCACTTGAGACTCATACCCCGAAATGAACATGGAAAGGCACTTGAGACCCATACGGGAAATGAACATGGAGAGGGCACTATAGACTCAGACGGGAAATGAACATGGAGAGGGCACTATAGACCCATACGGGCTATGAACATGGAGATGACACTTGGGGTACAGAAGTGTTTATGGGTACAGAAGTGTTTATGGGGTAGAGGTGTTTATGAGGGTAGAAGTGTTTATGGGGCAGAAGTATTTATGGGCAGAATCCCTCATCTACTATCCAACACCCCACATTATACTATCAACACGCCGTGTGTAGTGACCAATACCCCGTCATCTACTATCCAACACCCCACACTATACCATCATTTTAACATAGGAAGGGAAAGGGAGTGTGTATAGACACACGCTATACAAACACACTCTATACAAACACACCAATTTATTGTAGACAATCCTAGAGTAATCTTTTCTAGAGATCTGGGTGGCCCTAAAAAGGGCCGTTGGGGTATTTGGTGAGAAGTTTTTATTAACTTCTGGCAGCAGGACGGCCACGTTTCGCCACAGCTCTCACTCCCGGAGGACAAGGACGCTTTCTGGTGAAAGAGAAGGCAAACTCATCACAATCCATCCTACAGCTGACTTCCCCGTCTTGTTGATGTTATTGCTGGCTTTGCTGCTGTACTCTTTGTCTCTCCTCCCATTCCGCTCTGTCCCTGATGATCTCTTCTCGCAAAACTTCTTCCACCAGATATTGAGCCATTTGTAGGAAGATCATCGTCTTCTTCTCTGTGTTCTTCTGAAGCAAATTATGTCTAACCCGCTGCATGTTTACCATCGCTTCATTCAGCTTACTAATTTTGGCTGCTATCTTGAGGTCTTGACGAGTCAACGAGAGTGACTTGACTGATAAACACACCGGTTTATATGATGGAAGCGCGGACGCGATGGAAAACATGACTCAGATCGATAGAGAGAAATGTGAAAGAGTAGGTACCTCAGATCGATAGAAAGGGTGAAAGAGCATATACATTTCAATTTTTTCTTCAAATTAATAAACAACACAACACCATTTGTTTCAAAAATCAAAATTTTTTAATGAACAAGAAGAAGCTTCTCTAACACAAAATGCAAACAAACAATATTAAACATGAACATATTTACAGGGTTGACAACGTCGGGAAGTCAAACTAGACTTCCACTGTTCTAAATCATTCTGTCCTCGATGCACACTACGTTTCTGAGCTAAAGACAAGAGATAACCATCATGTTCACAATTTTTGTGTCTATTTTATCATCTTTTCTAGAGTACACACAATCAAAAGAAGGCACTAAATGGATAAGTTCTCAATTCACACTTCGCTTTTTCCTTGAAAATGTCTGTCAGGTAGTACAATGAAATACGGCGAGCAGCCTCTGTATTCCGTCGCAAGAAAGCTTCGAGGCGTTCGGTCTTCAGAGAAGTGAGTGAAGGTAATTAACGATCCTGCAAGTCTTTATACCACTTTCTCAAAATAGGTCTTTCTGAGATTCTATCCCATGCGTCGTCCAGATACTGTGCCAACTTTTCTTCTCCACTCATCATGAAAATTTTGGTATTTCGATCACAAATATAATAATCATTTCTGTTCATTTGTGTGATTTCTTCAGCTAGCTTCTTAGCAAAACAGGAGACTAAATGTTGTTCTTGTTCTGGATATCTCGGCATCATGACTATAGTGTGTTCTTCTTCTTCTTCTAGATCTCAAAATCCCTCATCTTCTATCTCCATTGTTTCTTCGTGTTGCATCTTTTTTCTAATAGTCTAGAATCACTTCTCTCAAACTGTTGATTTCTAGAGTATTGTCAAATTCTGCATACAAGATGACGCTCACGGTGTTGGCTAGAGCTGTAACAAACTGAAGTTCCACACGAAGTTGGCCTGATTTTATAGGGTGGAAATGTCCTTCGTCGCTGCCTTGGTCGGGAGTGAAAATCAAATCCCCACAAAGCATATCCTCCTGCATAATCCTCATACGAAATGCCGTGGCTGCTGTTGGTGCCTAACAGCCCCGTGGCTTCCAACAGAGTCAAGTAAGATCTCAAGTAATTTTTCTGGGCACAGTTAGGTTCAAAAGGTCTGTTACACAACGTCTGGCCATCTAGAGTGACTTCTATCTTCGAGACGTTGAAGTGTTGAAATTCGAAAGGATTTTGATCAATGCCTCCGTTGAGGGCTGCATTACTGACGATGCCGATCAGCAAACGTTTTGGGAGCTGTCCTTGGAAGACGTGATCTTCGACTTTGAAATCGGAGTCCAGAGGCAATGGTAAATGTTTTCACTTCCACTCGTTGCACAGGATACCTGGCAGTGGTTCTGCTTAAAGTTTGATTGATGTCGTTGGCCACTTTAGGTAACACTTCGACACGGCGCACGTAAAGTCTGGCTTTTTCGATGATGGTTTTGTATTCGTTGACATTGGCCATCAAATGGAAGACGGTACTACTGCGATTCAGTCTCAGGCGTACATCCACTCCGTTCAACAAATACTTGTCTTGCAACCACATGTCCAAATGCAAACTATCCATCAGTTCTAAAGTGCGCCCTTGTTTGATTTTCTTTCGAGGGAAGTTAAATCCCACATTGTGAGGATCGTCATCTGCAGTCAAATCTGTGTCGTTGAACTTTTCCGAGGTGTCAGGTTTCCATACCGTGGAAGAATCCCGATGGGTGTTCTTGGCTTCTTTTCCGTACGTCAAGAGATTTTCCAAGTAAGCACGGTAAGGGTAAGTATCGAAGCTGCTGCTGACCAGTTTGTTATTCAAGAACAAATCAACTTCGCTGAACAAGGAATGCATGAAATTATTGACGGGAGCTACTCTGGCATCGGCCGCAGGATTTCTGTTGTCCGTTTTGATCACTTTGAGTTTCAGGTACAAGTGGCTGCTATTCAGATTGATATAATCTTCGGTTTGTCCTTTCAAATTCGATAGGGGCTGAAGTCGTCAAAGACGATATAGGATGAAATTCCACCCATTGGGTATCTTGCATCGTCATCATGGTAGGGGTCATGGCAAACAGATCCAGTTCTGACTTGGTACATTCGCAAGAATCATTTTCAACAGTTAGTAATCAAACACGTCTAATTCTCTGACCGTTCTTCTTTTCTTATTCTTTTTTTGAACACCGTGTCGTTGATGAGCTCTGAAGGGGTGTCGACGTATCTTTCGACCTTGTCCTTGCTGTGGCGTTGAGGAAGAAGTAATGCCAGGGCCAGAAGTGTGAAGCAAGTTTATAGGGGTCTCTAGCGACCCAAAAGATCTTTTCCAGTTTGCAGCAACACATTTTTTCCTGCTCTCATAAAGGCTTCTTTAAGATTTTGTTTGTCGATGAGGACGTTTTGAAGAAATTCTTTTCCTTGCGTCAAAGCGGCATCTTTTAAGGCATGCAGTCCTCGAGTCACTATGGGTTTCAAAATGGGGGTTACCGTCCGAAAAGCAGATTTTAACATATCTCCTAAGCCGTGTCGTCGTTGTCAAGCCACTCCTCGGTACACAGGATACATTTTTGGTGTTACAACTCGCTGGAGAACCTTCTTCGTAAATGTAGTTTCATCGTGACTTTTCCTTTAGTGAATAGATAATTTTGTCCCAGATCTTCTTTTATACTAATGTTGACACTCTCAAAATACGATTTGCTGACTGGAAGATAATGAGGATATACAAATTCACGGTGAACGTGATACGTGTTTCCACCTTTCTCGTACGCGGTGACGGCAGAATCCACTTTGAAAAGAATGGCTCTCAGTAACGGAGCGGATTGTGTTTTCCCACCACGTTGTACTCCACCACATCGGGGTACACAAACAATATATTCAGTCCTTCGTTCAATACGATGGGATAGCGAAAAAACTTGTAAAATCGATCATTGTCGTTGATGTCTTTGGTAGAAGTTAGTTTTGTGTTTCCACCCAACATGGCAAACAACTCAGGAGAAAAAGTGATGGACAATATTTTGGCGACCGAAAAATGCATCTTGAGACGATGAGAAATGGCATGACACTCGATCAGGAAACTTTTCTTGGTTTTGTCCAGGGCTTTGCCAAACTGGTCTTTGAAAATAGCAGCAATGGTGTCCACCAAATGTCGAGCACTAAAATAATAGCCTGTAGGAATTCTCATGTCATAGATACTGAGTTGAGGATTGGCGGGTGCTGGTCTTTTCGATTCGTAATAACCAGGATCATTGGCGTCCAAGTGTTGTTGCACTTGTTCGTTCAAGATTTCGATGACGAAAGTGGTTTGATCTCCAGACACATTCATGGCTTGCGGAGGATGAATGATTTCTACCAAAGCCACTTCCCAATGAGCTTCGTGATCCAATCGTATGGACTGAGGTAAATTGGCCGTGAAACAACATAATTTGTTGTTGGGAAACACATCCATAGAACTATCACTGGGTAAAGTGAAATAAAATTGGTTATTCAGAGTTCCGGGGTTCTGGTGTCCGAGGAGTCACTCGTGGCAAAAGGAGAATGTTGTTCAAAATGTTCCAAAAGAGGGCTGCTATTGTTGTGACTGGAAGAAGGTTGACTGGCGTTGGCCGTAGCGTTGTGGTGGATGTTGTTGTGACTGTCCGTACTATATTTCAAGGATGGACTGGGCAGAAGATAACTGATGCAACTGCTGAGTAAAATGGTCCACAATTGTTTGTCCCCTTGTTGCAAACTCAAATTGGCAATGGCTGTTCCGATGACACAATACACCACAAAGATTTGGCAGAAAAAGACGATTTGATTTTTAGGGACACGTTCTCCGTGCCACACCCACAAAGGTTGTTTTTGTAATTCTTGAAGAGAGGAACTCTGCAAAGGAAAAGAGGTAGCTGCTGCTGTGTTGAACGGCATGTTGGTTACTTCTTCTTTTTATAGTCGACGACTTGGGAAGCGGCAATCCAAGAATCAAAACTAGGTGGATATCCTTCCCAACGCACTTTGACTTCTTCTACTCAACGTTTGCCTACTTTACGTGTTCTTCGTTCGAGAATGCTTTCGATATTGTACAAGTCGTCTTCTTTTTTGGTCACTCGTTGTAACTCAGGCAAGTAAAAAGTTCCTTTTAACACTTCTCCGTGCATGTCGTCTAATGTATAGACCGGAGGATCACGTCCACGCACTTGTCCAGTGACACGAAACAATTCGGTAGTCCAGTTGGGTAAATAATCTTTAAGTGCGTTTGGTTTTTCCGATGCGAACCCAATCTTCCGTCTTGAGCACCAGGGTTTTTTTGTGCCCCATTTGAGTTGTACCAAACAATTTATCAAACACTGTCACTTCGTTTTTAGGGGTGACCTCTTCGGGGGTACATCCGATGCTACGATGGTACGATTGATTGTAAGCTTTGACCAAACGTGGTAACACGTCGATGTACTTGAGAGTGTGTTGATGTGTAAAATATTTCCACATGCGTCCTTTCAAAGTTCTTTGAAAACGTTCCACGACACTGGCTTTGGTTTCAGGATTTTTGGTGGTAGAAAAAATGAATGTGCCTTTGTTTCAATTCTTTTTGAAAAGCTTGGTTTAGAAATTCGGTGCCTTTGTCGGTTTGCCATCGTAAAGGGTGACGACCACTTTGTTTCAACACCAGTTTTAAGGCGCGTACTAACTCGGTACTGCTTTTAGAAGTCAAAGGAACGATCCAAGCAAATTTGGAAAAACACGTCGATGACACAAAACAAATATTTGTAACCACGATTGCCAAATGAGAAACATCGGCTAAATCTGCTTGCCATTGATGATCAATGCCATCCACTTTGGTTTTGACGTCTAGAAAATATTCGTCGAATGGGTTTGTGTAACGTGTACGTCGATTGTTCTTGTAACCATCGTCGTACTTCTGCCAAACGTACACTTTTCAATTTGCTTTTAGCTGCCCGATACAATTTTTGAACTCTCCGTAACCAGCAGCATGGGCAGGATTGTAGTAAATGCTAGTTAAACGTGTCTCCATGTCTTTGTTACTCCTCAATAAGTCACCCACTGTTCGATACTACTACTGCTTTTGGTGTCGTGGGGTTTGGACGAAGCTGCTTGACGCGTCCGACGAGCCACAGGAGTGGGTTGTGAAGGGGTGATGGTAGGTTTCTTCTTGGTGTCTTTGTTCACTTCAGTCTTGCTTTCTTTCTTTTTTTCTTCTGCTGAAGAGATAGTGGACATCATCTTTTTAACCCAAGCTTTCATTTCTTCTTGATGAGGTGTAGGAGAGGGTGTCAACAAGGCAACTGCAATCTTGCTAGAGATGGGAGCAGAAGGAGTTTGAAACACTTCTCGGGGATCGTCGTCTTCTGTCGTCTGCTTGGCGGTCTCTGCTGTTTTGGTGGTGGTTTTGGTTCGTTTTTCATCATGGCTTTGAAATCTCTCAGAGTCGGTTGAGCTTTTTCGTCTACAGCTTTCTGGTGAAAGAGTTGAAGACGTTGCAAGAGTTCACCGTACCGTTGCGATTTTTCTGTTTCTGACAAATCACTTCGATCCATGAGCGATTGTAATTCTTGTTGTAACTGGGACATCTCGTTGAGATTCGGATTGGGAGGTAAATGAGGTATCCGTTGTTCGTACCAACGATGGAATTCCATCCATCGTTTGTAAGGAACTAAAGTCAGTTTTCGTCCTTCCATAAGATCCAAAGGTACAAGTGTGTCGTCTTTCCAGAGAAGGGTGTTCTTTTTATCTTCTTTTTTATTTCCGTCGTCTTTTATCTCAAGAATCTTAACAGCTTGAGAACTCCTCCTAGTTGCACCAGCATTTTTTTCTTTTGACTACAAGGTAGTTTCTTCTCTTTGGCCATTGGTCGACGAACGTTCCGATGTTTTCTTAATTTTGGTGTTTTAGTTTTGCCTTTCTTAGAACGAGTAGAATGGTGTGTACATTTTCAGCTCATCTTCTTGGGCGTCAGGAGCAAAGTAATGGAACTGAGGTCTCTCGGAGGTCACACTTCTTTTCATACTGGAACACTCTTTATCTCATGACTCCTCCTAAAAGTGGTCCAGCAATCATTCCTAACAAAGGAGCAGCTGTTTTTAACAACGGTCCTATCAGCATGGGTAGAAATCCTCCCCGTTGCGAAGATTTTTTTCTTTTGAATGAGAGGTATTTTCTTTTTGACCATTAGTCGAAGAATTTTTCGATGTTTGCCTAATTTCTGTTTCTGCATCTTGGACAAAGGTACCGTTCCTTTCAACACATTAAAACAACATTCGCACACGGTATCGATGATTTCTTTGGGGGCTGTTTGAATGAGTTGTTTTCGCATGGGAGAATTGGATTTTGTCAGGACGGACAAGACGTCCCAATGTTTGGTCAGACGAGGTGGAAGCCCTTTTTTGGTTTAACCTTTCTTGGGACGCCTAGAATGGTGCGCACTTTTGGGGGTCATCTTGGGTGTCAGGAGCAAAAAATATAACTGAGATCCATCGGAGGTCACACTTCTTTTTTATACCTGGAACACGTCTCCACTGATGGTTAGCACGGCGTACCAACTTCACGACAGGCATCACTCGACGTTGAGGTGTTTTCAACGGACTAAATCGTCTCAGTTCTTGTTTGGGTAAATCCACTAAACTTTGTAACACGCCGGCTCTCTCTTGGACTTTGGTTTTAGGTGAGGCCACTTTTTTTAGCGGCAGCCTCAGTGGCTAAAGCAGCCGAAGTAGAAGCCCCCGGAGTGGTGACTTTCGAAATGGGTTTCCATTTTTGAATCAAATTAGGAAACACATGTCTTAAATCAGGTTTGGCAGGCATCATCACAAAGGGCGAAGAAGAAGAAGAAGAAGTGGACGGAGGAGAAGGAGACACCCTCACTGCCTCTCGTGGCTTTCGGGAATACGTGCGCGTCCTAGCAGTAGTACCTCTCTTTCGGGCAGCTGCAGTGGTGGGTGTTTTCTTGGAAGGGCTTTTCTTCTTCTTAGGGCTTTTCTTCTTAGGGCTTTTCTTCTTGGGGCTTTTCTTTTTCGTTTTGGTTTTGGCTTGGGCATGAAGATCCTATTTCAAAAGAGAACGAATCATGACACCACCTAAAGAACCACTACCATCAGGGGTCAAAATGATTTGTTTTTTAGTGCGTGTATCGATTCTGGGATCTGCCAGTTGTGACAACGTTACTTTATGCTTTTCAAAAAAACGTTTGGTTTGATGAGGGATGTGAATGATGCTTTCAAGTAATTGACGTGCTGTCAAAGTAAACCATCGTAAAACTTCTTTGAGACTAGCTTCTAACAAATGGGCACGGACTTGTGCATTTTTTTCGCGACTGATGCCATACAGGGCACGAATCAATTTGGCAGGAGAATGAGATTGAAAGGAAGTCATCTTGAAGATTGTGGGAAAGAAAATGACGTGGTGGATGTTTTTATAGCTTTTTTTTCTTTCAGAGAGTGGCCGAAGGGGACGTGTAAATGATGGGACTTCCTTCTTGGCACCAATGGTGAAACAAACTGGAACGAAATCTCAAATAATCGGGAGTGGTGGGTTTAAAATCGATGAGTAAATACGCATGAGGTGTTTGAGTGGCATCGTCGTACGCATAATTTAGCCAAGGAGTGCCTAACTGTTTGGCTAACACTTGCACTTGAGATTTGTCTCTGGGGCTTTTAAATAACACCACGTAATGGGCGTTGAGACTGATGGTACGATGGGCTTTACTTTGTTGAATGACCAGATGTGTTTGACTCAAGTCAGACACGATCCAATCGTCTTCACGAGGAATGCCTTTCACAAACGAAATGGCTTCTCCTTGACTTTCAGGAAGTAAAGTGTAAGACGATTGCCACTATTTGTAACACCACACGATACGTTGAGGAGGACGATCAAACAAATGAGATTTGTGTTCGATCAAACGTTTGACAAATTCGGTTTTGCCTGAACCACTCGGTCCAGCAATCAACACGTTAAAAAGATGGCGTAGATACAAATCTTCGACGATCTAACTTTTCGTCAATCACTTTGCCCATCGAAAAAGAGGCAGAGGAGGCAGAGGGGGCAGAGGAAGAAGATGCAGCCATGACTGAGGTAGGGAGAATTTTGAGAAGAACACGAAAGACACAAGACACTTTATACGTTTTATACACGTTTAATGTTTTAAACAAAAAAAAACAAAAAAAAAAACAACAACAACAAAACATATTTACAGGTCATGAAACATAGCACATGTTTTCTTTCATGCTACAACCAATTCATATTTTAAAAAATACAGTTTATGATGCAACAGATTGTCATGTCATAAAAACAAAATCATGCATTTTTTTTTATGCTGCTATCAATGTCCATTAAAAAAAAAAAGTTCATGTTTTTCTTTCTTTGTCTTTCTTTCATCCGTCACACGCGATGTTTTTGGCATGGTCAGTTACCTCTTATGTCCAAGCGTTGAATCCAAGACTTTTCCAATCACGTACATCTTTTCATTCGTAAATCTGTTGGTGTATCCAACATGCTATACACACTTCTTGGCAAGCATGAAGAGTAGATCAAGTGCAACGGCTGTCTACTTCACTTGGAGATGAAACCTGTGTCATGTGAATAGTCACTTTTCCATCGGTGATGTCAAATTCTTCTCTCATTGATTGAGAGTCTTGAATTTTGTCCAAGAGTTTGGAAGAAGTTAATTCTGCCGGTGCAATAAGGGGGATAGCCGCTGACTTCTTGTTTCAGTTTGAGAAATTTGTTGACGTAGCCTGAGAAAATGCCTGGATAAGAGGCGTCGTCCTTTTGGTATTCTGCTGTGGTAGGAAAGTGCTAAATTTCGTACACTTTCAACAAGCGGTGTCCCCGATCCAGAGCCCGAAACAATTCGGTGCTGAGCCACGTTCCTTTCAAAGCGCATTCTTCCTCCGTGTGGTGACATGGGTGATCATGGTTGCATGTTTCGGCACACGTACGGCATAAAGGAAACATCAGTTTTCCTTGGCAATGATGGGGTAAGACAGGATGGTACAAATGGGTCGGGGGTAAGACTTTGCATTTGATCAGTCCTTCGTATTGACAAATGTATTCCACGTCGATGTGTTCTGTCAGGATTTCAGGGAGTCCGGTAAGAAATCTCTTGTATTTGCACACCCAAGGATACAACGAACACACATCGATGTATTTGATTTCTTCTCCTCTAGATTAGTCTACGTCGTACAGCAAGCGTGTGGCATTGGTGCGTCCTCCAAACAAACTGTGGCGTGGATCCAAAGGTTCGATTTCGACCACGTCGTAACTTTCGGCAATGCGTCTAAATTCTGGATCGGTTTTGAAACGTCGATCGTACTCCCACATTTCTACCACATGGTATCCTTGACTTTCTAACTTCAGGCGTCGTTGGTAGGTGTTCGTACAACTCTTCGATGGTGAAGTCTGAAAAGGACTTTTCAGGTGTCGTTGAGGAAAACAGGTAGGGCATCCGTGAAACAATCATCCCTGACATTCGTACACCGTCTGAGGGTTTTCTAAATCCCAACCATCCTCAGAAAGACTTCCCACTTTCTTTTCTCCCCCTTCGTTTCTGGCATGTTGTATCCATTTGTCTTCCTTTTCGCACAAGTAATGCAACCAACGCAATGCTTTGGCAGAGTATTGACGGCTGGCCGAGAGAGAAGTGTTAGGGTATATAATGGCTAGTTCGTTCTCGGGCATGAACCTTTTGGTGTAGACTAATGTACAGGCTTTGGGTAGGGTGCACGCTTCCTTCAAAGGATCGACTTCTTCGTGATCCAGAAATAATTGTCGAAACTTTCCACAGCAACGGCGTAAAATGTCTACATCGGATCGACAATACTTCAACATTTCTTCTTGAAAGTCAAACGGTTCTGAAGCGTGAGCGTGGTACCTAGCGTGAAAGGCTTCTCGGTGTTCGGTGTGCCTTCCGTCTGGGTCGTAATAGTGAAGATCAGGCAAATGTTGGAGCACTACGTGTTGATTGACTTCTATATTGAAAAAGTGGGGAAAATATCCTTTGGCCATTTCTGTCATTCCAAATGTTTTAGGCATTCGACTCAAAGGCATGGCCAAATAACTCATGGAATCTTTGAATTGTACTTGTCCCACTTGCATGTAAATGAGTTTGGCTCCCTTCATTGTGACTTTGGGGCATTCGGTACCTTGTTCTGAATAATATTTTAACAAAAACTGTCCATCGTATCCCGAGAAATTGTGAGCCATGACGGTAGCATATCAATGACAGGTCCCGTAACGTTGAATGTCCTCTTCGCTCAAAGTGTCGTCGTCGATAGGGTATAAAATCCATTAGGCAAAATCGGCCAGAGTGTTGGGGCCACGAAAGATTTTTTCACGTCCTCCTAAAATCCTACAACAATGAAGACAGTGAAAATGGATTGGTTCTTGCATGCACTTCTCACAAGCCCGATGAGCGACTCAGAAATTAGGGATGTGAATCCCCGTCTATTGCATGCATTCAAAGTCAAAAAAGATAAAATCCACTTTGGTCTTGTTCTTCTTCTGATCACCCTTTAATTCTTTCTCCAGTGTATTGTCGTATTTTTTAATGTAACATTGATGGTCATAATCCACGATTTGGTCGCAAAAGCGACATCTTTTCTTTCCGGCACAAGTGTGTCTCTTCGGGTCGTTGGTTCGAATCAGCTGTCCACACTTGGAGCACAATCTCAATAAATCACAAGCACTTTTCTGCTGGTGAGCTTGTGTCCTGAGATGTTGTTCGTAACAAGAGGAACTGACAAAGGTTCGTCGACACGTCGAGCAATGTAAGTGTTTGTCATGAAGGCATGGTGTGGAAGCTAAACAGCCCCGACATCTCTCTCCGCAAAGAATGTGTTTGTCCCGACTACAAAATCCTTGGTCGCATTTCTCGCAGTAGTAAGAGTATCCAAGAAATCCTGCGATAGTCGTGATGGCATCGAAATGTTCTTGATGATAATACACGTGAATGTATTTTCCCTCGGGGAAATCGGGTCCTCGAAACAGCAGAGCTCCGCGAACTTCTTGAGGGTGTACTTTCAAGGTGTACCGAGGAGCCAAGACGTCTTGAAGTTGTTGCATTTGAGAAATACCATACACGGTCTCTTTTGGTATGCCTGCTTGTTGTAACAGGAGTTCTGCTTCTTTTCGTTGTTGGGGTCTGTGCGATCGTCGAATGTTCTTCCATGTTCTTTTCCATTCTGCGGTCTCGTTTTTGTCGGCATACGTTCGCCCCACCACGATGACACGGGGTAAGCACATCTGGTACTGAGAATTGTCGATTTGGACGACACTGCGTTTGGTACTGCGAAGGTCGTCCACTAATAACACTTTTTTGTTTCGTCCGCTACCTCTAGGAGGTGAAACGTGGGTCATGTGAAGTGTGGCTTTTCCATCTGTGATGGCAAACTCTTCGTTGGATTGTTGAACGTGTTCGATTTTGTCCATGACTTTAAACGGTGTTAATTCTGCCGGCGTGCTAAACTCGATCCAGACAGGAGACTTCAAACTGTCGTGATGGATGGAAAGTCTCAGTCGATCGTCCTCTTTGGCTCCGCATTGTCGTTTCAAGGTCTCTAACAAGGAATCATACAAATCGGTAATGAAGCCTGCGGCTTTCTCGGGAGGCACTTCAGATTTGAAGTCTTTAAAGCGAACCGTGTAAGTGTAAGCCGTGGTTCTACATTTTCTGAATGTCATTTTTTTTTTTGCGTCTCTCGAATGTGTCAGTAATTCTCGGGGGCCACGGAACGACTTTCTTGGTTAGGGGTCATAGACCCTCTTGGTCTTGTGGAAGGTGTGGTTTCAGGCTCACTCATCTCTTCTTCGAAATCGCTGGCATGCACTTGGGTTAACACTTCAGCTAGCGGTGTATGAGGCGGCACGGAAAGTCGTCGTCGTGACCTCTTAGTTTCTTCTGTTTTCTCACTGAAATGGCGTGATCTTTTCATCTTGATTGTTGATCCAGATATGATTTATCTCCGTTAGTTCTCTCTCTATATGAACCCCTTTCTCTATCTATGTTTGTGATAATGGCTTGCTTTACTTAAAATTGCCAAAATGGAAATGTCTGCGAGCAATAGAAAGCTATGTGACGTTAATTTTGAAACTTGCACAGATTCTCAACTTTACATGTTTCACGACACAAATGTCTATCCGATGTTTGCCGTTTTATCCAAACACACAAACTTGTAACTTTACCAGAAATCGTAACTTCAAACAAGCCTCCAAATTCACTAGTTTGAAAAAAACGACCCCTAAATAGTGTAGCCCTTCTCTCTCTCTCTCTCTCTACCTATGTGTGTATGTCAAAATGACTCAGTGACAACATTTTTGTCAGTTTCAAAACCCGGGCCAATAATGTTATAGTTCAGTATTTAGCGTGGCGAGAACAAATGTTACAGGACACGAATTCTTAACATGATTGCAAATTCCCTCTAGTCTGTCTACACCGCAATCGTAAAAAGCCAGACCATAGGCATTATTTTGCCAAACTGCCTGTCTGGAATCTATAACAAAACACTTCGTCACTCATTATAAGTAATTTCATTTGCTACAAATATTTTCTGACCGCGTTCGCTTTGAATCGCCCTCACTTGTTATTGACACAGTGAGAAGATTAGACGTGTTTATTCTGTGCCTGACCGTTAGTCTCTTTACAAATAAAAGCTAACGCACAACCCAATCGTATAATTTGGGATCAATGGAAATTGTGTCAGCCTTAAGTCAAAATACATCACGGAATGTTTGGATGTAATATTTTGTGACAATTTTACATCTATGTTTTCAAGTTTTCAACAGAAGGATTTTAGTAGTTTATGTCTCCAATTCAATCTTGTGATATTTTACCTCTCCCCCCTCCTCCCAAAAAAAAAAAAAATAAAAAAAAAAAAAAAAAAATAAGCGGATTTTTCCTATCAATGTGATTTTTTAAATGGAATGTGTGTTTTTGAAATTTCTTAAGGAAAATATACCTTAAAAAACGTAAGTGTCGTGATATTTTTAAAAGTCGGAATAACATATTCTCTCTCTCTCCGTCGTAATGTCAATTCTCTCTGTTTCACAAACACACACTAAGTTTCTTATAAAATGATTTCGATTGAAATGATAATGGTATCTGTTCCGTTTGAAGATGCCTCTCCAAAAATGTTGGCAGTAGTCACAATGATTACGTGAAATGTTACGTTAGTTTTGTAATTTTTTCAAAAACTTGCACCCCTAAAAATTTTAGAACGATTTCTCTTCCATAGGTAAATCGTGGATTATATAAAATCTTGAGTTAAGTTGTGCTCGTGCACGCCAGTTATCTTAGCTTTGTCTTATTTTGGCACTGCAATGTGTCACGAATTTTTTTTCTAGATCTACCGTTTTCCGAAGGAAACAAAAAAACAAGCACACAGCTTTACAGTTTAAGAATGACTCAAGTATGACCCGTCTAATTCTGCACTCTATAACCCGTCCTATTCAACACTCTCATTCTTGAACCAAAACATGCGTTAAGTAAAACTGTAACAATGTATGCCCTATTTTCAGTCAGTCCATTTCAGACTGTCGATAAAACAAGACGTGTTTTTACTGTTCTCCCGTCTATGGTTTTGGGAAATGTTGTAACATTGTTTGTAGTCTCAAGGCGTGCGCAGCAAAACATAACATATCTTAAATATTTGGGAGGCATACAGCAAATGTTACTGCAGTCATTCGACAAGAAATATAACACTACTGTTTTAAAACTGATAAATGAAAAAATATCCAATGAACATTTCTATCATAGAATTTACCCTTGTCTTCAGAAACTCATAGAAAGGGTAACCTCTCTGTTTGAGGTAAACCATAGGTTTTGGAAAATATTACTGCGTTCATTTGACAATATTTCATTGTGTACACTATGCTCACAATAGCTAAAGACGTTGTTCGCGTGGCTAGGTCAATTAGTACGAAACGGCGTGTATGCAGGGCAGTCAACTTTAGTCACTACTAGCTTTTAGTACGTAAATGTGTTGAAATTAATGCTATCTTTGTTATTGTATAAGAATGTTCAAGTGATGATACTTTATATGCACTATGCTCACATTTGAAGGTCAAAATAGTCCACGGGTCAGGATAAAGGTCAATAGAAAAGTGGTTTTGTGAACATTATGGTTATCTATTTTCGTTAGCTCAGAAAAGTAGTGTGTGCATCGATGGCAAAAATGACACTGTACTAAATGATTGGAGCTCTAATCAAAATTTACAACATTGTGAACCTTAAATCATTGCCAATATTTTTATGTTTGTGTATGTCTTTGCTATGTTGTAAACTAACACTCAAAACCCCTTCTCTTGTGATAGTATGTTTGTGTGAGGGTATAGTAGTGTGTCTATAAGCACTCCTAACCTTGCCTAAGTGTGGGTGATTGTATATTATGTTTATGTTAGGGTTTAGTAGTGTGTCTATAAGCACACCTACCCTTGCCTACTTGTGCTTGATTGTATAGTATGTTTGTGTGAGGGTATAGTAGTGTGTCTATAAGCATTCCTACACTTGTCTACTTGTGCGTGATTGTGTGGTATGTTTGTGTGAGGGTATAGTAGTGTGTCCAATAAACAATCCTACCCTTTTTGTTGGAGTGTAGGGGCGTATGTTTTAATTGTCATAAAAAAATAGGGCGATGGGTTGTATGGGGGTTTGTTTGGATAGTAATCAAAAAGTGGGTGCTGGAGTGTAGGGGGTGTGTTGTAATAAAAAAGGGACTGCTGGATAGTATATGTGGTGTTTTGGATTGTATCTAAACATTTTAACGTTAGCATTCCCGTTTGAGACTATAAATTCATAGACCCATATGTTTACATGTAGTGTCACTATGAGCTCAAGTGTAGAGTCATCATCGATCGTATCGGGCATGCTGTTCAACCTGGACTATCCGATGTATGTGAAAGCTTCATAGGCGATAACAAAGATTGCTGCTACATCTATTTGGAAGAGAAGGATTTATGTGGAGAGACAAGGGTGTCAGAAGCGGGTGCTCATCTATGAACCTGAAGTGCGTATAAGTTTAAGGGGAAAAGACCAGTGAAGAGGTGTGATATGTGTTAACTTGGTTAACAAAACTCCAACGGCCCTTTTCAGGGCCACCCAGATCTCTAGAAAAGATTACTCTAGGATTGTCTAAAAAAACTGATGTGTTTTCATGTTAAGTGTATGTTTGTGTCTGTCTTTTTTTCCCAAACCAAAAAAAATCCCTTTCCCTTGCATGTTTGTATAGAGTGTGTTTGTATAGCGTGTGTCTATACACACTCCCTTTCCCTTCTTATGTTAAAATGATGGTATAGTGTGGGGTATTGGATAGTAGATGACGGGGTATTGGTCACTACACACGGCGTGTTGATAGTATAATGTGGGGTGTTGGATAGTAGATGAGGGATTCTGCCCATAAATACTTCTGCCCCATAAACACTTCTACCCTCATAAACACTTCTACCCCATAAACACTTCTGTACCCATAAACACTTCTGTACCCCAAGTGTCATCTCCATGTTCATAGCCCGTATGGGTCTATAGTGCCCTCTCCATGTTCATTTCCCGTCTGAGTCTATAGTGCCCTCTCCATGTTCATTTCCCGAATAGGTCTCAAGTGCCTCTCCATATGCATTTCCCGTATGGGTCTCAAGTACCTCTCCATGTTCATTACCCGTATGGGTCTATAGTGCCCTCTCCATGTTCATTACCCGTATGGGTCTATAGTGCCCTCTCTATGTACATTTCCCGTATGGGTCTCAAGTTCCTCTCCATGTTCATTCTGCGTATGGGTCTCAAGTGCCTCTCCATGTTCATTTCCCGTATGGGTCTCAAGTACCTCTCCATGTTCATTTCCCGTATGGGTCTCAAGTGCCTCTCCATGTTCATTTCCCGTATGGGTCTCAAGTGCCTGCTTTGGGTCTATATAGGCTCCCTATACTACTAGTATGCCTTTTCTTACTTCTATATGGATACAATTTGGATTGACGAAACTAGTTTGCAAGTGATCTGAACATTTTAATGGTGTTTTAAACTGTTCCTTTTCTTATTGTTACACGCAAGTGGTCTCACTACCGAGCGAATCAAACAACTTTGCGTGACTCTGGATTTGACGGTCCATGTTTCCCCTATTTCCAAGGACCTCAAAACAACAGTAGTTGTCAACTGAAAGGTTCTTCAACGGACCAATACTACAAACAATTTTCTTCTAATCACCTAATGACCACACATCACAAAACTCTAATTTCACAATTGCGTGGTTTTCTCTTGTTTCACATTTGTATGATTCATTAGTAAGCCTTTCCAAGCCAAATAGTAGTACTTCACGCCATGCAATACAAAGCACGACCCGAACACCCAATACAAAGAATTATTCCTATCTCAAATTACTACACACACATACCTAAAAATATCCAGATAATTACCTATAATTCTCATGCACACGCAGCACTAATGCTACAGAAATAAAAAGTCTAAATGCAAGGTGCATAATCTGAAGAAATTTCAGATTTATCCCTTTTAAGCATGATGTTCATTGGTCTCAGTTTCAAATCCATTCCACATAAATTTGGCTCTTTGCTTCGCAATTAAAATAGTTTACATTGTATATTCATGTTTTATCAAGTAATAAATTGTTGACTACTGATTAAACGTCTGTATATATATATATATATATATATATATATATATATATATATATATATATATATATATATATATATATATGAATATATGATGTTTGATTGAACTTGTTGTAAATGAGACAATAACTACTTCCCGTCAGACACACACATGTACAGTGAAACACAAATTGGAATTCCCGTCACATAACATATGTACAGTGAAACAGAAATTGGAATTCCCGTCACACACACATATGTACCGTGAAACAGAAATTGGAATTCCCGTCACACACACATATGTAAAGTGAAACAGAAGTTGGAATTCCCGTCACACACACGCATGTACAGTGAAACAGAAGTTGGAATTCCTGTCACACACACGCATGCACAGTGAAACAAAAGTTGTAATTCCCGTCACACACACGCAGTGAAACAAAAGTTGGAAAACTGTGTTTGAAAAAGAAAAATGTTTTCGTACGTTTCGACCTTAAACAAGGTCTTCCTCGGGTAACAACAAAAAACATTCACAGCCACACACACACACACACACACACAAAGAGTGAAACACGTATAGCAATACATATTTACATATTTGGCACACTGAGGCAAAACTATTCAGAACAATGAAGAGGTCTAAACTAATGAAAAAAAAATAAAATAACAGAAAGTATAACTACATGTCTACAAATGAACCTACTACCTATAAATAAAGCGAACACGTTTTGATGTATGCTAGCAGCAGAGATGTACTGCTTATTGTGACCTAGTTAACTGCGTCATTGCGAGCAAATTGTGTTTCATACGGCACCGTCTGTAGCAGAGCATTGTCTTTCGCTTTTACTTTTACATCCACTACGAAAAACTAAATTATAAATGTATTTAATTTGTAGGGAAGTGAAAGTAGCGGCAAAACGTAATACTACTACTACTAGAGGAGAGTGAGGCTCAGCAAATCTACAGGAAAAAAACAGAAACACATTGGGTTGAACAGAGCACTTTTTGACGGAATATTTGGCGAACATGCCCATGCGTTCGCTTCTGTAGTATCCAACATTTCTCTTTATGGACACTTTCATTTTCAAACCATCTGTTATTTGACTCAGTGACCAGCATTTCGAGTGAATGGGCATTGTCCGGTTGAGTTAAAATGGATGACGCATTACTTTACCTGGATATAATTTCTTTTGTAGATGGCGTTGATTTTTCTTTGATGTTATTTTTGTTATACAACTTTCTTGGGCAGACATCAGCACAAAACAGACATGAAGATTACCAGTTTAAAGTCAGTTTAAAGTCAGTTTGTCAATCAATTTATATCTTCTTTCTTCTATTTTTTTATATCTCTTGTTTGTATACCCCCCCCCCCCCCCCCATCATTCAAAACATGCAGGAGTCAAGAAGATTTATTTGGTGTTAAGTGTTTGCTCTGTGGATGTAAGTTGTTTCTTCCCCTGCAGAAAAGCTTGCTTTGATCAAAACGTGTGTATATATATACGATGAAAGAAAGAGAGTTAAAATTGATGGAAAAATGAAAGGAAGACTAATATTGATTTTGATCGACATAAAGAAAGATACATAGACGTGATGAATAAGTCTATCTGCTGACTGAAAGAAAAGAATAACATAAAGATTAATCAGGAAAGAATAAGTTGCTTTTTTCTGCCTTTACCATGGTCTGTATGCATTTTAGTGAACCAAGAACCAATTTATATTTACGTTCTTTCCCAACATTATAGAATCGCTAATCTCTACGCGACCGTATAAAATTTTTTGAGAAAAAAATCAGTAGAAAGAAATTGAGTAGATATAGAAAAGAGACATACAATTTTTGTATTATTTCAAGTAGGAGTATATATGCAACATGATAACAAAAGCTCGGAAAGCTTTCCCAACCAACTTTGGAACAGACTAATCTTTCAAACAAACACTATCTTATAAAACAAGTAAGGGGCCAGATTTGTTAGATTTCCTATTTTCTTATATTCCACGTCTATTCTACAGCTGCTTGAAATCTCTTTTTAAGGTATATATTAGTTGATTAATTTAAATAGCGGTTAAACTGTATCATTAGCGGTTAGCCGCATATCAATAGTTATGAACCACTTTTAAAGGCGTTAAACTGCTTGAATATAGCGGTAGCACTTAATTGGTATTTGGTCAGATAACCGCTCACTTTTCGCTGTGAACCGCCACTTCAAGCAAAAAGGCATATGAAACTGAACCTTCTCAGTACACGATATAAATGAAACTTTACACCAACTTTCAAAATACATCTCAATTTTCTCCGCTGAAACTTTGATGACTTCTCAACTCAAACTTTTAGATTTTTCAGAAGAACATTTCATCACATCTACGTTTGATACATGATTAATCATATTGAAACATAGTATTATGATTGTTCCATCAATTGTTGCGTAACGACACATAAACACATTACAGGTTATATCGTGCTCAAGTAATTGGGGTAAAGTGTATTGCCAAGAGAAACAGGATGTCACCGACTCGTTCTGGTCTGATCAGGATTCGGACTGCACCATACTAATCGAGAGTCCAGCACGCTAACTTAACTACCGTGGTTTGAAATACAAAATTATGAAACTAAATCCAAATCTGCCTTAATCTTTTTTATCTTATATTTTAACGATTTTACCCTTTTTAAGACCCTTTCCTTTTATCTTCTAGGACTATATATTTACATCATTTGCAACGGTTAACTTCCTACAGTTTCTCGCAATTAATCTCTAATGTTTTTAGAACTATAATTTTAATCGGCACTATATAGTCAAGATTGTGCTGACGTGTGTTAAACCCTATACATACTTACTTTACGGGATAAAAGTTAGGCCGACCCAAGTTGAATTTTATTTTTTTTTTAATTATAGGAAGGGCCTGATATCTAATGTGTTGTTTGTGAAGTACGTTTATTCCGTGTATGGCCTGCTGCAAATAGCGTACACCAAGAACTGCCGTGATTAGCCGTTCCCTTGAAATTATGCCTAGAACAAAGAGGCTAGAGCCTGATCTGTTTGCTCATGATGCGATCGCAGATCTGGGTCTACACTGTTCGTTGACTGGTGCGCATTATGTACACGAAAATACGGTAAATCAAAGAAAATTAATGACTTATAATGATACCATTTTATTGATGCTCTGAAATAGTACATTATCATGTGTTCAATTTATTACATATGTCTACATACTTGATGCGCGCAAATTAGATTTATAAACTAAGAATCGCCAAAAGATGTTCCTGAATAGGTTTGCATCAATACGTATCTTTATTTTCACCGGTAATCAGCCACATTTTTTTTTATAATAGACAATTTCCGAAATGCCAAGAACTGCATTCTTAAGTTGACTCTTCCGTTAACTTTGGTTTTACATTGGTAGTCTTGTCCAACCAGACATCTCGCGTGGCTCCGTAAAATTCTTCGCCATAAGAGGTGTTGATATCTTGAAGTCACGCTAGAGTCTGGTTGAGCGAGACTAACAAATCGTTGGCTGAATTTAGACTCCAGACTCTCGCGTGACTCCTAGATCTCCCCCGAGCGAGAGTCTGGTAAAGATATGTAAAATTTATTGTTACAGATAGGGGTCGCTCATTTTTTTTAACAAATTTTTTCCTTCTGTCCCAAAACAACACCGTATTGTACATCAGCATTTAGTCTCACTCAACCAGACTTCTCGCGCAGCTACTTTATTGGTGCCAGAGAGGGAAACTGGTGCCCTTGTATAATCTCATTGTGTTAGTGTCAGTCTTACAATTTTCAGCAGAAACATTAAGCTGTATTACCATTACGTATTTTATGTGGTCGGCTCAAAGTAGTAAAAATATATAAAAATTTTGAATTTATGTTATCTAAGTCTTCAATGAGAACGCTGATAAACCTGCTAGCAAATCAGCGACTTAACAAGATGTTTGGTAAGTCTCGTTTCGAACGTTGCAATTGTATATATTCACTGACAACTGCGTCACACTTCCGGTCCTCGTCAGATCGCAGATAACTAATATTCTCCATCTTAGTGAAAGTACGGAATCTGCATACTTTATACCCATGATGTACCGGGCCCATTAGTCTGGTTCCCTGCTCCGTATGCTCTCTGCTATGCACTCCACTACATGACTAATTAATCGAGAGACAGATTTTACTAGCTACCTGCCTAAACTACTGATTTGCCAATTTAGGCCAGGTGCAAGCGAATCATTTACCAGCCCTTTACCAGAACCGCGTAAGGAAAATATCTCACGGAGCCACGAGATTAAGTCAATACAAACGTTTGTAACGCTCAAAACTCTGGTAAAGTCGTTAATTGGTCGAAAGTTTAGTTCTTAACCAAACAGAAATGCAAAATTTTCCTATTTTGTGTATGTTTTAGACCAACCACATACGATATGGATAGGAAATAAGGGTGGTTTTCGTTTCTGCGTGAAAACCGTGTAAATCGTCCGATTGTAACGCTAACTCTGTGAGTACATGAAACAAATTGCCCGCTTTCGCACCAATACATTCTGCCACCGCTCAAGTAAATATGTTTACATTCTAGTTTTTGCACAAACAGTGCTAATGTATTTTTACGGCATAAATGTTGTACTTTTTTGGACAGAAGAAAGAAAGAAACAATACAGAAATGGGCGACACCTATTGGTAAAAACCAATTATGCAGACCTTTACCAGAATCTCGCTCGACGTAGATTTCTCGGTGTCACTCGAGAGCCTTCTTGAACAAGACGAATTGGCGCTACTGTGCATAGGCGATAAATACAGAATACAAGGTTAGCGTCTTCGAATACAAAGTTTACTTGGTCGAGGGTTAGAAAACATTAAAACACAGAGGTTTGCCGATATATCTTAACTTTTTCGTTCTGGGATCAAATAAACGTTGTATTCGAAGACACTAATCTGGTAATTTATTTATAGTGCAAACCTATAATAAAGAATATAAAAAAGAATAAAACAAAGTGTAAACCCCTTTCAACACCGGCTTACTATATTCCGTTCTTATCTAGAATGCATCCCCGCGAAAAGAATTAGAATATTAAACAGCTGTAACCTCGTTACATTCTCGTCCATTTCAATGATCTTACAAGAATGTAATTAGTAACAACGTACTAAAAATCTGTAAAACAAAACAAAACAAACAAACAAAAACAAAAAAAAAACAGCAAACAATGAGTCACTTATGAGTACAGTTGGAAAATATAACAATAAATAAAATAATTATTTTTGCGAAATTTAATGTCATTACACAAAATCAGCAAGTTCTAAAATAATATTGTATAAAGGTCAAGTACAATCACGGCTGAATTTTGGTCGCTGCATGTGGTTTCATTGTTGTGAAGATGCTGATATTTTGCACGTGGAGTGTTGCACTGAGAAACAAGAAATGTAGCTGTGAATGCAAAGTCTCTGACGAAAAGCTGGAGATTATTTGTTGAATAATTGGAAATATGACTTGTATTCGCGGGAGGATTTCGAAACGTGTGGACGGATTAGTGAGTATTGGTTAGCATATTTAATAGATTTTCGGCTGCTGGAGCTATAGTATATGATGGACTGCCCATTTTTATGTGCACTAGTTTGCATTATATCTGTTAGTGGTACATTTTCTGATCGGAATGTGTACATCAGATGTTTGCGGTCACTTTGGTTTGTTATTTTTTATTTTTACTGGAGTTAAGATCAGCATTTGCGACCATTAATTTGATGACATCTGAAAGCCTTTTCTCCCCAAATTGTTGTCCTGTGAACCATTTTTCTCTCCTATGACTTTGCACTGGTAAAGTTCTTGTCGCCTGTACAAAGGGTCATCTTGATGTCAGAAACTCTCCTGGCATTTTGATGCAAAGAGTTTGTACAAAACAACAGGGACCTATTTGGCTTCAACTCTTACATCCATGATATTTTCACCACTTGGAATATATGTTTCAGATACTCAGTCTCATCTGATGCTTTTGTGATCACAACATCTCGTCATTTCAGCATGTAGTGTTCCTTCACACCACGCAGATCAAGTTATTTAGCAACATTGTAGCAACATTGTGTTAATCACGTCTCTTCAGATTAGCCTCCTAAGTAATCGTTTTTATAAAGAATGTTATTCATATCAGATATTGGTTGAGATTATTTGGGTGGTTGCCTTTGCATTCCTTTTTCAGTGATTTCATCTTAGCCGTTAGATCCTCTCTTGTCAGGAAAAATACAGCGCCATCATAATTCATTATGTTGTGGCCGTAATTTTCCATTTTCAGTTCTTTGTCCACGCCACTAATGATTGATTGTAGGATGGAGAGCTCAAACCCCTCCACTTCTGATCTCCTAACTGACAGGATAACATTTTGACACATTAATATAACCCTGTTTTAATTATTCTCACGCTTTGTTTACTACCATTGTTGGAATCATCGGCAGAAATTAGCTTCTCAACTCTTCAATTCAATCATAGATAATTCATCGCCATGAAGTTCTGCAACATATAGGGGTGAGTTGAGATTCGATGTTTGGGTTTTTATTTTCATTGTTTAACACACCTACATTCTCAACATTTGATTCGTGCTTGATGGACAAATGTTCATTCAACTAATTTTTCTCCCTAGCTGCTAACAGAATGCCATAATTTTAATTGAAACTGGGAAATTCACCACCTACACCGTCATTTCTCACCAGATAAAGGACAGCCTTCTTGTTCCGGCTTTTTTCCTCTTTCTTTCTGTATTCAATGATTGCAGATCATTGTTTTCCCATGACATATTGCTGTGGATGGGTTCGGTCTTATTATCATTGTGGTTATGTTAGAATACTTTTGCGTTAGCTGTTACAGACAATGATTATCTTTTCAAAATATTATTGAAAACAGATTTACGTATCTGGAAAGACGGTCAAAATGCATTCGGCGAAAAATGGTGCAAAGTCATTAGACGTCTGAGGTCGCACGTGGTACGTGGTTTTAGTGGGGTACTAACCCAATAAAGCTTTTGTTTATTAGAGACATTTTATTGAGTGAATCCAGGCCCTAATAGTTTGACAAATGCAAACCTATTTATAGGTGCTAGAATATATTTGTTCAAATGCAGTCGATGGGGCTCACTTATATGTACTGACTAAGTTATTGTCAGTTTGACGATTTACAAGACTTTAGCGCAGAAGCGAAAACCTGAATTACCTATACATAGTTGATGTGGTCGGTCCAAAACCAATAAAAAAATTAAACTTGAGCATTTACGTAGTCTAGATTTTTAAAATGAACGCTTGCTGACCATTTAGCGACTTTACTAGATATTTGGTAAGCCTCGTTTTGAGCGTTAGGTATCTTTAGGGACGGAATATACACATTTGTCCGATTCGACCATATCTCGACCTTTCATTAATAACAACAGTGGAAATTACATTCAGTGGTTGAGTATCTTTTTGATCATGTTTCCAACAGTAGTTCTGTAGTTTTAAAACTGTTTATTAATGCATTGAATTTACTATATATATATATATATATATATATATATATATATATATATATATATATATATATATATATATATATATATATATATATATCTGTATGAATTATGTACACTCCAGACAATCAGAAAAAATGAACTCTCTCTCTCTCTCTCTCTCTGGCATCGACTTTATGATCTTCATACTAAGTAACCCTGACTTCCCCAAAGTGAATATGCTACGTCATCTTAAATGTCATTTGTGTTTGTGTTATGCCACCTGCGACTGGCCTGAGAAATCTTACATGAATAAAGATGTGTGTTCTATTATGTGTTTTGTTGTTCTTAAATTGTTACGTGTACAATAACCAACAAATTCGGCCAGTTATTACAGGCTTTTGATTATGGATGGATCGGTGAACATAGTGCCATGATTTATGGATGGATCGGTGAACATAGTGCCATGATTTATGGATGTCCTTATGTTCTACCGCGTGGAAAGTTTAGCGTCTTTATTGGAATTTGAGAACGTCCAGAAAAGAATCCATGACTTTGGGTAGAATTGGAGCAGAACTACATATTATGGACATTGCTGACATCTGTGTCTGTGGTTCAGTTTTTACTTTTTGCTTTGATTTGGTGAAATCAATCCACTCGTTACATTCGATGTTTGTGTAATTGTTAGGCCCAGGAGTTCCAGCTCACGGCGTGGAAGACTAATTAACATTTTCCATGGTTATTTGTAAAACAAAACAAACAAACAAACAAACAAAATAATAATGAGTAGGCCTGCATCCTGTTAAGAGAATCAGCTGTTGTCCTTTATCAGGTTATGACCTTCGTTATCCCTTTTAAGAGATTGTAATTACTAAATTGTATCGACTTTTAAAATTGTCGCGCATTTTCTGATAACCGATTCGGTTAATGCTGTCATTCACTGTGCCCCTGAGTATACAAAGCCCTTGAGAAATTGTGAAAAATTCTTTCACATGAGGTAGTTCATGATCCTTCTTGATGCACGAAAAAGATCACAAAGAATTACAAGTCGAAAGCGCTTTCATCTTTTTTCAAGCAGAGGTTATTTACTGCAGAAATCAATAATATTTCAAAATCTTCTTCATCTGCAATCAAAGAGACCAAAGCAATTTCGTGTTTATAAAATGTTGACTGGATTGAATGGTGCATTATACTTTTGGAGATTGAACAATTTCAAAAGTGTTATCTTTTACACACCTTTGAACTTTTTCAAAAAGCATCTTATCAATGTTTCCAATGAAATACATTATCTGTAATGTGGCAAATGAAAGCAGGAATGTTTATATCGGTTTAAATTTTTTACAACCGGTACAGGGTAGTTAAAACATTTTGTCTGTCTTTTCTGATGGCAGAATAGAAATATAAAACAATATGGAAAAGACTCTATTCTGACTGGGGAAGGATTACTCAAGCAAGTCTATACTATTTATGACATTTCCACAATACCCATTTGACTGCTGATTGTTCTAATAAACAGCCAATAAAAAATCAAAGTAGTCGTTAAAGAACCTCTAAGTTCGACTCCTGAATATTTTCCTAAAAGCATATTCGATGGAACAAACACAACTTATCTCTTTTAGCTTTACTTAAAAGTGAAAAAAGAAAGCTAAATGGCATTAAAAAGCTAGTAGAGAAATTTACACGACTGATATCACGTACGCTATCACAATTTTAATATTATCAGCATGTTTACTTGAAGCTGAAAATGATAGGGAGAGTTCTATTTTATTACTACAAAAGGAGGGAATTGCACCTTCTGCGAATTCTGAAAATAACCTTTATCTTATTATTTGTACCGTGGACAATTTTATTTCCGACTGTATCTTGTAAGGCTGCTAGAAACATGGTCTTTGAAATCTAATGCAGTATTCAAATAGCGTTCGCTGAAGTTCCGTCGATTACACGAGATCGCATGAATAGAAATAGGCAATGACTGTTGATTAAGGACAATCTGAAACGTCATTTTGTATTTGTCGATTGAAATGTTAAGAGTGGGGGCATAAAATCAGAATCCATTGTGACTTTATATGCTTCCACATATTTGTACTATCTGCGAGTTGATTTAGTGATATAAAAAAATCAATCACGACAAACACCTGATATTTAGAGGGATAATTTCCACTGTCATAAAAATATATGTACTTTCTTACAAACACTGTCCCAATAAGTATAAAAACTTTTAGATCTTTGTAACTATTTCGCTAAATTTAGGGGACAATATAGTGATCCCATTTATTCAACTCTCGATATTCTTACATTAAGCCCACAATAAAAACAAATAAAATCAAATGCATTCACTAATTCTTTTGTTTTGAAGCTCATATTTAACCTTAAAATTAGACATGTATCCTTTTTTAACAAATTGTTTTCATTCGACAGAAGTAATTAAGGGTCCCATGATCAGCGAATAGCATGACAATGGGTTTTGCTGGACCATTAACAGTTCAATCCGGTGAGAACCTTATTTTACCCATAACGATTTTTTTCAGTAAAAAGGCACTGAGGGGATAACAATTGGGTTAGCTATAGCTATAACTTCACCTTCGCTATTTGCTTATTAATAAAGTTTTTCGTCGTTGTTAAGTTCGTTGTTGGCTCTACGGACGAGGTACCGGACTGCAGTGCCGTCCGTGTGCACAGCACTCACAGACGTTGCGACACTGTTACACCCTGTATTCGGCAGAACGTTACCTCCGTTAAGTCTTTCATTATGTATGATGTTTTTTAGATTTTAAGGTCCTCTAACTTTCTGATCTTTGTGATAAGTATGCAGGTTTTCTGTATATACGTCTTCACTTTTTGTTCGTTTATTTCTCTTTCACTGGTTTAATTAGTTTCTTTGATGTTGTAAAGTGTTTAGGTGCCTTGTTTTTAATTTAATGTTTTCTTGTTAAAATTTAACAGCGGAGATTGTATGTTGTACTCCTTCGTGATTTTTAATACGTTGTTCTCGAAGCATTTGCTTTTTGACAAGCCTTATGAATATTTTGTTTGTTTTCTCAATTGCTCAACACGTCCATTATTAATTGCAGTTTGCATGCCTTGGATGTGTCATTTATATTTATCACTGTTCTGATTCCATTTTTCCACAGATCTCTGTGTACCATTTTGATTGGCATTTATTTCCCAAATCATTTTTGCAAATAAATTTAACTCCTGCAGAGCAGAATAACCGTACGGCAATGTTTCGAATTTATTTACCAACTATTTTCTATTTTCGAACGGACTCATCAAAAAGTTATTTATTTCAACGGCGTAAATCTCGTATTTGTTGGATCTAATCATCTGAAACCTATCATATCGCTCTTAACAATTAAAAAGGCAATCTGTTGTAATCTTTACTCTTCATGTCATTAATAGCTGTCCTGTTTGCTATTTTATATTTGTTCTTTAAAGTTTGCCTAACTTGAACAAATACATCTTACTTCTTATGGCAACAAATTTCTCAGTACTGGCAGCGTTTACTTCATCACTAAACATCCCTATCGCTTTCTTGTATAATTTGATAGTACTCAATTTAATCTAAACAAATAATCTCTAGAAATAGTATATACAATCAACAAATACTGCCATTTCAAAGACACTCTGAATTCCAAATGAAGCTCTGAGAACTAGTCCACATTGCCTAGTTAACTATACACGTTAGCATGTACTTTTAATACATGGATTATATTAGTATGTTAGCATAGCAAATATTAAATTATTCTGTTTATTTAATAAAATTGTGAGTCTATGTTATTCACACAAATGCCATGAATTTATTTAACTGTATTGTTCACAAGAATGAATATTTGAAATTACACAGCAGAATGACGGACATGAAGTAATATAGTTCATATAACGAAAATGAAATTATGATCGCACATGTGATATTGCTTTCTGTCTGTCGAAGATACCGCAAGAACCTCACATTCGCGCAGACACAGGCCGGAGCTTGATCCGTTGATGTTGAGCGGAGTCAACCATGACTTCCTACACCGACACCACAGGTTCCAATTTGTATCACTTGAATTCAGCTGGAAATACACACAACTGAAGCGTGTAGTATATATGCCATAACTCTAGCGCGTTTTGGTACAAACACTACTCTACATATTAATTCAACCCAACTTGTCAATTCGGATAAAAATACCACTGTAATCTAAAACAGACTATGTTAAATCTGATAGCATTGTGTTATGTAACATTTTTCTGACCTAATGAAAATTTAGGATGAATTCAGAAACATTTAACATAACAAACTACTCTATCGATCAAACACAGATAATATAAATGAGAGAAGACCATATACAATTGTTACATAGCTCTATAGCTGAAAATATTGCCCTAGTGAAAAGACATGACAAGGCATCTCTGCAATGTAACTATATACAGAAAAATTGGTACTGTACGTGGCGAAAACCAGGGATGAAAAACACGATGTAAGTGAGCTTATACCGCCGGTACTTTGCACGTGCCGCAATAAGTTGGTCGACCAAGTTAGTAAAACTATACATGTCGCAATAGTTCCACAGACCTAAAACATACACCATGGGTAATGTTGAACGCGGCAACTGGCACCCATACTATATTTACATTAAAGCCCCCAATAGCGCCATGTTTTTTCCCTCCATTTTACCATTATAACTTGGAAGAAATGAAATTATTTCCAAAGACAAGTATCTGACATTAATGGTTATATCAAATAATCAAGCTGTTAGGTGTAAACGCTGTTCAAATATTCCGTTTAGAATTAAGAGGTGCCGCAATGGCTGGTGTTTCAGATTTTGAGTTCCGTAAAGAATTAGCGTTACACGAGTTTGAAATGTAAACACCTTCTGTTTTGCCAGGAACTTTTTTGAACGCTGATCCTAAGACCTTTTATCATACAAATTATGAATGTGACTTCAAATACTTATTTACTCTAATTCATCATATGCATATGCAAATTGGAAATTAATTAATTATCCATTTCTTCTGTACAATATAAATAAAAAGAGAAATTCTCTGTTATTTTTAATGACATGTTCTTGGATACTAAAAATTAATAATAATAATAATAATAATAATAATAATAATAATAATAATATAAAATTATTATTATTATTACTGATTTAATTATTATTATTAATATTATTATTATTATTATTACCCAATTAAAAAAGGCCTAGAGGATAATGTTACACCAGTTGTGTGTTTGTCCGTACAGTTGCCCATTGCAACATCTAAAGTGTCCTAAAGGGCTGGATAAAGAGTCACTAAACACGGTAGTTATCTTGCCCATGTCTTAATCTACTAAAGAGTATCAATTTTTGGCTCATCCCCCAGTGGAACCAAGAAGGGGTCAAAGGTAAAAACTATACAATCTCAATTACTGTTTCAATTTCAAATAATTTTTGTATCAATATAGTATATGTCCAGTCACTGCAGGAAGACATGGAGTGGATTTGGGTTCTGACCCCTGTGTTATGATCTGGTTGTGCAGCAGGGTGGATGGGTGGCGGGGTGTGGTAGTATTATATAGTAGTAATAGTAATATATAGCAAGATATTAAACATTCGAGCTCATCATTGCATGCAATTCATGCAGCTAAAGACTCTTAAACAATAATTTAAAGGAAAAAAATACACTTGATCTAGTTTATGCATCAACGCTCCAAGTTATTCTTTATAGAGGTAAAACTTCATATTGTGATTACTCCCTAATAAAATGAATGCTATCTTATTCGGACCATATCTCGTTCTGAACAAATTATGGGTTGATTCGGACCAAAATGACAGGCTGATTCGGACCATGTGAAATATTATACAATAAAGAAAAAACAATGGTACACACATACCTGTTTTATTTAGTAGTTATTCCTATTTTTGCAAACATAGTTTACTATTATATTTAATACGAGGTGCAGAAGATTCGCAGAATATAGACGCATGATATTGTATTGAATTAAATCATGAATCCAAGACCCCATTTTCATTCATTTAGTATATGTTTTATTTAGTATTATTAGTATATAATACAAATATATATATATATATATATATACATATATATATATATATATATATATATATATATATATATATATATATATATATATATATATATGAAAAGTCTAACCTTCCTATTGCAATCTTATCAAAACTACAGCCAGGCATCAGTTTATCAGACGTACGCATTTGTTGCGATACTATTTATACTATTTACCCAAGTAAATATTCCGTAACTCTTTGCATGTATTATTGGTATACTTCTTCTTCTTCTTCTTCTTCTTATTATTATTATTATTATTATTATTATTATTATTATTATTATTATTATTATTATTTGTATTGGTATTATCATCATCATCATCATTATTATTATTATTATTATTTGAACTCTTGTCCACTATCCCGCTATACCATGCTCTCGACATACTGTCTTAGTACCTCCATGCATAACTTTACCGGGATATAATTTCCTTTGCACATTTTGAGGATTTATCGCCGTGCATGGTGTCAGTCCTTTGTTCTTAGCCTGAAATTAGGTCATAACACTTTGGTCCTCTGCGTGATACGCACGATACATACTTCTTTTAATTTGTTTTTACACAACTTTGTTGGGCTGATGGCAGCATAACATAGATATGTAGTTTACCCGTTTTAGACATTTTTTTAAAAAATGTGTCTTCTTTCTTTCTTCTATTGTTTATCCTTTGTTTGGTTATTTCCCCGTCATTGAAACATGTAGGAGTCAAGAATTCTCCTTGGCTTTTGTGCATAGTGTTTGTTTTGTGGATGTAAATTGTTTCTTCCCTTGACGAAGAGCTTGTTTAGCTCCAAATGTTGGGAAACTGTTTTGTATTTGCGCCGTTATAACTTTTTGTGTCATTGAAAATAGTTCCCGATAAAATTGGCAATGTAAGATAAAGAGTCTTAAATTATTTCTTATGGTATACAGAACTATGCTATTATGTTACATAAAATCTGGGTTTTGTTTCCTTACATGCAGTTTTGAATTGCTCAACGTACCTAGGAAATAATAAAAAATTTCATATTTTAATTGTAAATGTCACATTTACATCTAAGACGAAAGTTAATAATATTTCATATGGTTCGAATCAGCACGTAATATGGCCCGAATCAGTCGGTAATATTGTCCAAATCAGCCACGGTCCGAATCAGCCTGCAACCAAAACAAATTACATTCCAAAAGCAATTACATTTGAAAACTCTGGTTTATTTTTTTTATAAAAGATACAATTACAGTTAATATATAGTTTCTCTCATCCAACAGATGGTCTTGATGTGAAGATTGTATTTTATTTTATGCTAGGCAGTGAATTACTGGATTTTCCGAGTGAAATAACTGTGATATTTCACTGCAGTGAACAAATATCATATTTTTGCACTTGCCGTCAATATACATTGATAACATTATAACTAATAAATTTCAAACCTTTTCTAAGACGCTTGTGTAGTGTAAAGGTCAAGATTGCTGCTTCGCATTCAGGCGAACCGGGTTCAAATTAAGCAAAGGGCAAAAAAAAAAAAGAAATTTTCATTTTCTTTTTATCTGCTGTTTTACCTTGAATTGGGGTGGAGAATTATGTAACTACTTATATTTTATGTGCAAATATACACAAAACAGAGCAGAACATAAACGGTAAACTGCTGACATTATCGCGCGGGATGCAGTAAGAAATCAGCTACTTCAGTGAGTTGTACAAATTGCTAAACAATACGCTTGAGCATAAAAAAGACTATTTGCTTGCTCCCAGTGAATAACGGATATATTTCATCTCGTGGGTGAAAAACTTTACTCGTGAAAATACTGAGTTCTTCACCCACTCGATGAAATATATCCGTTATTCTATGGCACGCCAAATCGTTAAAAATGGATGAGGGTGAGCTGGAGTAATCGTATGGTGAGCTCGAAAAGGCGAGCTGAAGTAATCGTAGGAAGAAATGTAGTAATCGTAGGGCGAGCTGAAGTAATCGTAGGGCGAGCTGAAGTAATCGTAGGGCGAGCTGAAGTAATCGTCAGGCGAGCTGTAGTAATCGTAGGGTGAGCTGGACTAATCGTAGGGTGAGCTGAAGTAATCGTAGGGTGAGCTTGAGTAATCGTAGGGCGAGCTGAAATAATCGTAGGTGAGCTGTAGTAATCGCAGGGTGAGCTGAAGTAATCGTAGGGCGAGCTGAAATAATCGTAGGTGAGCTATAGTAATCGCAGGTTGAGCTGGAGTAATAGTAGGTTGAGCTGGAGTAATCGTAGGGTGAGGTGAAGAAGGCGAGCTGAAGTGATCATAAGGTGTGCTGGAGTGATCATTAGGTGAGCTGGAGTAATTGTAGGATGAGCTGAAGTAATCGTAGGGTAAGCTGGAGAGGACGAGGTGGCGAAGACGAGCTGGAGTAATCGATAATGAGTTGTAATAGGGAATGAAATGATGGATACTGTTTATTAAGGTTTTCAAAAAAATATCAGAAAACTGCCTTCGCTGAACCCCGGTAAAATTCACTTGCTTTATTATTTCATATAAGTGCATTCAGAAATTATACAGGAGTGACTCAAACCGGTGGCAAACAGGAACATTAAGGTATGTAATCCCACGCAACCATATTTATTTGATATTGGTTTTGTCGATATTAATTTGTTGGTATCTTTCATGTTTAATAGTCAAAGTTGGTACAAAATCTGATGGCAGTCAACCTATGCGAACAGGAAATGCAGATATTATATGACTAACCTCTGTCCCTGAGGTTACTTCCAGCAAAAGTAAGACAGATATGAGAAGACAAGCCATGTTAGAAACGTATTTATCTTATGAATCGATCACTTCGAAATGAAAGAAAGCTGCCTATTATATATATATATATATATATATATATATATATATATATATATATATATATTTATATATATATATATGGGTGTGTGTGTTGTTGTTCTTCTTCTTCTTCCTTTTAATACAAACGCAATATCACTATGTTCCTTGCTTAAATTTATTTTGCACACATAATCTTTACCTTGCCTTTACACTGGTAGAGTATCTTTCTAAGTTTGATTATTTAGAAAAAGAATGATCAATAATAATAAAGACTGAAAGGTAACTACTTGATGAGGAATGTCTAGCATATATTAATGAACTTCGATTTTCTTTGTCTATTCATCGGTATTCTTTTCCAAAATAAAAAAGCTACTTCGATGGATCGTTATTGCTGATGGATATGCTTTTCATGTATTGGCTGCTTGGTTCTCGATTTTTGAAGCAAAACGGAAAGATTTAAATTGAGCCTTTTCCTTCTGCGTTCTTCCGTTTTCCCATACTCCATAAGTAGTGTAGAGGAGCACTATGGTGTGTTGATTGCGCATGTTCAGGAAGTTGGACTGTTTTTCTGAGTGATATTATCTCCATAGCGACCTCTGAAGATCGCATGATTAAATTCAGTCCGGAAAATAGAAGCTCTAAAAAAATGTGTTGGGGTGGGGGTGGGGTGATCGGTCACGGGTGGAGGGGTCGATTTACTATGGCGACGTGAGTTGGGCCACTTTGGGGAATTGGTGTGGAGGGGGGAGAGAAGGAGGTCGAAGTACTGTGTTACTTATGGGAATTTAATGTGATGGATATCACTATGGAAGGTTTATGGAATTACATTTGGGTTACTATAGACTCAAGTAGTACAGAGATGCTGTGTTCTCGTCTACCGCCTTGTATTTTGATTAATTTATTAAAGTTTCAAAAGTAGCCTAGCAAAAACAGAGTCAGTTCAAAACTTTGAAAGATATTGGAACGGCTTCGCTGCTACGCAAGCATAAACTGACAAAATTCTCATTGATCTTCCAGATTTTAAACTCTTCAAAAGTTAGTTTTTAAGGTGGTTCAATCTTGAAATACAAAATATTTTTAGCAACATACTGTAAGACACGATGAAATCTGTATCAATTTCTGCGCAATATTAGTCGTTAAGGATGCCCTTCATTTGACTAATTTATTATATTAAATTGTTTAACATTTCACAACATTTCGAGGATGCAGCTATTAAGTTAATTGATTTAGGATTTGACACAACAGCCTTAATGATAAGGAGGATCATTCAAATTAGGTTGATCTATGTTGACTATGACTTCGATTTAAAATCTTCCTATATTCTCATCATAGCGCTTTTTCGCCGCTAATCAATTCGTTTTCTATCAGGCTTATTTCTTACACTTTAACATCATCTTCTAACTCCTCTACTAACTCACTATCGTGTAACTCATCTAAAGTAACTAACTGATTCAAGCTTCCTACTATGTAATAAAAATGTTGTAGAATACTTCTGTATTTTCAATCAAAATTTGAAGGTCATTCGAGATTAAATTATAGGCTTTCTCTATCGCAATTTTCTTATCCGCTTTTGCTATAGTGTCCTCAACTACACTTTTAATTTCAAGCTGTTATATTTTTCATGTTGTTGTTGCTGTAGCAGTAATTAACGTTTATCTTTTTCCTCTATATATGCTTCAGACTTTCTCACAGAATTTTATTCCTCTCAATTTTCATAGTGCCTGCTCTTAAGATGTATTGTTAAATATCTACATATCTCTTGATATGTAAGGACGATTTAGATACAGTTTTGGCATTTGGGTCGGACTAAAAGTCTTATTTGTTACATCCGTGTTCTTACCAATGTGACAATTTGTTAAAGCCAAATTCTTACAAATGTACCAATTTGTTATATCGAAATTTTTACAAACTAATTCTAATCTCAACAAACTTGTCATAGGCTATATGAAATACTTGTAGTTGTACACTTTTAAGGTGACTTTGTTCATTAGAAAAAGAACTAAAATGCGCGCAGAAACAATTATTTAACGAATTTCTAGTATAATAAATATATCATTCAGTATGAAAGAGGATGTTGTGAATCATCAATTCTTGTTTCAAAGGAACAATGATAATACCTTTCTGCATTTCTCTCCCAAATGTTTTTAGGAAAGTCAAGGTATGGAGTACCTTCAGCAGACCTATGCCGCGGATATACATCAAGAAA
Organism: Margaritifera margaritifera; assembly: GCA_029931535.1. Lineage (NCBI taxonomy): Eukaryota > Metazoa > Mollusca > Bivalvia > Unionida > Margaritiferidae > Margaritifera > Margaritifera margaritifera. The sequence continues at coordinate 1,013,814 of JAQPZY010001360.1, forward strand.
ATTCATGAAGCGAAATACAAAAGGTTAAATGTAGGAAATGCTATGAGCTAAAATATCATGATGAGTTCTACAAGCATTGTTTGGAAATGTTACATGATACGTTCAAACAGTCATTCGATGAAATAAATAAACTTGAATTTTAAGAATCAACCACCTTACAAACTAATGTTTGAAGAGTTCTTGAAGCTAATTGTACCTGTATGTTTTGCTGATTTAACCAGGACTACCTAATTAGTTCAGATTTGTTGCCAGACAGATTATACCATATTCTCGTTGCACCTTCGGTACAAGACTTGTTGTGAAGCAGCATTCTCGTTGTAGAGATGATACGCAGTTTTGTAATGTAGACAACTCGTATAGGAGTACGTGAACATCAATAGACAACACCTTGTACTTGGAATGTGAATAACTAGTGTAGGAGTACTTGAGTAGCAGCGAAGCCGTTTCAGTATCTTTCAAAGTTTTGAACTCACTCTGTTTTTACTAGGCTACTTTTTAAACTTTAATCAATTAATCGAAATACAAGATGGTAGCCTAGAACTCACCATCTCTGTACTACTTGAGTCTATAGTGGCCCAAACGTAATGTTAATTTTTCATAGACTCCCATAGTGACATCCATAACGTTAAATTCCCATAAGCCACATAGTACTTCGACCCCCCCCCCCGTCCCCCGCCCCACCAATTTTCCCAAAGTGGCCCAACTCACGTCCCCATAGTAAATTGACCCTCCCCCGTGACCAATCCCCCCACCCGACCCTCCACGCCCACCCCAAAACATTAGAACTTCTATCCTCCGGATTGAGTTTAATCATACGACCTTCAACGGTCGCTATGGAGATAATGTAACCCAGAAAAACAGCCCAATTTCCTGAACATGCGCAATCAACACACCATAGTGCATTTGCAATAATGATCTATCGAAGTAGTTTTTCTATTTTGGAAAAAATACCGATGAATGGACAAAGAAAATCGAAGTTCATGTAATATATGCTAGATATACCTCATCAAGTAGTTACCTTTCTTTCTTCATCATTATTGATCATTATTTTTCTATATAATTAAACTTAGAAAGATACTCTACCAGAGTAAAGGCAATGTAAAGATTATGTGTGCAAAATAAATTTAAGCAAGGAACATAGTCCGTGATATTGCGTCCGTATTAAGAAGAAGAAGAACAACAACAACACACACACACACACACACACACACACACACACACACACACACATATATATATATATATATATATATATATATATATATATATATATTAGACAACTTTTTTGATTTCGAAGTGAATAAATGAGTTTGTAAGTGGCTTGTCTTCTCATATCCGTCTTAATTTTGCTGAAAGTAACCTCAGGGACAGAGGTTAGTCATATAATATTTGCATCTTCTGTTCGCATAGGTTGACTGCCATCAGATTTTGTACCGATTGTAACTAGTAAACATGAAATATACCAAAAAATTATATATCGACAAAACGTATATTAAAATATGGTTGTCTGGGATTATATACTTTAATTTTCCTACTTGCCACCAGTTTGACTCACCCCTGTATAATTTCTGAATGCACTTATATGAAATAATAAAGCAAGTGAATTTTACCTGGGTTCAGCGAAGGCAATGTTCTGATATTTTTTGAAAACCTTAATAAACAGTTGCTTGATATAATTAGCCATATAATTATCAATTACTCCAGCTCGTCCTCTCCAGCTCACCCAACGATTATCTGAGCTCGCCCTACGATTACTCCAGCTCACACTACGATTACTCCAGCTCACCCTACGATCTCTCCAACTCACCCTACGATTATTCCAGCTCACCCTACGATTACTCCAGCTCGCCCTACGATTACTTCAGCTCACCCTACGATTACTTCAGCTCGCCTTCTTCACCTCGTCCTACGATTACTCCAGCTCACCCTTGAATTACTCCAGCTCAACCTACGATTACTACAGTTCGCCCTACGATTACTTCAGCTCACCCTACGAGTACTTCAGCTCACCCTACGATTACTCCAGCTCACCCTACGATTACTACAGCTAACCCTACGATTACTTCAGCTCGCCCAACGATTACTCCAGCTCGCCTTTTCGAGCTGACCATATGATTACTCCTTCTCACCCTACGATCGCTCCAGCTCATCCATTTTGAACAATTTGGCGTGCCATATTATTCACTCGTTTCAAGCAAATATTCTCTCTGTAATCCTTATGATGGTATCACTGTTGATAAGTGTTAAAGACTGAGAAAACAACGAATGCTTCAGAGAGATTGCAAGCAGAAAGAGAACGAGAACAGCCGTCCTGGCCAAGTCACAACTTCAACACTAGGGGCTGTATTTCTAAAAGTTCAGAAATACTCTACACCTTTTGTTTCAGAGATATCAGCAGTAGTGACTGCAAGGTAAATTTATTATCAATTTCTAGGCAATTAATAATTAGAACCTACTATTCTATGATTAGTACACAACAACTTTGCTCTGGAAAACCTCTTATATTGTGAGACCTGAGTTTCAATGCACAAAGTAATGTTGAATAATGTTCTGACCTCTGATGAAAGAGCATGTTTCATTAACAGATGTTCTGGTCTCTCAAGACAGGTTGTACAAACAGTATAATTTCTCGTGCATTACTGTACCAACACCACATGTTCATTTTCTTCAATACACAAAAGAAACACATCCTAAGAAAAAAAATAACATAAAGAAAAGGATAAGACATCTTTTAAAAAAATAAAGCAGCAAAAACAAAAAAATAAATAAATAAATAAAGAAAACCCACTTCAAAAACATAATCTTGCCCATGAATTGCGCATGTGTTATTGTATAAAGAATGTAAGAGATGAACTTTGCTCTTGGGATGGTGATGCACTTATGGGCATCAAATAACGTAATTTAGGAAGATTTTAGGACCACAGTACAAAATGTTTTGTATGTTGTTACTTTAATGCATATTTCTAGTCTGATTCAATCTGGTAACCACTTGCATGCACTCTCCTTCTCTCTCTCTCTCTCTCTCTCTCTCTCTCTCTCTCTCTCTCTCTCTCTCTCTCTCTCTCTCTCTCTCTCTCATAGACACACATACACATATTTTCTAAGGTCGCTGTTGCGTGTTTTATTAATCATTTAAATCATATAGAATAGATTTCTACATTGCTTCTCAGTAAAATTTACATTTTTCATTTTATTTTCAATTTTCAGTGAAGAACTTGCCAGGAAATCGGGGTTTCAAATGATATTTTGCGAGTCTGCAACACACACACACACACACACACATACACACAAACACAAACACACATTGCATTACTATATAAGGATGAGATTTTGAGCCAAAAGTTCAAAACATAAATGTATCAGAACTTCAAGGAAATTCTGTGTCTACCCTTGTGGTGTTTCGACTTCTTTAGTATAGGTGAGACCTGGTTACTCTCATTTTGACAGCACGTACATCAACAAGAAAGGCTAAGATCTTTTAAAACATTTACGTGGGCTCATAAGTACTAAAACGTTGGGATGATAGATTGTATACTTGTATAACAATATCAGTTGAAAAGGCATTTTGTGTTTATGCTCATTTATCCACTTCTGCCCCTTAGACAAAAAAGATCAAGTTCATTTGAAAATCTCGTATAAGTTTGGGTTGAAGAAGAGAAGAGAACTCAGTGTGACTGATGGAAAAAAGAAAGAAAAAAGCCATCTGGCTCCTATTCCTCCTCCACCTACAACTACTCTTGTAAAGGAGCTCGTCTTTCGCAGAAGCTAGGCTAGTCTGGAGGGTGTATAGCCAGTGTATTGGTCAAACGGATCAGGGTACTTGTACCTGATCTGCCACACACACCAGCTGGGGATAACCACACGTACACCCTCACCAGTTTGCCTATGCGGCCACAACACAAACTGTCAATATTTGCCTTCCTCATATCATCTTCTTCGGGCAGTACCAGTACATTCTTGGCATACATTCGGGCCAGGGCAAGAACTGCTCATCAAGGACCAAAACGTACATGTTCTGTGAAAGAATGCTTGATTGTTACACACACACACACACGCACCCCCGCACCCCCCATAAAACCAAAAAAGAAAAACATAAATAAACAAACAAACAAACCAAAAACCAAACAAAAATTAGAATAGATTTGCATACCTGTTTACTTATGACTCAAAAAACCAGCGTAGATAACTATATGTGAATATTCCTATTGTTAATAAATTATCATTAATTCCATATAAGACTCTTAGTATACTAAATATTAAATATGTACCAATGTAGTATCGATCATTATTTTTGATTTAAATAATTTGGTTGTGTGTCAGAGAGAGAGAGAGAGAGAGAGAGAGAGAGAGAGAGAGAGAGAGAGAGAGAGAGAGAGAGAGAGAGAACACTTGTTGGACAGAGTGGAAAATACAATGTATGTTATTTATCTATAAAAAAAATAAAAGCATTGTACACATTTATATTAAAATTGATCATGCTTAAGTTGGGCAAGTTGTAAAGTATGATTTGAACGGAAAGCTTCTATCATCACATTAGACTTGCAGGAGGAAATCAAGGTATTAATTTTAAGATCAACTTTTTTTTCTCAGCAAAATTATGCTGCATGCCAGGGTTCTGTTCATTTATTATACTTTTTATCTGTATTACTGATGTGCAAGAGAGGGCTCTATTGCAAAAATTCAAGCATCTATCTCCAATGACGTAGGACAACAACACCACCGCCTGCAGGGACCGTTCAACCCGGGGTCAGTGTCGTTTTCAGTTGTCATTTCAGTCATTTTGCATTGGATTTTGGCAAAAAAGAAAAGCGACGAAGGTCAACAATAACAGTGTTAGAGTTACTGGCTTGTGGCTTAAATATTTATATCTTTTACCTTTTGTTTTACAAATTCCATAAGCAATAAGTTGAAATCAAGAGCAGGCATTTCTGCAAGAAAGTGGCAGACATCAACTTTTGGTGGCAGTGGCATTTCGAGAGAGTAGCAACCGGGGAGCAGTTTGGGTTATCACATGTGAATCCCACAAGATTGATGACACGATAAGCTGTTTACAAGTGAAATAAAGCAATCGGATTTATGACCAATCTTAGAAAAATGAAGGTATGCACCAAAAATCTGGATCTTTTATTATTTATAATCTTTTATTTATGCACACTACAGCTCTAAAAAGGGGGAGAGGGGGGTTGGTTAGCTGATAAGAGCATCAGCTACGCTACAAATTATTTACATTCATGCTAGAATCTGGCAGAGTGTTCGGGGCGCCTACCGCAACAAATCATGTCTGCCTCGGTTGGCACCTGGAGCATACACACTAGTCTTGCTATGGAGATCGCTCTGAAGGATGGTAACCCTCTGGGTAGCGTTCCACTGGTTCAATAATGATGAAAAGCAGACTGGAATTGATGCTCCGCCGTCTGCAGCAGGTGCCCTTCATCAGCTACATTGACATCCTCCCAACTGCTGCCTGATATATATATACGCAAAACTTTCATAATGGTAAAGAGCTTTGGGATATAGCCCAAGACGGTACAGAATCATTCTGAAGTTATCGTAAGAAGAATTTATGTCAAAACCTATTTTGATAATGGATGATACACTGGGTCTATTATGGATTATTCAAATTAGTCTCACCGCTAGATGTACACATCTTTCTTTTTTTATCTTTGAAAGTTAGTAGACACTTCTATACTTTTTTTGTATTTGCACATGATATGACACTGAGAAATTTTCAATCAAATATAAACGCGGGACTTTTTTATGGGCTATCGGGGAAAAATTATTTATCACCTTGAGGCATTTTGTAAAACATTGACGGTTTAATACACAGCTCAAACTAGAAGGCATATAACTTTTATGCAGGATGTAGCCACGAATTTGAATGGCATCGAGAAAATTATTTGAGTTACAAACTACAGACAAACCAATTGTTGCTCTTGTTTCCTTTTAAATTTATTTTGTTCATCATATAAATACAATACACTATTTGGTGAGTGATAAAACACTTATACATGATACGATTCGGCCATTAAGCTAAGATCTACCAAATTCTCTCCAATAAATATGTAACCAACCTGAACAAACTGACAGTTACAAAGTAAAAATCTTCTGTCGTTGTCACTGAGTGCCCTCCTATAAAATTCTTCTTTCCAGAGCTAATCAAGTGAATCGATTTCCATGTTTCTTTTTTTTTTCTTTTCTTTTTTTCTTTGTAACTTCAAATCGCCATTGATCCCAAGTATTTTGATTTGCTTGAAGGAACTAGTTCCATCCCGTATTCAGTATGTCCTGATTAGGGTTTAAAAGTCACAGCTCTGCAGTTAACTAGATGATGCGGGGAAGAATAACGTCCATTAAGACAAATTCATGTGTTTCCTATGTTAGGCAGACGAATACGGCAAAAACTATATTTAAAAACTCGATGTATGTATTAAAATAATAATTTATAGAACATATCTTGATACGATATGCTATATATGAAATATGCATGTCACGTCAGTGGAAGAATGCGGCCAGACATCAAACGATTTAATTTCACCGATGAGAAGCTTTCACTGCACTTAATTCTTCTTTAATTCTTGTAACATGCCAATAATTCACAGTAGTGTGAATTCAAATTTCAATTTTAAATGGGAAACAGTTCCCACGGGATTCATTTCCATTGACGCCGGAAGATTTACATCTTCTCAGAAATTAGTATTCTAGAAACTCCATGATTACTGGAATAAATCACTTTACGACTGTACGTGTGATGCACATCAGTTTGCGTTGACCCCAACAACAGCTGATATATTACGGACCATCATATTGTGGATTATACTGTTTGACTAAATTCATATGAAACAAGTTTCCTTTTCAAAAGAAAGTGATCATACTGTGAGAATGAAAGGTCTACGAGTTGCAATACGGGTGACCACAATGACACAGAAAGTAAAATAATCACACACAAAAGTGAGCAAGCATTTGTAAGCATTTACACGACAAAACTTGCATCGCAATTAGAAAAAGTAGCTTATATTTACAAATGTATGCCATTTATTATAATTTGAATTTTTTTAACGTCAATTAAATCTTACCATCTGCTAACTTCAGTACATACTGGACGAGAGGAGTGAACTTGTTCCGGCTGTGCTGCTAAGTGGGCCTTTACTATTTATTTGGTGGTGGAGGAGGCGGGGGTGAGGAGGGAGAGGGGTGTGGGTGTTTACAAATTTTAAGTTTTTATATTTTGTATATTTTGGGTTTTGAATTTTAGCTATCATTTTTTTTTCCTGGGGGGTGAGTGTGTCTGAAAACAATGCAATACAATGCAATAACATTATCATGCATAGGAAATGTTTGGCATCACCTACTAATAAAGTCACATTTGGGCAGTAAAGTTATCATGTATTGGTAAATATATAGTATTATCACACTAACGCGATCTTGATTGCTAGATCACGTCGAGTTGTCAGCATTAGAAATTCCGGATCATTACGAGACGCGAGACGAACTTCATCTTAAAGCATAAACCGAATTACTTTTTGAAAGGCTGACATGCGCATGAATATTAGTTTTATGAATGAAGTTTGTGAAACAACGCTCGCTCAGTTTAATTACCATCACTGTCAATAACACGAATTCTTCGACGCTAGAGGGCAGACTACTCATATATGTGATTTACAGTTATTGTGCAGTTCACCTGCTCAATGACTGAAAGTTTATTCAGAGGCCAGGTTGAATGCGGTTGAACTGTTTCTGGCGGCACATTGTGAGAAGCTCCAATGGGAACTTGACACGGGAATGACAACATTGTTTTGACAGTTATTTACAACAGGATTGGAGAAATTGTTATAACTTGATGGTACAGATTTGTTGCAGAGAATATTACTCATTTATAATTTCGAATTCATCCATTATGCGTGAAACTCACCAACGTTACCATTTATGAATTTCCGTAAATGGGTTGTACTGTACAACTGTAATGTTTTGGTACGCGATTTCCGAATATGATCTTGTTTCAGACAAACATTTTGGCAATATTTTACTACTTCAAAATAAAGGAAAAAATGCTTTTTTATTGTTGTTGTGACAAAAACATGGTTTAGACCTTTCAGATATTTTACATATAACGCAAGGTTTCTTAAGTAACGTCGCTGTGAGAGCTTTGTTTACTGCTAGTGTTGGCATTCCATCGCTAGGGGCGCTGCTATTGTCACCAGGAAACCTCGAGGATGAAGTAGTCTCAGCCTCGTTTGAGAGTATGGTGATACGGGTTTGGAAAACGATGGTATCGTTTTCCTGCTTGTAGGAAATGACGGTAAAATTCTGGCTCTTTCTTGGGTAGAAAATTGGTAGGTGTATAATAAAGCCTAATATCACCTATGTATTAATAGAACAAGACACGCATCTTTAACATCAACGCTATAATATTATTCTGGCCTTGCAAAGGATTCATCATAAGGTCTTGATACTTTCCTGGCATATGCTTTTAAAGTTCATACTGGTGTAGTTAGGATGAAAATTCTTTCATGGTAATTTTATGGTTTAAATTATCTTGGTATTTCGTAGGGGAGAAAATTGTTTCTGGGTATCTTTTGGATTTTTTCTTATCATTTTTGGTATATCTGAGGTGAAAAATATTGCCCTCTGACGAGCCTATGTAGCATCAAAATAGGAGAATCCCCCTCCCCCTACAATCCCCAACCGCGTGTTTTAAATATGGTAGGGTTACCATATTTGAACTTTCAAAAAAGAGGACACTCTTATATATATATATATATATATATATATATATATATATATATATATATATATATATAAGAGACAAAGAGGAGATTTATGGACCGAAAAAATGGACATGCCCGGGAAAAAGAGAACGCATGGTAGCCCTAAATATGTCTGCACCTTCGAGCTTTTATATCCGGCGGCAGCCCCAATTCAAAGCAAAGATCAGAACATCCAATGTATCTGACCCATTACGCAATTGATGAACCAAAAGGGGTAGGTACTATAAAGCCTCTTTTTGGCCCAAATTTTTTTTTTTTATAAGTAGTAGTTTTTCTGAGAATATCATGGCAAAACATTGATCAGCATTTGAAAAACTTAAAATTCCAATTGATGTTTAGAAATTATTTATATATGACGTCATACGCATGTGCTCATGACGTCACGTTTGGCTATACAATACCCATTTTGTGCTAAAATTGGAGCTATTTTTAAATAATTAAATTGTTTTTTCTTCATTACGATTTCCAGCAATCTGATTGGCCAGGCCCTTTTGAATTTCTTTTGTTCATACCTTTCTGAACCGATTTAACATAATCATTTTCCTCGCCTACTGACAATGCTTTTTCCGACATTCGAATAGAATTATGTGTAAAATATTTGCGTGATACACTGACGTAATGATGGTTTACATCCACAACGAGGGCAGTGTGATCATATCATGTTTCCTCGGTATAATAAATAATCCTGTGAATTAAGAAAAAACCAAACAAACAAATTCGACTTTATGAGATTCTGAAAATATAAACCTGAAACTTTGATCAATAGAAAATACAGATAATCCATGGAGAGAGAGAGAGAGAGAGAGAGAGAGAGAGAGAGAGAGAGAGAGAGAGAGAGAGAGAGAGAGAGAGAGTATCGGGCCCTGACATTCCAAATAATCATCCAGATTACATTCTAACCTGTACATTTTAACAATGTTCCATCTAGGCCTAGTAAAGACTGAATGGTTGACTTCGCCTCGCGATTTAGCTTTTAGGCGTCGAAAAGCTGAAATAGGTTAACATTCTCTTCAGTTCTAATACCAATTTAAATAAATAACTTTTTGTAGATTTGGAGAGTTTGGACTTTGTCATACTCACCAATGAAAACAGTGGAAGCTGTCCTTGACTGTTGTCGAAAAAGTAATAAGGGCAAAATCAGCTGAAACTAGCTGAAACTAAAGCTAGTGTTGGGATTTAAAAAATGGTAAGTGTGTGTTTTGCAGGAATTTAATATGTATAGATCCTGATATAGCAGAGGAGTGAAACATAAACTAGGTGAATTGAACTGGTGAGTTATAGACCAGATCAGAAAAGTAAGTCATGTCATGCTATTTTCGCACGTACAGCCTTGCAATCTCTCTCTCTCTCTCTCTCTCTCTCTCTCTCTCTCTCTCTCTCTCTCTCTCTTTCTCTTTCTCTCTCTCTCTCTCTCTCTCTCTCTCTCTCTCTCTCTCACACACACACACACACACACACATGAGGTTACATACACACAAACGCACTTTCCATGGATACAGGAGATCAAAGATACATAGGTATAAATTGTATGCGGCCACTTCATTTAAGGACATAAATAACAACTGCTTTCTTTGTTTTTTTATATTTTTTTATATTTTTTGTTTAAAGAAAGATTCTTCATTGGTAGTAATCACAAGTAGCCCCCCCCCCCCCCTCTGACTTTAACATCAAACAGATATTTACTATCAGATTTTATCATCCCGAATTTGATTTAGAGCGTTTTTATCACTTTGTGCGTTCATGCGATTCATAAACAATGGCGATTCTCTCTCTCTCTCTCTCTCTCTCTCAAAAAATAAAAAAAATATCCGGTTAAGTAGACATATTTGTCATTTCCAGTAAACTATATACTATACTGCAAAAGTTAAGAAATAAAACCCCTTTTTTTAAAATACCGAATGTTTTACACAAGCTAGGTCAAGTAGGCGCTACTCCCAAATTTCGACATCCGGTATTAAGGTTAGAAGTAATTAATCAAATCGAAATTATTGTTGCAGTTTAATCATATGCACGTATGTCCAATATGGATTTCACTTCGGGTACTTGTACTATATATTACTTGACCACTCAAGCGTCTAAAAATATCTCATATTTCTTGGTCATAATGTTATCACCGCGACAGTGACAAAATATAGCTTGTATTCCACTTCAGTGGATTATCAAAATTATTTCTCTTGGAAAATCCAGTAATTCACGCACAGCATAAAATAAAAGGGTATGCATGAATAGCCTAATACAAAAATATCGTTTTAAATTGTGATGTGGCATGTGGACCATGTGAAAAACGAGAAAATTTAAGTTCGTTAGCGTTCATTGGTAACTTGCATAATAATCAAGAATTAACTACACCAAACTGACGTTCTGCTACAATGAACACATACAATGATTTTGACATGAAACAAAGATATTCCTATAAAATAACCAGCATTATAGGTGAAGAGAGTTTTGTTTTTGTATCAACAAGAATTTTTCTCGACATCTTTAAAGATTGCATGGAGACAATAGTTATTGCGTCGTTTATAATTATGTCTTCAAAGTTCAATTTTTTTAAATTCAGAATTGAATCGGGACCAAATTATAGCCTCGTAATCTTAAACATTTGAACTTTTAACTATGTTTATTTGGTAAAACGTATGTGGTATTTACGACCCGTGTACATCAGCATACACTCAAAGTACTCCCCATGCAGCTAGTCGCACATTCTCAGTCTGATTATCAAATTATTATATACCTTTTTGTATTCACTTTTTTGTTATGTTGTTGATACACTGGAAAACTGCGCTTCTACCCGCATAACGGCTTTAAAATCGTTTGCTCCTCAGCGAATCTTTGATAACGGGATTCAGCCAAAAATAACGTAGGCTAAATTCGGGCTAAATCAGCGCTGTATGGAATATGTGGCCAAGTTCGGATGATGTGCTACTTCAGGAAGTCTGTCAAGACGGATTTATGCGTCAGTACGCTGTAATGGAGTAATGGATTAGATGGATACCTCGAGTACCGGTGCGCGGACGAGGTGGTTCGGTAGTGTTCCACAACGTGTGAAGACACTATGAAGATAAAAAAAAATGTCCAGTGATGCTACCAGAGTTAGGCACAGGTACGTGAATGACTGGACTTTCTCTATTGAAAAATAATGCGCATCAAACTCTCTTGACAGTCCGACTACGTCAAGCGATTTATGGTCACTGTTCATTTTCTCTGACCGAGACTTGGTTATTTTCTCTTGAGTCGGGTTTAAAACAGCAAATCCATTTTTCACCACCTGTGAAAATCTCATTCAAAAGTATCTGGTCACTCTTTTCATATCTGATGAGTAGCTATTTGGCGATTTCAACCAGAGTCTGTTTTTGATCAGCCGTCAACAAATGTGGGACACAATATACACTAACCTTTCTAAGCTTCAAATGATTCTTCAGTTTATTACAAACAGCTGACGAAGTTTTGTCCGTGATAATATAAATATATTCCACTGTGTATCGAGCATATTTATCAACTGACCTCTTCACATCAGTCACTTCCCTGCTCACCAATGGCAGACAACGATTTTCCAGAACATGGGCCATTTTCGATGGATTCGCCACCATCTTTAAAACGATGAAACCACTTCAAAATTGTATGATCTGACAGAGAATTACATATGTAAACTTTATCCAAGTCGACCTTGATATCAGTCAGAGAGTACCCTAAAAGCGCCGGATTTTATAGTATGTTCTTTGCTCAGTCGCAGAAATGTTTCTCCTGCTTCGTTGTTTTGCGTCACTGTCATTTACCTATGTTATGTCACATCCATACACCTGCAAGTGACTGGCGTGCTGTAGCCTTGAGTAACCACCTTTCGTTCACTTCACGTGAATTTTAACGCGTTCGTTATAATATTATTATAATCTATTCAAATAAACTATAAAAAGTGTTCAACTATATCTACTTCATTTAATCAGCGTGAAAATGTTTGGGCATTCATGTACGTGTGTATGTTTACTTATTTCCGGAAGTGACGTCCATGGTTCGTGACACTCACTAAAAAGTCACGTGGCATATGACCGGACCGTGCCAGTTAGACAAAGGTATAGATATTTATTAGTTTATAGCGTCTCCGTGTTTTTGAAATTAAAAAAAAATTAAATTTAAAAATGAATAATTTTTTTCCGTTAATTCTATATGCAGCTTGTGCACTTACATTACTGCTTGCTTGTTCTTTACCATATAGATGCATGACTCAATAGACTGAGAGAGGGACATACAAAATTACAGAGAGACAGAGGGAGAGAGAAATTTAAAAATAGATACTGGTGGTGAATGGATACACATTTTGTTATAATAGATTCAATGTCTTTTGATGTAGAATATATGTTTATTATGAAATAATATTGAAACGAAAAAGTCCGTAGTGAATATACATTTCGAGTGCAAATTTTTTCTTACGTTGTATAAGAACCCCACATGATTAAAACCAAATATTTACATTGGCTATCTAGTTGTATTAATTCCCAAAGTTGGTTTTCCTGTTCAAAATATGTAAACAAAGTCATCATGTGATCGGCGGCGCTATCTTTAGCATATAATAGAAAATTCAAGGCCAAAATGTCTTGCACAAAAAAGGCATTAGTGAAAACATACATTTTCATTATGATTTTTTAAAATTACATTAAATTACCTTTTTGAATCTCATTTTGTTTGATTTTACTATATAATTAAATTCTGTCGCTCTTTAAGAACGCCGGTGATATAGCTGATGACGTCATTATCTCGCAACAAGCGCGTTAGATCGCGAAAAACATGGCGCACGACTGAAGGAGGAGAACGACAACTTGCCGTTGGACGATACGTGCAGCTGCATATTATTTTATAGAATGTTATTGTGGTTATCGATGATAACATTTATTAATAGGTTCAATGAAATAAATATGTTATAACAAAATAGTCAGAACTCTTCAAATACCTCCCGTACATACATACATACATACATACATACTACCACAACATAGTCATTTTGAAAACAAAAGAAAGAAAATGTTATTTTTCCAACTGCGTTCCTAGTGAATTACAAATGAACATAGTACTTTTTAAACATCGCGTGCAGAAAATTAATAATAAGAATGAATTGAAAGTAATGTCATGTCAGGAGAATCCATCTTTGAATGTTTATCGCACGTATGTTTCGACTGAATTTGACAAAATATTAATGAATTTGCACAAGCAAGGCCTGGTGAGTCTTTATTTGATAAAATGGTGAACTTACGTAATTGGGCTGAAATTGACTCTTACATTACCTACTCCTTTGCCTAATATAGTCATTTCCTCACGTTATAATTTTAGAGGAAATCAAAAGCATGTATTAATCCATATGTAAATTTTGCAGAAAAAATTACCAAACCAGTTTTTGCCATTTGTTGTTATTATTCGAATAGTAACGTTAGTCATAAAAGTCAGGGAAAAATCCTAAATAGTTCCATATTAATAAAGCTAATGACATCCTTAATTTATTTTATTTACTGACTTCATATCCTTTAGCCACAAGTAATATGGGATGTAAAACTATTATATTTCATGTCGTAATTGCCCGCTGCAAAACAACTTTACCTTCCTTATTGATATGAGCTCGATTTTGAATTTAAAACTATTAATGACGACATAATGTAACACTTTAATTAGAAATAACCAAAGGTCACCATAGGACACTAGAGGACAGGACACTAGAAACTTAGACTCCGATTTAAGATGTGGTAATGAAAACCCCGTTTCTGAAAAAGGAAGCGCAGAGAACTAGGCAGGGCGGGGGAAAGAGACTTTACGCTTTTCTCTATTAAATATTCAAGGGTTATCTACAAAAAGAGGGAATAAACTAAAGAATAAAGAGCTAATTGAAATATTTTCCAAAAATGATGTTGTTCTTCTTACATAAACTTGGACAAATGAATTATCTGATTTGCGTATACAAAATTTTACATCATTTGCTTTGCATAGAAAATTAAAGAAAAAAAATAGTAAAAAGAAGCTCTGGGGGAATAATTGTATATATCAGAGATAATCTTGTTTGCGGGTATGAGGATAATATAATATGGGTTAAATTTGATGGTTCAATATTTGGGGAGAATTTTGATTTATATGTTTGCCTTTGCTATATTGTACCGGATGGATCTAGTAGGCAATCTACGGTGGATACAAATATTTTTGACATGCTCTTACAGTCTCTGGTAAGAATAGAAAGGGATTCGAATAAAGATTGTAAAGTTATCATATGTGGTGATTGTAATGCCCGAACGTCGTCAACACGTCCAGATTTTGTTGTTGTTGACAATATATCCAATGAGTATATTGTTGATAATTATAATATTAAACCACATGTTTCACAAGATATTGTACAGCCAGAGTCTAATGGAATACAGTTACTTGACTTTTTTTGCAAGCAAACAGGTTTACGTATAATGAATGGGCGTGTAGATAATGATAAGAATATTGCTGGATATTGTGGATTTAGTTCAATACATTATGTTATCGCCTCTCAGTCTCTTTTCAGTAATGTACTATCGCTTGATTTTAGTGAGCCTAATATTTTGTCAGATCATTGTGTTGTATGCTTTACGTTAGAATGTAATATTGTTAATGATGTCGAAGCAACATTTTTGAAAAATAGAGAATATAAAAGTATAGAGAGTAAATATGTATGGCGACCAGAGTTCACAAATGCATATAAATCAAAATTGAGTGACAATTCTGTAACCGAACAACTAGAAAGTATTAACGAACAATTACTTGATAATGCTAACGCAGACACTATTGTTGTTGTTTGTCGGCACTATATGATATTTTTCACAATGTTTGTTTGCCAATCTTCAAAAGATTGTAAAAAATGTCATGATAGAATGCCGAAGAAATATGATGAAAAAATATAATCCATGGTTTAATGATATATGTGAAGAAAAAAGGTTAATTTTTATGAGTAAATTGAATCAATATCGAGTTGTAAAAACACATAAAGCAAGACAAGAAATGGCAGGTGCAAGATCAGACTATAAAAAAACTACTACGAAAATATAGGCATGAATATGATAAACTTAAAACATTGGAATTTGAAAAAGCAAAGTTATACTGGAAAATGTTAAAAGATGCTGTGAATCCTAATCCTTCAAATATTACAATGGATACTTTTGAAAAATATTTTAAAGCTGTAAACAATTCTAATGATCACTTGTTTATACCTGATAAGGATGTTTACACTTTAATGAAAGATATGTAAAAGGAGAGTTTAATGTCATGTTTAATGAACTAAATAAAGATATTTCTCTTCAAGAGTTAGAAAAGGCTTTTCATCAAATAAAATTAGGCAGCAGTGCTGGTCCAGATTTGGATATCAACGAGTTTCTTTTCCTTGGTAAAGATATACTTTTAAATAAATGTTTGTATTTATTTAATGCTGTATTTAAAAGCGGTCACTTTCCAGAAATGTGGTCCGAAGGTTAAGTTATACCACTGCATAAAAAGGTAATTTTGATGAAGTTAATAATTATAGAGGTATAACGCTTCTTAGTTACACAGGTAAATTATTCACACGTATACCTAATAATAGACTTACGGACTGGGCAGAAAACAATCATGTCTTTATTGAAGCACAATCAGGATTTAGAAGAAGAAAAAAAAACAACAACAGCAACAACATGAGTACATATGACAATATTTCTTCAAATTATTTTGTGAGTTTATTGATTTCACCAAAGCGTTTGATAACATAGTAAGGGGATAACGTATGGTATAAATTAATAAAGCTTGGTTTAAGGGGAAATACGGATCATAAAACTATACTATTATTTAAAAACAAAATGATACATAATTCCGTAACAGTACAAAAAAGAAAATACTTCCAGAAGGCCAACACATGGCATCGGTAATAAACTGGTGTGAATTTTTCCCCCGAAGACATCAATATATATCTCAGGATACGATTTAGCTAATCTTGTTCAGGTTAGCCTGCTCGAAAATATGTGATAACTGCATGTATAATTTAGTTTTCTCATATTATTTTAAAAAATTAAACTAGGCATCCAGTTGTCTTCTAATTTCAGACTGACAAAGACCATTTCAATGTATTCGATTTCACCAAGAGTCATACAGCCATGTTGTCTTTCTCCTGTACATTTTCTCGCATTGCGTGAGGTGAGTGATTGCAATATCATTCGCTTATATTGCTCATGCCCTTACAGCTTTCAAAGACGTATTTTATTTTAAACCTCTAAATCAGAAAAGTAATTTATTTATGATACAAAGATTACAGATCCGACAGTGAAAATGTGTGACCACATAACTTATTGCCCCCTATATACAACATGGCTTGTACATTTTCTCTTGATAAATCATGTACAGCTTCATCCTCGTCTCGAGCTGACACTATGACACATGTACCGAGTTTTCATAAATTTAGTGAAGAATAATCTTGTAGGTAGACAACGATTTCCTTCCACCAGTGATTTCTCATAAACGGCAGATTGTTTTATAGCCGATATGAAAGACCAATTAGTGCCAATGAAATCATATCTATTGCTTATTTAGATAAAAAAAATTCCGATAATTATTTCAACTAATATCAAAAAGACAATCGTACATTTAAATTATTGTACGAGTTTATAAATTTCAATTCAAATGAGCACACATATATATCCACTTATCCTGTGTTAATTGACATTTGAAACGAATGAATCAACAATACACTTCTCGATGTCTACAAGAAATCTAAAATAACTTTCTTGCAGTTTTCGAGACAAATGCCACAAATGTATATTGATCATCAGTTGTGGATATATTACCACTGTATCGATACAACCCACTGACTGTTGTAAAGAGTCAACCAACCAGAGACTTCCGCAAATAAAACCGCATACCTTAATTAAATCATTTCAGTTTTGTTTGCAAAGGATACATGTATATTAGCCCTTCTTCGATTAGCTTAATACATAAATGTCTGAAATTATGACCGCCGTGGAATGCAATCAACTAAATGAAATGTTTAATCAATTATCTTTCCAGTAGGTTTTTATGTACTAGTAGCATCTTTTTAAAAAAAAACATTTATAAATTAGAAAGCAGAAGAAAATGAATATACACAGAAGAAAAATCACGAAGATAATTAACTTTGCATTTACATATATTTTATTTAATCATCAAGAGATGGACAACAACTCGCAATGTAAGAATTGCCTTATATAGGCAGTATTCTCACTGATCTCAGAGTAGGACTTTTTCGATAACTTTAAGGGAACTTTTGTTAATGCTAACATTTCCGCAGATTTTTAAGATACAATTCAATATATGATCGCCATATACAAAGTTTAAAATAATCACTATTTTACGACAAACTCCAACAATACAAATTTGATTTTTGTTCTCGGATTATTACCCCCCATTCAAAATGACTTCATGCCCTTTTCCTATGTACATCGTTTTCAATATTGAATAATCAGACGCAAGTGTAACTTCCAATATTTGTGTTATATTTAAAATAGGATATAAATTTGATAGTGTTGGAGCGGTGGCAGCTGCTGTTGGTAAAAAGTGTGATCATTTTATGGAGACTTTGAAAACAATATTCCCAAAAGAAGAAAAAAATTGTCTCTCCTTCAGCATATTGATCTACTCTGTGTCTAATATGACACGATATTTATATTTAATGCAAGTGACCGTTTGGAATGGGCTCCAGGTAGTCTGTGCTTATCTAGATGCTTTTATATTGTTTCCTGCAGATGTTAATGTCTCCACCTTTAGGGACTGATCGATACCTTAGAGGAATTGATTGTGCTTATGTGACTATAACGATACATATGTCTAGAAGGCACAGTCTCAAAATGGGTATCATGTATCTATCTGAATAATTATATTGCGCTTGTATGATGCAATAAAACGCATACATATTAATAGATTCAAACTGAAATCCCAAATCAATTCTCGTTCCGAATTTGAACCTTTCAAATGTATTAGAGTTCTCGAGAAAGTGTGGGAAGAAAAATGCATGAAAACTTTGAAATTAAGCCAGCCTAAAAAGTAGGTCTATCTTAAAAATAAGACATCCAAGTTTTGCTTTCCAACACAAGCCACAATAAAAAATAATCCACCTGATGCAATTAATTTCTGTTTGCATAGAGAAAGAAAAAGAGAAAGAGAGACTAATATTTTGGAATATATGTGAAAATGTAATCATACAAGCATATATCAACTAAAATAAAAGGAACATATTGTTCGTGATGCCGGAATTAATGTAAGTTCAGCACAAATAAAAAATCCAGGTGTTCCTATAGATAATACAGATGCGACCACAAAATTATATATGGATTCCAAGCGAATAAAATATACGATTGGGCATATTCCATCGCTGTCGTCCAACTCTGATAATCGCAATGGATTTGTAGCCTCTGTATCATTGGAATATTCAGCAGCCTTTAAAGCACATCTAGCTTTTGCTGAGCACATATCTACTGCGTCAAATAGCGAATGGGCTACAGCAAGCGTTTCTAATAATATTTGGATCAGAATAGATTGTCCTGTGGGGGTTGCTATTTGGCACTTTCAACTTAGATGCAGATCAGTTACAACTGAATACATCAACAACTGGCGTCTAGAAGCGTCCAATGACAGCGCTAACTGGATCACGCTTTACACAAGTATGGCAACATTAGGGTCAGCCCTGGCTAAGTTTGATATTGCAAGCCTTGACACGACAAAATAGCGCCGCTACAATCAATCCGGGCTGACTTATTTTAAGATTTTTAAGCTAGATGATCTTATGTAAACAACACATATAAGATGTCAGAATTCGCACGAATTGCACGCAAATTTAACACGCTGTTGTTTGAAGAAAAACATGACCTAGTTTTTGATGACGTGAGAATTAAGACGTATTATGATGAAATTGGTAAAAACAAACAACTATATAAAAAAAATTTGGCGGATCCAGAAGGCGTAAAAATTGATGATATCATGCTCAATCTTTTTTCGGTAACTCATATGAGAGCGCCACAGTTGCTGGACCAGCTATACAAATATGACAATCTAAAAAAGTTCTGCAATGACAAGGAATCGGTCAGCGCTGCTAGAAACATAGAAGTGCCCTTTAAAAACATACTAAACGAGTTAAGTTTTGACAACTTACAATTAGTGTATCTAACAACAACAAAAAACAAATGAACAAAAAAAACAAAAAAAAAAACAAAACAACAACAACAACAAAAAAACAAACAAACAAATAAAACAAATAAACAAAAAAATAAAATAAAATGAGCTATTTTCCAGACGCGCCAGATCCAGGCGAAGAAATGAAAACAACATCTTAAAGATATGACACTCCACAAGGAAAACTTTGATAAAACAGCAAAAAATCTTTATTATGTGATAGAAGGAAAAATAAATTCTGAATTTTTAGATCACGTAGCAGAGACATTTACTGCATATCATTATGTCATCAAATATCACCTAAAGCATATATATGATCCAAAAAACTCTTGCAAAAGTTATTATCTTAAGTCAAAACCTGATGGAATTGGAATGATAAGTGCTTATTATTACTCAGAAAAAAATTTTGCTGCTGGATATGATCAAGAAACCTTGCCAGATCCATCAGAAGATATAAAAGAAAGCTTTAAAAAAAACACAACAATTCTATAACAAATTTGTACCATGACATGCCACAGCTAAAACTACCTCTGATATACTTAAAATCACTAGAGTATAGGACGGGTAAAAATAACATTGGTTTATATACGATGAAAGATATCATAGACTTCAATCACATTAGCAGCCATCTGTAAAAAGAACAGCGCGAAGAATTTATAGCGTATCGCTCATTACTACAGTTATCACAAACAGGCCTATTGTTTCAAGCGATCTTATATACATTAAAAGCGATTGTTGGTTTTGCTGTCGGCCATTCCGCTAACATTAAGCGCTGCAGGCATTGCTGGCACTAGGCTTTTTAAATCCAATTCTGCTGATCATTTTTGGCGTTGGAATTGCAACACAAGCCGCTTTCAGAAAAATGAAATAAAAAAATCCAAAATAAGCAGGCGATGTACACAAAAATTTTAAAACAAATTAAAACCTGCTTACGATGTGCTGTGTTTAACATGGCTAATTTAGTGAAATAATTCAAAATCGTAGACAACATCGTGGTAGATTTAAGTCTAATGTGCAACAAATACGAAAAATTTATGCAAAAAAGCAAAAAACAAATCAGAGGACAAAAAAATAGACGTTTGTGTTAGCACGTCATGAAGCCTGGCTGAACTATTAGCTATTATTGCATTTGCGTACATTATATCAACCATTTACATGTTATCATAAATCTGTCAATATTAAACTAAGCTTCCATTAAAGCTGGTTTTGACAAAGTAATACAAAGATCTTATTGCTGCCAAGTTTGTTGTATTCTTAATAGGCGTCTAGATCTTTCTAATTCTATGGTGATATCTGCGTAAAAGTCAAACCACTTCGGATTTTCTTTGGATGTTTGCTAAATCATCTTGAGAGCATCCTTGACAAAATTTGCAGGCGCCATTTAATGTTTCCGAAGTCATTAATTGGACATCTTTTATGTTCCATGCTTTGTGGAAAAGTTACAATGGCGTCATCAGCAATCTCAAAGGCAGCCATTATTCGTCTTGAGTCAAAGTCAAACATTATATATACTATTTTGTTTATCCCTAATCCAAGTACAATCTGTTGCAGTTTTGATATGGCTCACTGGATTGTTTTGTTATTGCCAGGTTTGCGGGCAATATAGTTCTAGGTCATTTTGAATATTTTGCATGGTAACACCGCAACCAGATTCTTCTTTGGACACTTCTTAGTGATATCATCAGTCGTGTCAGAAATGCAAACTACTCTGGTCTTAAATGTCTCCAAGAATGTAATCATGTTCTCTGTGTAGGTCTTTCTGTAGGAATGAGGACGATTCTGCTTCAGGAGATTCGCCAAGATCAGTGAAGTCGTCATAGCTGCTATAAAATCCTATGATACCTACTGCGATCGGATCCGTACCATATCTCTACTATGAATTTTATTTCGTAATCTGGGTAAAAACCCAATTGGTTCAAAGAACATTTACGAAACATTGTATCGACAACCAGACCGTATGAAGCAACAACTGAAACTTTTAAACCTGATTGTTCTTGTGGTAAAAAATAGTCCGGCAACTTGCTGAAGTCTCTGCTAAAGGGACACTTAAATTCTAACAGCAACATTTTATTGCGGTCATCTATGTAACCATCTGAACTGTATCTAAAGCCATCTATATTTTGAATACAGATATCGCTGTGTCCATAACATTTTTGCCTGTGGTTATCAATGTATCTTCTGATGACTGGCTCAAATAATGTTACCCCAAGACAAGGCAGAGTTGTATACGATGGTTGCATGCTAAATTTTCTGGGTGACCATGACATGTGCGCTCATGACCGCCTTTTATATTACTACTGTGGTCCATGTTATATATTTAATTTAAACAGTTATACAAAGGCTCAACTGATATCATTAGTTGAACAAATGTTTTCCACAGTACTTAAATTACTAGAAACAAGTTTGTTACAAATAATTCCATTTTGTTCTACTAATCTGCGCAGTTTTGTGGTTTATGTCCTGTAAGGCAGATCTGTATATTCATGAAACAGAGAGACGACAAAGTATCCAGAGTGAGAACTAATATTAATCTCATATCACAGACCCTGGTACCATTTTTATGTTCATCATCCTGTAGCATTCTTAAATTAAAATTTTACTACATTTCTAAGAATCTTTTGCTTCTCAGTTTCTAAATCAAATTATCTGGTTCGCAACCATAAAAGCTAAGATACGCGGGAGTCCCTTATATTACATGAGCCCACATCCTTCAAGCAAGCCAGAGATTAGGTTCAAAGGTGTCAGGACTTTTACACCTTGTATCAGTGGCTACAATTGGGTTCCAATTCACACTTACCTGTGTCTTTAAATCATTTTTTTTAAAGATTTGCTTCTAGAAATTACCATAACCATATGCGGATAAAGGCTGCAGAAGTTTCTGTTATTAATCTGCTCTTTCACGCATTGCGTAACATGGCCACGTGACTCATCATTCGGATCTGGCTTTGGGTGACAGCTCTTCATCGACTCAATGTAGACAAGAGACATCATTACTTAAATGTATCAAGTCCAATGTATCAATTTTCATGTACTATAATGGATTTAAATAATTCAAAAACATTCATATTTTACAACATCATACGGTACAAAATAGGTGAAAATTGGCTCCGTTTTTGAATTATTGAGTTTAATTCATTACTGCCCTTTACAGTTCCTTTACACTTTGCAGTCTACTGCGGTACCGCTATTACGTTATCTAGTTGAATCATGAGGGCCTTAATAACACGCATATTAAAATATGCTGGTATTTTAAATTGTGATTACATTTGCATTTACGTTTAACATTTCGAAAAATAGAAAGAGCGGTGCATACAAATTAGATCATTAGGCTCTTTATACAAGATTTGTTTAGCATTATTCTGGAGAATATAAATAATAGACATGCTTGATCATGACAGTAATCTCTCCAAATAAGAGCCAAAGCAAACAGCAAACAGTTCAAGCAAAGAGATTTCTTTAATCCATGTAGAGGTAAAAATAAATTGCAGCCGGTGCAAGATTGAATTTGGATCCCCGTTGAAAACATTGCCAAATCATAATTCAACGCTAAAAATTGAACCCAACCGTTGTTGAAAATGAATCATACCTGTTGAAAACTGGCATACATACAGGTCAATTTTCATCGGCTTCTTTATGTTCACTATTCAGTATTGAATACTGAACCGCTTTCATTTATTACTATACCATTAGGAGGCCTGTTTCTGGTCATGGTCATATCAAAATTCAACATTGAAAACTGAGCACAACAACTGTTGAAAATAAGACATACCTTTTGAAAACTGACACACATACAGGTCAATTTTCAACGGCTCCTTTTCACTATTCACTGTTGAATAATAAACCACTTTCATTTATTACTGTACCATTAGGAGGCCTGTGTCTTGTCGTGGCCATATCAAAGTTCAGTGTTGAAAACTTAACCCAACAGCTGTTGAAAATGGGTGATACCTGTTGAAACGTGACACACATTCAGGTCAGTTTTCAACGGCTCCTTTGGGTTTACTATTCAATGTTGAATCATAATAAACAGGGTACCATTTACAAGAGGAACAAAGACTAAGATATTTATTACGTCCAAACGGGATAGAAAATACCAAGCGTATCTCATCAATTGTATACAATATTATCACCCACACACAATGGTATGAATTTTACGTTGATGAAAATTAACGAAATTAATAATGATTTGGCGAAAGTATCAAACAGCAAATAAGTATTTTAACTGGGTAAAGGTTGGTATGGCAGCTGTTTCCGGTGGAATGGGTGTTACAGCTGCTTTATTGGAAGCTATTGAAATAGCTGAAGGATTTATTATACCTGCAGTCTTTACCACGTTTGGTGCAACTTTACTAGGGTTTGTTGCAAAAGCATTAAAACAAAGATAGTATAGAATAGAGTTTTGAAACACGATGAGATTATAAACTTTGCTATAAGTAAGTTGAACAGAATTTGTAATTTATGATCCACTTGACCTGTTTAAGCAAAGGCTTAGTTCCCTATCTAATGCTGAATTGATATTCAGCATTACTTACAGCCAATTAAAAAAAAATAAACGTGAGATAAACGCATTAGAGGCTGACACTCAAACAGTAAACAAATCACTAGAAGGCTATAGTACTTTACAATCAGAGTTCGATCAATTCAAGAAATACCTAAATAAAATAAAACGATCAAGAAATTAAAAACTTACTTACAGATTGTAAACGCGCTGTAGAAAAAATTAGAACTAAAGATAACTGCTAACACTAATACTTTACTGCATTTACAACTAACACTTTGTTGCCTTTACAAAGAAAGGATGATTTAACAGAAATAACTAAAAGGACAGATGGAAACAAAAATAAAAAACTATGAGTGAAAATATGATTAGGTCTACAAAAACGACTCAAGACTTTATCATTACTTGACTTAAGCTATAAAATAAAAAAAATCTAAAAGATCAGGATTTGGCAAATCTAAAAAAGAAATATCTGCTAAAATACAGAATGTCAAAGACAGAGGTGGACAAGTTCTAACCTATAGTAAGTATGTACACACCGATAACTTGTTAATAATATTGGTTTTGCACAGTATTGTCGAATTAGACAAAAAATAAACGATTAAGAAAAGATTTTACTTATATAGAACAATAGTTAACAACAGGCAAAGATGAAATTAAAAAAGAAATTAAGAATGAAGTAAATAAGGAGACTTTAGCATTAAGTAAAATAACTGATACCGATAAATCAGAAATAGAAGGAAATATAGAGACTTTCAAAACTGAATTAAACACAAAAATGGGTATAAAGAGTATTGCATTAAATACTAAAGTTGATAAGATTAAAAATAAGTTGAATAAGTCAAATTATAATCAAAGGCTGAATGATCATAACAATGTTAAATAAATTGAATGATGAACTACCTGGAAGTATATTGCTTTATGATTTTCGTAATGTTTCAAAACTTGCTGTTTATGTAATAACAATTACTGATCCATATACTTATCTTAGATTTGAAAAAAGTAATGTATTATTTTAAACTGTTTGTTGGGTGTATTTAATGCTAATATTACACCACAAACAGTAGATACAACTTTTGGATTTGCCTATGCTACATCACATGTTGCGTAATACAAGTTACACACAATAGGCGCAATAAAAAATTATGTTATTCAAATAAAGAAATTAGGTTTATATTAAATATTTATATAAACTTATACATAAATATGAACTTGAATTTTATATTGGCTTACAGGTAATTACTCAGTAAATATCAATAAAAAAGAAATACTTAAATAAATATTTCTTTCAACTAATCATATTATATTAAAGAAAAACAATATTTTTTTTTCAGTTTGAATAGTTGGAAATACTAATCCTGATCCTGATAATTTAACATTAAATTTTTATATTGGAGACACCTTAAAGATATATATATATATATATATATATATATATATATATATATATATATATATATATATATATATATATATATATATATATATAACAAAAAACCCCAAAAAAACAGCTTAAGATGGCAAGAGAATCAACACATGAAATAATTTACGTTTCAGTTATTTGATTCAAATGGCGCAAATGATGCCTCTGACATGATAAAGCCGTAGAAAAAATGCAGCCCCCCCCCCCCAAAAAAAAAAAAAAAATAATGAGTTCAATGAAAACAGCAAAATAGCAAAATTACTCGATTACTTCAATGAAAGATAAAGAAACAATGCCTGGTTACTCAGTATTAAATTCATTTAGATGAGGATTTGTCCCCTTGTTCGTCTATTCATTCCGATGCTGTTTTAGAAAAAGCTAGATATCCTAAACTTAATGATTTTTACTAACATTTTGATAGACAGATAACTTAGGAGTATATATTTATCGCAATTGTTATGGACGCTATGTGGATTATAAATTCGTTAAAAAGTTTAGATACAAGTATTTATGATCCAGTGAGCAACAATTTCTTAAGTTTTAGAACAAGTTCTAAAATTTAGCTACATAAATAGCGATATCGTACAAAATTAGGTCAAACTCCAAATGTCGAACAATAACTATACGGCAAAGTATTAATGTTGTAAACTAAATAACGTTTATCATCTCATGGTGATAGAACAACCTTATTCATCGTAATTTTGTATATCCTGTGAAGGTAGGATCTAATTAAAGTCATGTCTTTAAGATTCATACTATGGTTAAATAAACCCTCTTTGTACATGTCTAATTTTATATTTTTTCTTATTACACATTTTTCGATACCCTTGCATACTTTCTTATCGCCTATGTAAGCCCTAAAACTATATAGTTACTTCTAAGTCCACACAACTCTTGTATTGGAATACCGTTTATTTCATCTTTAAAAAGTACTGCTATTGTGTTATTCATTTAAGAAACGCACAAATATTATCTTGTATGAAGTCACTTGAGTCGTAAAACTGAATATTTTCTTTCCTATTATTGTGAAAGTCATATGTTTCAATATCAATAATATCAATGTATAACAAATCTGTAGCAGTCATTAACAGTTCTATTTTATCACCGTATTGGGTTTTTAGTTTCTTGTAGTAGAAGTTATACATAAACAACTCACTTCTAGCACTGCAAAACCATGTAGTTGGTGGTAGTAGTAACTTTGTCAACTTCGTCTGTAACTTTGTCTCTAATCTTCTTTCCACAAAAATGACATATTTTGGTAGAATTATAATGTTTTTTATCTTTATTAGAGAATATCATTTCATTTATAAATCATATATTGTACAATGATGATACATTGTTTTAGTTTTCATCAAATACTATTAACTTATCTATGTGACTACCTCTTTCTGATTCTGTTATTCTAACTGGCTTTATAAGTATTTCTACTATTTTGTAAACATTACCAGAAATGTGAAATTCAATTTCATATTTTTTAAATATGTATATTTAATGAATATTTATTAAACCAATGTTTATATTGATGAAGCTTATGTTTTATGGCATATACAGATCATCCCGAGCTGGGTTTATAATATATTTTATTGCATGAAAAAACATATATTTGCTTTTATTTTTTACAATATTGCCAGCTTTTCCTCTTTTATTCAGTCTGGCAAATCTATGTATAAACATCCTTCTACTGGTCTAAATCTATCAATACGTAGAGTCACAAAATGTATTTTGTTTCCGAAAACCAATTTGTATCTTCAGCTGTTTCCTATTTAAATTTTGAATGTAGTTCATCAAAAATATTTTCAACTTCACTTTCTGTTTAGTTTTTTGTTCGTTGTATTTGCCGCTGGTATTCTGTGATACCAAATGTATATGATATGACCTACCAGTATCATCTATTATTCCCAGTTTAGTTGATAAATCAAGCTGGACTTTTACTGAACTAAAATCTCTAAATTTGGTACCTATTATTTTCCACAAGTATGGCTCAACTTCTTTGAAAAGAAGCAATCAAATTAAACAATAGATACTGCTGAATTTCTACTTTTCATGTATAATTCTATATTCATTTAAGCGCCTATTAAACGAGTCTAGTAGCTTTTGTAATAATTCTTGTTTTAGTTTGATTAATGATTCTTTTAATTTCTCGAATTAAAGGAGAATGCAGTTTCCTTCTTTCAGATTTTGGTATTTTTGTATCAAGCAGATGTTGTGCCATTTATTATAATACTAATTTTTTCAATTACAAATTAAAAATTCATCGTAAACTGTTGACATTTTTATAATACTATTTCCAGTTACAAATATTAGTGTGAAATCTACTTTACTGATT
This sequence comes from Margaritifera margaritifera, assembly GCA_029931535.1. NCBI lineage: Eukaryota > Metazoa > Mollusca > Bivalvia > Unionida > Margaritiferidae > Margaritifera > Margaritifera margaritifera. Next base: position 1,041,983 of record JAQPZY010001360.1, read on the forward strand.
GAACATTGCGCGGCTTGTTACATTTTTTCCACATACACAAATAATTATTATTTTGGTTGTATTCGTTGATTTTATTATTTCCTCTACTGTAATACCAGTTAAATATCATTATATTTGCACAGTTTTTACATCGTTTGTAGTGTGTGTTTCGATGCTTGTTTTAATCAATAATCTTACGTTTAACACATATAAAACATGTAACTTGTTCCATTTATATAATATAAATATTTTACATTGTGAATATCACGATACTATTTTGGGACGTCAGGACGTAATGCCAGTACCCCAAATCAGGACACCCGGACTCTTAATCAGGACTCTTAACAAGGACCCATAGTCAATGACACAATAATTTAATTTGGCACCCAACTATTAAAAGATTCATCATATCCTTTCCAATTTACCAGCACATATTTTTAACAGTCATTTTTTTTTATTTTAAAAAATATCTCGACCTTGAACATATCGGCTTGTTTATCACACAGAGATAACTCATCCTCGTAAAGGTGTTCAATCAGTAGTCTCTCCCTTTAAGTCTTCCAATTTATATACTACATGGTGTTTTAACATTACGTATCTGATTGTAAAAATCTCTTCTGTGAAGTTAGGAAGCCTTTAAAAAAAATATATTTATATTTTGAGATCATAACCTTCTCGCCTATTTTTTCTATTTAGAAGTTACATATGTATCAGTTGTTAGATAACCACATAAGTCAGTCCATACTTTTGACCCGTTTTTAGAGTCAATAGCTTTAATTAGCAACATATCTATTGGTCTGTGTGATATAAATTATTGTATCTATCAATAAGGTTAGGTAATATATCAAACCATTTTCTGGTTTCATTTTCAGTGAAATACTTGCACTTTCCAGTCTTAAGGATTCGATAGAACCTTCTCATCATACACACTTTTTTGTCAGATAAGTTGTAAAGTATTCAATATTTTCTATCCTCAATAATTTCTTAACCTTTCTGTTGTAAAACTCCTTTCCTTTATCAAACTGAATTGTTTTCTTCTGGTTTTCGCTCAAACAATATTTCGCTTATTCCCTTTTTTGTGTTCTCTTTTTTAGCCTAGGCGTAATTTGAGAAGAAATCTTGCAATGACATAATGTATTTGTATTCATTATGTTATTTTTCATACGCTTGCATATCGACTATGTCTGCCTAAAGCAAGTCATTTGCGTGACTAATATAAATCTTTCTATATCGAATTTTTTTATATCTTGCTTGTGTATTGTGTAAGCATATTGTTCAGTCAGTCAATCTTGAAGTTCGGAATATTTAATTTTGTTCGCTATATTTTTTTCCTGATTAAGATTCCTGTTTAAGGGTCCTGACGTTCTCGTCAATTTGTGCCCACAACTGATTGATAGTTGTGAAAGCATCAGGATCGTATCATAGATATCTTAAGTAATGATTTTTGTTTGCTTCTGTCATTTAATCAAAAATGTTATGTATTTCTGATTAATGATACAATAAAAACCGTAGGCATTTTGTACATCGTACATGTCGGTTATAGCTTGGTAAACAGACGAATCGGTCCATGTCAAGTAATGCTAGAGGCTGAGAAATACCGTATGTATCTTGCTGTGAAAAATTCATATTGATTATTTTTAACGATATTAACTGAAAGGTACCACTACTAGGTATAATGCTATTCTACAGATAGCTTAAGCTACTGAGTTATCAAACATTGAATTTTATCACAAATTAATATAATTACTTTGTACTTAAAACAATAACATTAACGTTAATATATCTATATCTATATCTATCTATCTATATATATATATATATATATATATATATATATATATATATATAAAATTTATATTTGATAATTACATGTGAAAAATGATTAATTTGTTCACTTCGCAATCCTTTTGATTATTCTAAGATATGTAATAATCACATCTGGTTTCAAACATTAATCACTTTAGTGTTCAGGAGGGACGAAGCTTGAAGGCCTGATTGAACTAATAATAATAATAATAATCAATATGCCAAAGGATTAATTTCCAAAAGATGGAGAAATTAACTGAGACTGATAAAGTATTGCCTCTGTTACTATTATTGTTTGACGGAAATAATTATCGATTACAGTGTTTGTACTGTTGGATATTGTGGGTGAGGTACAACGGGGCGAGCATGTTCATTATTATATGCCCTGCTTGTGACATCCTATGCAAATGCATTGCGAGTGATAATCCGGTAATTTTCCACCTCTTGGACGCTGTCAGGTACCTACTGGGTGCTGTCACGCACACATATGACCCAATAAGTTTGTTACTATGTAACTTGACATTACAGCAAGTCATGACGCAACATCAAGTAAAACCACGTCAGATCATATAATAAAGGTTTGCGTGATTCAGTCATACAAATAATTAAAACAAGATGTTGTCTTCAAGCATAATTTTATTCACTTTAATTGCGTGAAAAGCAATTTAAATACAAGCTTCCTTAAAAGCAATTGAAATGCAAGCTTACTTAAATGCAATTTAAATACAAACTCGAAAGCTCTCCCATTTGTACCTCGGTCTCACCCCCAATATCCAACGATACAAATACTATAATGTATAATTATGTTCATAATACAAGCCGTACAGAGGTTAATTTCGTAATCTGCTTGATTGAATGTATTGCTATTTATTTCTGTGATATAATTTGTTTTGATTCCATTGCTGAAAATAACATTATTTTTAAAAAGTGTTGTTAGTAGATATTTGCCAAGAGGAACTGACAATAGAATATGCACATAGGAAACAAAGTATCTGAAATAATATATAATAATAGATTACAGTGTTTGTAACATTGGATATTGTAGGTGAGATCGAAGTACAATGGGGCGAGCCTGAGAGCCCCATGTACTTTTGGCGAGATCACAATATCCAACAGTACAAACACTATCATTTATTTATTATATACTCCAGATGCAAAACAGTAACTTTGTAGATAAAAACCTATTACGTTGCAGCATCAGCAGTCGAGTTGAAGCAACTAGACGACACATCAGACATTTTTAAGATGTAATTCCCATAGAAATAGTTATGTAAACTTTTGTAATGTCAACGCTTTTTGTGTTTATTGTTTGTCTTGTCTCTGTTTTGTGTTTGCCTTTGAAAAAGACTCACTGAGCGTCGAAAGCGCTTAGGCAAGTTAAAAACTAGTTTTGTACTGTTCGTTGTCAGTTTATTGCGTTTATATATATATATATATATATATATATATATATATATATATATATATATATATATATATATATATATATATATGTGTGTGTGTGTGTGTGTGTGTGTGTGTGTGTGTGTGTGTGTAATGACCTGTTTTTTGATACTGCCTTAGAATAGATATTGAGGACAAGTCCACTGGAGAAAACGGTAAGAGTGGTACGGCATGCACGCGATATAACTCCTCCGGGTCATGAAAGCAGGAGGCATGGACACCAATGCCTATTTTGCAAGTGGAATAGGCCCTAATGAAACTTCCACTAAAAGATCAAACGGACAAGTAATTCTTGCCGAGCTTTAAAATAATATATTGGTAATCTGCAAAAGTCTAAGACTACGTACACGCATCAGGATTGTGCACAGTGTAATGAACGTGCACAAAGTATACCGTCTATTGAGATTTCACAAAGACTCTGTCGACTGATACGGAATGGGAGAAAAAGTTCGGTTACAACCAGTTCTGCTAATTACAGATTCCCATACCGGAAAATTGTGTTTCTTTGTTATGAGTTATTTGTCTTATTGTTTCTTTAATGACATTTTAGTTCCTTTAATTACTTTTTGTGTTGTTGCTCATCTGACTTTAACGCCAATATTGACTAAGAATTTCTTCATGGAGCATGAGTGTTATGCAACAGAAGCCTAGGTTTATTTGGAATGATTTGTACTCATCAGGATTTATCCATAAACAAACTTGCCTAACTGTGCAGATAGAAATTCCGGAGAAAGATATTAACGCGCCAAACTAAATCACGGATACTGTGAGTTTATTAATTTGTAGGTTTTTCACTTACAGAGACTCGTCAACACACAAAGTTGTACGGCTCCGCTGCCAACAATATACGAGATACTGACTAAATCACAAAACTTCGGGGGCGTGAAATATTAACTAGAGTGACTTATTTGGTATGTTGGTGTAAGACTTACGAAGAATGAAAAACGTACGAAAAGTGAGACGAAAGGACAGAGGCACGAAAAAGTAAAAACACTATTCCTATCCAAAGATGTGGTGAGGCAAACAGTTGAAAGTAATGCTCATTTTGTAGAGATAATTGCAGTATTCGATGTTGTTAATGTCGCAAAACTTGACAACGAAAATCCGTATTGAGCAATTATTCAATATCAGCGGAAGGCTCCGAGGTTCCTGTCCTGTTGTGACGTAATTATTAAAACTTTTTTAAAAGTATTTTTGCACCTAAATACTACCTTGGACATGCGTTTTAGGTAAAAGTTTGATTATAACTGTTTTAAATCTTCATCCTTGATACACCAACAGACAAATATCCTCATATTAATCTAAACAAATTTAGCTGACGTCCGACCAATTTAGCTTTATGGGGATGAAAACGTGACTACATGAGGCTAATTAAACAAGAATTTGAAGATTATAAATATAGAATGTGAATGGGCTATTCCCATAGAAAAAAACCTCCAACTCGTCTCTTATATCGAACTTTTCTTCCAATATTTCTTGTTGGTGATGGATCTTATTGATACAGCTTATACGATAGGTGATACAATATCGTGAGAAACTGTATTTGCCTATTTGATACTTGTTCAAGAAATCAATGTTGATAACCATGACTGTGATCCAAGTATCCAAGGTCGCTATATAGAAAACGTTTCGACTCAGCATTATGCCAATTGTGTCAGTTTCAATAATGCTGCGATTTTCTGACAGTAATTGAATTAAAAGGTAGTTATTCAAATAACAAATCTTAAAAATCTAAGCTCAGTATATAGTTTTCTATTCTTTATTCTTTAATTTGTAATGTCCACAACTGATAGAAATATATATATATATATATATATATATATATATATATATATATATATATATATATATATATATATATATATATATATATATATTTGTTTATACATCAAAAAGAGTTTGGTAACAATAAATAATCCTTCTTTGATGCGATTCAGTCAAAAAAATCATAAAGACGTATGTATGTGAGTATAATTTCTTTTATATTTGGCTTTTGAAGTAATGTATCTGAATATCTGTGAAACTGAAACTACTATTGTTGTTGTTTCTTGAATTAAAGTCGTTTTCGCCCTTCGGGCATGTACGACTATTTACCCCCACGGCGTGCACTTTTGAGCACTTTTATATTTCCAATGAATATTGTAAGTAAATAATTCCTATCAAATTGTATCTGATTTCAACAACACAACTAAAATAGGTTCCTTTCATACTGATCTTTTAGAACCAAAATTCTAGAATATGAATAAATTTGTTTAACCAAAATTTGTATATAAATACACATGCCTACATGATCTATGTCACAAAAGTCTAATTGCGAAATGCCTATGAAAATACTGGCCTACCTGACACATGTCACAACAGAACAAGTTACGAAATACTATGTAAATAACTGTACAAAAGTTAAGTATGTATTTTCAAATAACCATACAACTTGCAATTATGGACAAAAGTTAAGTTATATAAACATTATACATAACAGTGTATTAAATGTTGAAGACTCGGCTATGTAGCGATTTAGACATACCCCATTATCACTATTATCATTATTATCGATATTGTTATTGTTATTGTTATTAGTTTTATTATTATTATTATTATTATTATTATTATTATTATTATTATTATTATTATTATTATAACTTACCAAAACGGTCATCATCCTTCAACAACAATCTCTCGTGTTTAGTCAGGATCTGATTTTTCCTTCTCTTTATTTTATCTATATATTTAACCTTTCCTCAAAAGTTATCTTCCTTTCCTATTCAATATCTATTCATTCTGTCCGTGTCTGCATAGAAGAGGTTGATTGAAACTCATTGAACCTCATGCCCCATTGCATGGTCGACGCCTTGGTTGTTTATTGAGGTTATGCTCGTTCTTACTTGAAATTATCAGTATACATTCAAGACTTAATAGTCATGAATAGTGTTGCAGTATCGAACAATAATATTTTGGAGGGGGGGGGGGTAAAAATTAGATGACAGACTTTTTAAATATTAAAAAGTAATTATTAAATAAAAAATGCAGAACAGTTTGTATATTTAGCTACTAAGAATATAATAAAATCAAGAGAGTCTGATTTTATTATTCGATACTGATGTTTTCTTTACGTCACATAGCATCTATTATTGCAGTAACACTGCAATAATTTACGTTCTTTGTTTCTATCACTGACATTACTGAAATAATTTCCAATACGAACTATCGAGCTTGTTTTTATCATTTGAGACACAAACATACTTTTAAACGTAGTCTTCACAATTATTCTTCAATGTGTTCCGATCACGTTCTCTCAGTTTTCCGGAAGGCATGCCGGTAAGCAGAATAATCCTTGATATTTAAAACTGAAGCATTCAACAAAATGCACCGGCTATCGGTGTGTGCAGTCAAAATCCTAAGATATGCGTGATTTAGACTAAAAAGAGCGGTTTTCAATTTTGCTTTTATATTTTGCAACAAAAATCTACGCTGTTTTCTTTTCTTTTTTCTTTTTTTCTTTCTCTCCAAGCCGTTACAATAGGAAGAACATCAGATGGAGAATACATTTTAAAGTTCACATACCGCTTTTCAGCACTACGCGTTAAACGACAGAACCTATCATACGAGAAATGTTACATAACTCAGGTGAAAACCAATTAGTTTCTATATTGTCCTGCTCGTTGCAAAAATATTGGATTTCTAATTGAATTGGATTATTATTTGTCCTAAGATTGGTTTTCGATTTGCATGAGACTGGACAATTTGTAAAGTTAAGACTAGGTTTATCGAACAGCTGATATAGTCTTGGCAAAATGGTATTCATTGGAAACAAAAATTATACCATTAGATAATTCAATTTATGAAATTCAGGCGAGATAAATCTTTAGAACTTTTTCCTGTACTGGAATAATCCCATACATGCACAATGGTAAATATTTTTTTTTATTCATTTCATAGAAATATGACATCCCTGGCACCTCTTACGTTCTGTCTTCAGTAAATTTATCTCAAGCACGATACCTTAACTCGGTGTTCCTCGTCAAAGAATAATTGAATGTACTGAATGATAGCACTGTTCTATTATGTATAAGGGCCATTCTTTTGACACCCATAGTGTCTTGGGCAGGTCAATGTGTATAAAATGACTCAGTTTGTTTCCCTTCTGTTCTGATGTAAGAATGGATTAGTCAACTAAAATACACGAATGGAGAAAATGTTGATCCTACTCACAATAGCCATTAAAATCTTAAAGTTCGTACTAGTTTCTTAAGCACTACATATATTTCTATCGTTATTTTTGTTTGTTTGTCTGTTTGTCTCTCTGTTTGTCTGTCTATCGATCCACCTGTCCTTTTCAGCGCTAAAGACTGAAGTACTGGCTCCTTGGGATGTGAAATCGAATTATGTTTAAAACATATCCCTTTGGTGATTTTAAAATTGAAATATGATGATGATGATGATGATGATAATTATACTACTACTACTTGGTATTATTATTATTATTATTATTGTTGTTGTTGTTGTTGTTGCTGTTGTTGTTGTTGTTGTTAACATACAAAAGTTGTGTTTTTAAGAGAAAAAACATAAAATATAAATAGGTTTTTTACTAAAAAATCTATATGCGATTTAGCAGAGTTATAAAACATAATCAAGTTCTCTTTATGGATATTGCATGTTATCGCCTCTGCGGTTTCAGTTTGATACCACATTAAGAAATTACCAGATCAATAGCTTTTATGTCAATGTTTTTCTGATGCCTAATCTATACGACCGCAGTGCTTTGATGATGGATGAAGATGATGCAAAATGGCTCATATCTGTCATCACAGTCTCAATAACAAAACCTATAATAAGCATAAACAATATTGGAACATTAGTAGAAAGCAGTAGTCTTCAGTTATGAAGTATAATAATGATGATAATGGTGCCTTCTATCGATATAAGAATAATTTCCTAATATTTACAATAGTCATGTTTCTATTGTCTTTAAAAATAACTTTTCTTAAATGATTAGCTAATATTACAAATCAGAATAAAAACTGCTAAAGCATAAAAACAGTTGTCTTCTTGTATGTAATAATAAGAATAATAATAATAATAATAATAATAATAATATTGTTGTTGTTGTTGTTGTTATTATTATTTTTATTATTACCTAGTGTTTGATAGATGGAGCTTGCAATTAATCACCATTCATTAGGAGAGAGAGAGAGAGAGAGAGAGAGAGAGAGAGAGAGAGAGAGAGAGAGAGAGAGAGAGAGAGAGAGAGAGAGAGATTAAAGTTTAACTGCTGGGGCTGCTGGCAGGTATGTTTTGAATATGAGTTTAGACACCTTATATTATAAACTGTACTATCATTGAAGGCTAGAGCTATGTCAGATGGACGTTAACCCAGGAATTAGTGATTTAGCAAATGGTATCTAGTCAAAGAAATTAAATAGCAAAGGAAAAGTGTCACCTTTCCTATTCTTCACAGTGTTGTCCATTTACATGTAATATTTTTCTTTTCTTTTGCTCTACATATCCTGCACGATATTCTTCACCTTTTAATTATTAAAAAACGTCTTCTTTACAAACCAATCAATACATTACTGTGTAGTGTTAAAGTTCTTTTATAATATGATATAGAATTAAATAACATATCTCATCTGGTCCTTGATTTATACTGGTTTTGCTCGTTAGAGTTATAAGGTTCAAATTTAATGCTCACAGACTCACAAAATGTAAATTAATTGTGGAAAATGCTTTAAGAGATTTTAATCTCTTGCATATTTTTGTAAGTGCTAAATTTTCTAACGATATACAGCATGCAATTAGTAACATTAAAAAAAATAAGAAAATCCAGCAAACTACACATGCATAATTCAAATATGTAAAACGAAGTTTGTTTTGGTTTGGATTCCTGTACCAAGATATATTCTGTTTAGCGTGTATCCTAATACTATGGTCATTCATGTACAGTGAACTAGGGTACAACCATTATAATTTCAAAGGGGAAACAGGATATCCATCTCTTTTGTGTCCAACCATATCATTTACAAATACAGAAATATTTCTCTGATATTATCTTCATTTATGGACAAATCTGCTAGTATATCTCTCTGATGACATACTCTGACAGTATTTTATTCTATAACCCCTTATTTAAATAAATATTTGTGTCACAAATTATTCTGACTATCCGCTAGAAATGAAATGGTTGTCCTTAACACACGTATGTTCTTGTTAAATCCTGGTAATGCTGACAGGTCATGAACCTTTCATGGTCCAAAAGTACAAACTTGGATATGTGTATCAATCAGATTTCAGTTATAACAATTCAGCTGTACATATTACTGATGATATACATTTTTTATGTTAGAATTGATAATACAAATTCATAATTGAAGAAAACTACTGTAGTTTCGTTTTTCTCAGGGAAATTGATTTTAGTACAGGTACAACAGTAATAGTTTTTTTTTTTTTAAATTCAGCATAAGAAAATGCCAGTAGAAATACAATTTTGCAAGTTGGTGTTTTCTCCACATACAGAAAAACAAGTAGTAAAAATAGTTAAATTTGATCCCTAGAAACAGTGCAAAAGGCAGCGACATGGTTGAGAGAGAGAGAGAGAGACAGAGAGAGAGAGAGAGAGAGAGAGAGAGAGAGAGAGAGAGTTATACAGATTTTAACCACTGAATTTTTCAGAACTTATCAGCAACCAGAGATATAAACAGTAACCCGTTTTATTATATTGATTAATATGCATTAAAAAACAAAACAAACAGCTGATGTGCTAATATTTCAAAATGTTTTGATTTATGTTTATAGTCTGCATCAAAATCTGTTCCTAAAAAATACTAATATTAAAAAATAATATTATACATTAGATAATTGCTTTATGGATTATTTCTGTAGAGAATTTTCCCAGCTCTATCTATCTGAATCAGAACATAAGTAGCCTGCAAAAAATGGGAGAGGACAATGTAAATGTTCTAATGTTTCATGCCACTATACCTACCAAAGGAAAATTGAGCATCTCAGTACTCTGTACACAGAGATGAAATCCATGATTGAATTAGAGGAATCTTTAAATTTGGTTTGCAATTTGTATAATAGACTTCTAGACAATCAATTACAATTATTTTCTGATTCAAAGTCATCACTTTACATTATATATATATTGATGATAAATTTTCTCTATAACCAACCAGCTCTACTGAAACACATTTATGTAAGGCATCCATTTTTTTAGAAAAGTTTCCCTTGATAACACTTTGAAGCATTGTATTTTTCTACTAAATAACTGTCCTTGAATGCTTGTTTAAAATATAATATCAGAAGATTGGAATTACCAAACTTGAATATGTACATTAACATAAAATTTAATACATCATCAGCTTCCTGCCTATTATATATACTAAAAAAAACTTTTACTTTAGAGACATTACAATTCTGTTTACGAGTACATTTGTTTGTAATAAATGACACAAAGTCTGCTCAAAACCTCTTACCTATGTTCATTCTCAAAAGAGATGACATATGGATCCAGGAAGCCTACAAAAAGAACACATATTACTATCTGTCATACTCATTTAAAATAAAAATGAGTGAGAATTCTGTGTACAATATTAATCTGAAGCCACATTATTTGTGTACAATATTAATCTGAAGCCACACTGTTTGTGTACAATATTAATCTGAAGCCACATTGTTTGTGGACACCGTTAGTCTTCTATTTCACCTAATTCACTTGCATCTTATAGTAGGAATTTCCTTATTACTTTTTTGTACTTTTGTTGGTAATTTTTTTGTAAATGTTTGTATAATTCCTTTTGCCTTCTAAAATGTTAAGTGGTTTAGGACAGATACTAGACTATACTAGTTTTTCTTCTTAAGTCTAATCTCATATTTTATTAATGCTATCATTAAGCACTGCTATACTAGACCATTTGTTTGAATGAAAAACAAAAACTACTGAAACTGTTTCATACTGAGCCATGTTCCACTAGCATCCACTTGTTAATTCTTCTGATTTCATCTTCAGACCAATTATTTGTAAAAAAAAAAAAAAAAAAGTTTTTTTACCTAGTGCTCAAATATTATAATTGACTACTGTAAAAACAAAATCACCATGTGTATCATTTGGAAAAGTATTTTTAAAGTTGATGCATGTGTAGAAAACATCTCTCCAAAAACTAATAAGTACCTTCATTTTTTTTCTCTCAGATAGTCTACTCAAAACAAGTGAAAATTAGTTTTATTTTTGCATCAAATATGTTTCCATTTTTGCTAATCTAAGTAATCTTTAATGTATATTTTTCGACCTGCCAATTATTATTAATAACAACTTTTCTTGGTGTCAGATATCTTTTTGAATATTGATTTTTTTAAAAATTATTATATCCCTGATTGTATTTTCAGAATTTATTTCTACTATTTTTTCAAGTTTAGCTGAACATTTTACATCTAGTAATGTAAACTCGCTGTCTCCCAAATTGATCCGATAAATAATACAAATGCTGATGATGATGATAGCGATGGAACAGAGCACCTGTATTTGAAGAATAACAGGACAAAAGTAAGATACAATTAAATAGACGAAGAAAATTTTTAAAAGAAATGTTTCTTGAGAAATAAAAAAATAAATAATGTTTTATCAGCATCATCATTATCATCATTATTACTGATGATGATGATGATGATGATGATGATGATGATGATGATGATGATGATGATGATGATGATGATGATGATGATAACGATGAAGGTGACGACAGTGTTGGAACATATCACCTGTATTTGAAGAACAACTGGACAGCAGTAGGATAAAATTAAATTATTAAAAGAACGTTTTTGCAAAAGCCTATTTCTTAATGAATGAATGAATGAATGAATGAATGAGTGAATGAATGAATGAATGAATGAATAATAATAATAATAATAATAATAATAATAATAATAATAATAATAATAATAATAATAATAATAATGAGAATGAATACTGCACCTATATACTAATTAAAGAAAGGGTAAGATAAAAAAGATTTGCTGTTATATTTTATTTATTATACAATGTGAATGTTATAATGCATGCTTCATATGAAAAAGAATTAATAAAAGTATAATGAATAACATTGAATCCAGGTTCCATGTTGGTAAAAAAAACAATTTTCATATCACATGAATGTAAGACTAACACACAATAGACCCATGGTTCCTGCCCTTTATATATAAATAATAATAATAATAATAATAATAATAATAATAATGATAATAATGTGTTAAAGTGTTTTACACATCTAACACTTCCAAATTTTAAAGTGCAGTAGACAAACTGATGACACACAAACTTTGGACTTGTAGTAGTATAAATATACAATTTTGGAATAAGGGTATCAAATTTAAATTTCCTATTTATACGTACAGTACATTTTTTAACATTTAGGTGAATTTTAGCACCATATTTTGAAAATTCTGATATTTTGATGCCTTTTTTAATAGAAGTCATCTTGCAAATTTGAATTCTGGCTGCATATTTAAAAGTAGTCAACGTTTTTTTTGCATACTGCATGTGTCCGGAAAATACCGTCATCTCTTTGTGTTTAAATAGGTTCTTGCGGCTTCCAGAAAACAACAGAAACTATATCACGGTGTACACCGTTCAGTGCCACATTTTGTTTAATACAACGCTGTTACCGCAAACGATGGAAAGAATAAAGAAAGTTTTGTAAGTTATGAAAGGAAAGTATTATGCTAATATACATTCTAGATGCGGAGTATATACGAGATACAAATTATGCCCCAACACTCAGGGAGCCTTTAAGGTGTTTTCGTGAGCCAGCCAGCCCTTATCCCCTAACCCGCTTTAGTTTGTAGAGTGTATATATTATGGAAGCAGTGGTAAAAATGTTGTGAAAAACGTATGTCAGTTTTATAAGTGAAAGAGCAAAGGGTCTTACCTCATAGCAAGTAGCCTCCCTCTATGTCTGATTTTACTGTCACACGTTCACAGTCTCGTCACGTTTGTGACAGAACGGCAATGTTCTGATTTTTGACAAGCCGGATGTTTAGTGGATATTTACTATGCGTGAAGGAGCACAAGGTGTTAATAACGATTGAAGGCCTCCCAAACCGGATATATGCCCATTGGCAGGCGCGATACCAGCAAAGGAAGAGACTCTAAAATAATCGTGGCAGAGCTGTCGGAGATCAAAGTTGGTGACTTCTACCAAAACAAGACCACAAGCTCCACGGGTCAGGAAGACACATCGAAAACGCGAGCGAAAGAGTAACGCTGCAAATTGAAGAAAGATAAAACGGCCCAGGCGGCAGGCGTGTTAAACGTGTACTCAAACATGATCAGGGACGCACAGCTCAACATACAAAATGGACAACTTGTGGAGGCCATGTACTAGTCTCGGGGCAGGTCCCACAATCCACCGCAACGCAAGCGTGGGGAGCCTGCGCGAGTTCTTTGATATATTACATCCACACTTCACCATGATCGTCAGGTGCCGCGGCTACTGCAAGAGTGTGTTTGCCTGCGAACTGCTCGGATCCACATTTAAGGGATATTTTGATTTTATCGTCATCATCCGCCCTACACCTCAACAAGGCATACCATCGGCCGTGGGCCCACGGCAAAAAAAAAAAAAAAGTGAGGGAGTATTTTTGGTCAACCCTGCGGGCCATGATCTGGATGCTCTGCTTTGATCGCTTGCTAAAATATTCGAGGAAGCCAATATTCTATTTCTGCTCTACGATTGTGGCTTTCTTTTTGGAGTCCGAGATAATGAATCTGCCCTCAGTAAGCTTGCCTATGTCAGCCGTCATGCCTGCATCAGCGTGTTAGCCATAACACAAAGGTACAATGCCCTGGATAATCCTCTTTTACACAAAGACAAAGTCTCATTTAGGGACACGCTGAGAAAAAGTGATATCACTGAGGCATCGCGTCTAGCTGAAGCCTATACGTTTCTTACAAACGGAAGTTTTGGCAAGCTGCGCACAGACCCACCAGTGTTCTACCAGTTTGTTTACGCCCCCCAGCCCTTAAGCTGGTGTAATATGGTGGCTTAATATTTTGTACGCCACAGGGACACTATAACACTTACAACCTTAAGTTATATTATCTATAAGCTACTTAGAGATAAGCGCTCAATCAATCATATCCAGAACTATATCAGAACCATGCTGGTCGCTGTAAGTGAGACAGATCTTGAAGAAATACTAAATGGATTGGTAGCCGAACCGGAAGACACAACGACTGACCGCACAAATGCAGGCAAGTCGGAAGACATAATGACGCCCGCAATTGAAAAACTAGCACAGCAGCGCGATCGCCTGTCCGAGATGGTGGCTTCTAGAGCGGAGAAGAATACGTAAGCCGGCCTCCTACCCTTGGGAGCATAAAGACGATGAGCGATGAATAGGTGGCAAAAACATATGCCATATGCGAGTATAAAATGGGGGTCAAAATGACTGTTTCGCTGGGGTTATCTCTCCTTGATCTGTACACGGCACTTTTTTTGCCCATAGATAGCCGCGAGCACCTTGTGAGGGATTTAAAAGATGAGCTGATCATCCAGGACTCTTTGATGAGGATGAACAGCCACCTCTTCTTCCACTACGCCCCGGTACTAGCGCCAGTTGCAGCTGGCATGATAACATACAGAAATGTTGGAAAACGCAGAGTAAAAAATTAACAGACAATTAGTGCGTCAGCGCAACCGACTACTGAACCATCAGCGGTACCGAAGTCGGAATCGTCGGCAGTACCAAAGTCGGAATTGTCAGCGCTACCATCTCAGGACGTGATGTAGGTCGAAAAGGTTAAACATCCAGGTAGAGTTGCTGCTGGTAAAAGACTTGCTGCTTTGATGCAACAACGCCGGACTGAGCAAAACGCCGAAATAGTCCAGGAATATTGTCTCAATTTTTGGGTCAAGATAAAACAAAATTGCAATAAAAGTTATTTTTGTGCAATTCATTTCTACAAGGTACTTAAAACATCTTACTAAAAAGTATAGGATATTTGGTGGAAGTATTGAAAAATTACATTATAATGTCATGTACCTTTGTACGTATATAAATATCAGTCAGTCGCAGAAATCTCTACTAGTAGTCACTGATGCATTGATTTCAAGCTACTGTTAACATTTAAACTTCATTGGATTTACGTTTAGTGCGTTAATGATATGCTTACAAAAATACCAAAGATAATAATTTGTATATGTTTAGTACACTTACGATAAGGAGAAATACATGGTCATAGATCCTAAGTTTCAAAACTTATCATCCAATGTTTGTAATAGTTTTTAATCAGGTTGTAATAGCACATAAACATTACTTAACATCAATACAATGCTTACTCTGTTAAGGGAAGATAATATAAAATATCATTTACTGGAAACATTGAACAAATCAATAATGTGGAACTTGTACAAGTACTGACACTGACGACAGCGGTGTCAGGTGTTATTATTGTCAAATTATCTAACGTAATATCGAAATATTCACTGTAAAAAGAACTACTTGGAACAGTCATATATATGAAAATGATACAAATCAACATGTCAGTCCTCATAATTTGCTGTCGTCTCCATATCACAGTCCATACGAGGAGCATTGGTACAAGCAGAACCTCGACATTCACCGTTCAAGATTATGTTTGCGGCATGTCCATCTTGCAGTGCAACAATCTGTCTTACAGTTGCATCTGATCATCTCCAACAGGCTGCTTGGTGCTGGTTGGGGTTCGCTGACTACAGGAAGTAGAGCTCCTTAGACTTCTTTCCATCCCCACTTAATCGGGTCGACTTTATCATTACCTTGCCGGAATTGAACTTGATAGTAGACACGGAGCGAGTGGTACTTGGCTGAAGCAGATGTTAGAGGCAGTGACCTCAACTGGACAAATGTTGAGGTCTTCTTTACCTTCTCACAGAAACGCTTATAACGAAGCCCATGTAAGGTATTAGTTGATTTACCACTGTAAACAACAATCAAGGCTTTTTCTCCAGCCAAAACCACATCATTATCAGCAGAGTTGGAGTTGTTGAAGAACTGTGCATACTCATCAAGCTGCCTGATCTTCATTAGTCCAACACCTTTCCCAATTCCATGCAGTTGTGACGTTGTATCACAACCGAGCAGAGCATAAATGAAGAGAAGATTTTTGCAGGTTACCACTCCTAAGGAAGTCTTGGTGCTTTTGATGTTACAGCTTCTGACTCTCTTAGAGGTACGCTTGGGTTCTTGGTGAAATACTATTTCTCTGCTTTCCATGCTGGCATGATAACAAAGGAGCACAAGTATGTATGTCAGTGTCATCAGCTACAACTATTACATCTCTTTGAGTGGCTGCAGCAACTGCAGTCTGCACAATAAGAACATCTGCATCTTCAGGTGCATGTATGGTATCACATCTGGCTTTCTCAAAACATTCTCCCAGCATGTATATGAAACGTTGTTTTGTTCTCTTTGTCAAGAACACATTCTTTTTTACAGTGAGCTTTGTTCTTGCATCACAGTGAATCGATACAGTTGTGCCTGTTGTTGTTGATCTTCTCATATGTATGACATCTTTCATTGATGCAACCTCTTTGTAACCGTCAAACAACACTGAATATCTCCCATACTTTGTTGTCACGTAGTGCACATACAAATTGCATATGTCTTGAAATGTCGAGCCCTTATTCCAAGGCAAACGATGCAGTAAAGCTCCTCCATCTAAGACATGCAATCGAAAACAAATGGAAGATGTTATATTTTGACTGTCTTGTACCTCCTTCTACAATGCATCAGCAAGTACTGCCTGGTTTGCCTGCCTTAACACATGTGATGTCTCAAACAAGGCGACAGAATAGCTGCAAAGTTCATACTTAAATAGTTCTTCCATGTCTGTGTTTTCGTTTCTGCCAACTAATGCCAATCTCTGAAAGGGAATTTCAGTGTCAATGAGGATGGCTTCATGATCAACTTTAACTGTGATCTTGCTACCTAGAGTGATTGCCTGTTGACTGTTCTTGAAGGAATATTTGTAGATGTCCTGGCCTTTCATAGATGCTATTATCTTCTGTCCAATGTTGACTGATTCCTGTGCCACCACTCCTCAGTCTATGCTGCGGAGAGACAGATCTTCACAACTGAATTGGTTTCTTGCCTTCAAAACGTGTACCAGTTTTCACTGTCTTTGCAGTCTATCTCCTTCCTTGCATTAGATGTTTCCTTGTGTTGATCACTGGTTTGGAAGATTGACCCTGCAAATTCTTGCTTTGCGTGGTTGATTTCAGTGCAAGCTGGCATTGAATTGACCCTGACAAGCCTTTGAAGTTCTGACATACCTCTACCTCTGGTAAGTCCTCCAGTGGTCTTAATGCTACGCATCAGCACTTGCTCAATTATGAGGTCAGTGGAAAGGCCTCGCCATAATTTCTCACTACGTCGTACAGCATGGTGTCCTTTCACAGGGGCTTCATACACACTTGGATGATTTGTTTCAAGATTTGTCATTTCTTGAAGATAGAAATTAACTGTTTTTGCACAGAGCTTATGCCCTGTTGCAGCAAAATAAGGGAGCATCTGCCTCATGGAAGACAAGTGCCTCATGGAAGACAAGTGGAGATTGCAGTTGGCAGTTTTTTCTCCTCTTAGGAAACTCTTAAGAATGTCAATCATGTCTATGTACTGAATCCATAAAAGGCTTGTTCTGCTGCATTTGTTCTTTTGTACTCTCCAACTTTCTTGATATAGCTAGGATTGTTTCCACATCTTCTTCGCTCATATCATTGCCTTGTATTAAACTTGCATATATTTTTTTTGGCTTCCGACATCAAAGCGTTGATTTCCCCTTCTCCAGATACAAACTTGGAGTATCATCTTCCTCATTGAAGGATTCCCAAGCCTCCCCTTCAGACACCTCTATAAACTTCCAAGGTTTTAGCAATTGGACAGTTGATTCCAAAACAAAAATATTAAACGCAGCATCCACAAGAAAATGACCCCTTCTAGCTCTTGCAGTGGCTTTTCCAGTCAACATGTGTGTAACTGCATTGCTGCCATATACAATTTCATGTATATCTCAAAGACCAGAGCCATCCATCAGGTGTCCAATACAGCCTAGAAAGCTCATTTCAGTGTGAAGTTCACCACGTTGTAGCACGACTGACTTCAAGGGGTTGCCATGTGGCTCGTTGCTATGAGCTTTCCACCACAGCGGCTGGGTCAAAGGTTATCACTGGTGTCACATTATTCTTTCTAGCTTGATTTGTCAAATAGATCAGTGTGGAATATATACATGACATATCACTTGGGTCCAAGTCAGTCATTGGTAGGAATGTGATTGATGCTTTCTCTACATGATTCCCTTGATAAACATTTGCATAAAGCCAGATCAACTGGGGCGTGGCCATTCTAGGATGGGTGAGGTCTTCCACAGTATATATGTAGGTGTTGCCTTGCAAAGCTCTGATTGGAGTTTTGTTGCATTAAGGTCAGCAACAGTGACAATATCGTGAGCCTTTGGAAAAGTATACTGGTGTACATATACTGTTCCAGCTGAAATAATATCATCTGATGAAACATCACACCTTGGAACAGTTCTCGATACAAACTGACCCGGAGTCATTGCAGCTATCATTCCCATACCATGAAATGTTCCATGGCCATCCACAGTCCTTACATTATGATCCACATTGTCACCAACGTATTTAAAAGACTGTTCTTTTGTTGTGACAGTTGCCTTTACTTGTGTTGCTGCTGCTCTCTTTTCCAAATTCTTAACTTCACCATATGAGCTACAAAAACCATGCTGGTGCAGAGAATCTATGAGGAATCTTGACCCGAAATCGCGATGAAGTTGCACAGCTACGCCAATTTATAGAGGTGCATTGATAACATGCGGTCTAGCTGCTTTTACAATAGAGTGGCCAAGTGATGCTTTTTTGTGCTCTGTCTCTACCTGCAACGCACAGCCTGTTTATCCTGTTTATCCTTAACTGACTGACGGTATGATGAATATGCCACTAGCCCCTCCCCTCCCCTCCCCGTTACTATTCAGCCTAGTTTTATACTGCAAATGAATGACAGAGTTAATCAATATTGCTGGATAGAATAAATTATCCATACATTCAATTATTTTACAGGATTAAACAGGTTATGATGAAGAGATTTAAAAACCTGTGGTTGGACATTATTAAAAAAAAGCTACATTCTATGCAAAAAGTACGCCTACAAAATGTGAAAATTTCTAATATTTCCACCAACTATATTTTCCTATACTGTTAGTATGTTAATTTGGGGACCTTACCAAAAAGTCACTATGAAAATTAATTTTTGTCGCAATCTTATCTTTCCTTACACAAGATTATTCTTGGACTAACACTTACACTTGGAATATTATGTACCCTGGCGGACTTGCCCCACAGTATAAAGCAGCAGGCCCGGAAGAACGAAAAACACCGCACACGCCAGCACACACTATTAGACACACGCCCGATCCTTTGATATGTGAGAGTAGTGTGCGAAACGCAACACCACTGTACACCAAAGACCACTGAAACCTCCTTTACCATGGAGCAGTACTCAGCGGCCTTGCGGTTGGGTATACGATGATTGCCAAACTCTTGTTACCAATGAAAGCGGCCGACACCGCTCGCCTAGACTTTAAAGACGCAGCAAAGGCCGTAATCATCACATCGCTGAGTCTTTGGATACAGGACATGCGCGGCCAACAGCTTACTGAGAAAGAATACAAGAAAAGTAGCGAAACTGAACGGAAGTTCTACCAGGTGACCGGCAGGGAAATGGACGACAGCCCACAGATTGGCGATGAACCCAAGCGGCCGTGGGATAAGTGGCCTACAAATATTTATAACCTGGCGAGTACGGGCATTGTTTTGCGTTGACATATTAGAGCTGCTCGTTTGCATACCTATGGTTAACAAAACGGACTTAAAAACGGGATGAATATTAAGATTGTGACGATATACTACAGCCCGCGAGGTTACTGGATAGGCGTGGCAGCTATCAAAAAGCTGGCAGAAGCCACCACAGTATCACAAGATGTTGCTAAGGAATGGCTCAAGAAGCAGACCATGTAGCAGAGTTACCTACCACACCGAGCAAAATCCTCAGACCACAGTTTAAGGTTTCAGCCCCTAACGAGGTGCCCACCTCTTGTTTCTGCCGCACGACAAGGTTGGGCGATTCACGTACATGTATGCGCTGACCGTTTTTTCATGTCCCTAGTTGTTAGAATTAGGCCGAGCTCTTGATCACATAAGAAACTTCCAAAGTTTATAGGTGCTTTTGGGTGCCGTGTCGCAGCTCTTGTCCAAGGAAGGCGTGCGTTTAAGACGGGGCGAGTACGCCGTCCACCGTGTGGAGGGCATTGTGGAGAGGTTCAACCGTACTCTGGCCGAGCGGCTGTTTTGGCACCAGTACGCGCAGGAGATGTTGCTACGGGAACCGAGAAAAGCGAAACTACAAAGCGTAGGACTGAGTGGTTAAGGCGGCTGCCTGCCATTTTGTCGGACCAACATGACAAATGGCAAAGTAACACTGTTCACAGGTCAGCGATCAGTGACTAGGCTGGTTGGCCTTAAAGAGCACCCCCTGTCCTCAAATACCATGGTGCAGTACCTATTTGTACCTGGAGAGCTAGAAGGTAGGCAACGCCGTGCTACCGATCCCTATGGTCTCTCGGGGTGTTCACATTGGCTGATAGGTTTGACATCCCAGGCCAGCCATCTATATACCATCTATCTGGGAGTGGTTCGCCGTGTAGACGTTTCGTTCGCGCAGAATTGCAGATTGTGCCTCAAGGGACTTAACTACCACCTAAGGTCATTCTTGGCCCTGGCTAAAGAGCCCATTGAGGTACTCTTCCTCTTTGGCATAGGCGAAAAAGTATATCAGCGGTGGGTTTGTACTTGGCAAAAGTTAAACCACAACTTTGGATCAGACGCCATATCTGGCTCATTACTGGCCACAAAGATGAATGTCCGAGCTCAGCCCCTAACCTAAACTCTCAGACTATTATGCGCCTTCCACCGATATACAGTCCTATGAAACTCTCTTTGTGATTTGAGGCCTCGCCGTGGTTGGTATAGTGACTTTCAAATACCTCTGATCATTTGTCGCCAAGTTTGGGTACAGCTTTCCAACACCATGAGTCTAGTTGAAGAGATGTGGGAGCGGATGTATGCGGTGAGGGTAGCGGCGCGCCTTGAAAAATATTATGATTAGCAGCATCTGTATCGCGGTGTAGAGATTGATAAGCAGTTACTTGAGACTGGGCGGGACTCGCTGCATGGAACCGATAGGCTTATTGCGTTTGCCCAAAGGCTTTTGTACCTGAAACTAGACATAGCACGCGAATACATAAAACAGTGTTATCCGTTCATGGCGCAGGCGTTTAAACAATTGGATGATCTTCTTTATTGCATTAGCAAGCTAAAAGAATGAGCCTTTAAGGGTATGGTGCCACCCAAAGTGGACCTACTTCGAGCATTTTCTTTCTCACCGCGGACAATACTGTTAACATTAGCAGCTCAACTGCAGCAAGTACCACTGGGTTTTATCGTTATGGAAAAACTTATTGTAGACCTGGTATAGCCAGCTAGCTAGCTAAGTAAACGATGAAAACTAAAGTGTGGAGTGCTTTTCATGACGTTGCCTTTACCGCCACTACCGATACGGTAAAAGGGCCGCTGCAAAACGTTGGCCATTTGCTAATGTACCTTGAAGAATGGCGATAAAACCCCAAACTTCTCAAGAAATTTGCCAACGACGTTCTTGGTGACTGACATGAATACCAGTTCCATATGCTTCCACAACATGGAGTATATCAGATAAATGTATTGTATCCAAGGCCAAAGACCTCGTTCAGTACTCCTCCGCCTAGGATTGTTGCTATTTGTGCTGTTCGGTAGTGGCCATATGCCCGTGTGAGGACTCTGTCCGGTGCAAACAACCTTTTTGTATCCAGCGGGCTCAGTCTCATTTTATTGATTCGGTACATCCCCATTTTGTAGTGGTCGCTGCATATTGCGGTCATCTGATAATGAAATACCTTCCGACTGTTAATGGCATCCAGGTACAGTTCGTGCCGCAGGTCGTACTTACAACATCCTTTGAATGAAACACTCTTGGCCTTTCCGACATCCTTTGCTATCTCCTTTTTCTCCTCGATGAACTTCTTGGTGTGCTTTTCGATAGTTTGCTAGTTCAGCGGATACAGTCCGAACGACCCATTGGTTCACATCTTTGGGGGGGGGGGGGCGGGAGCTCTGCGTTGCATTCGACCTTAAAACGACAACCATTTTGTTGACGCTGCTAGGCACCGGATGGCCGGGTGGGTAGTCGCTGGTGTCGTACAGGGCGGATTCCTCTCCAATGACCCGGTATAGATATTCCGTTTCCACACTCATGAACAATCTATCGGTGTCCGTATACAACAGGTTCGCCATTTCGCCATAATTGGCTTTGATGCGTTTGTAATAGAAGTCATACATTATGAGCTTGCTCAGATCCAGGATCGACATTATATTATAGATCGGGCTGTTGAGCTCAAGTTTTGCCTTTGTTGAATGGGCAGCAATAAGGTTGCCACCGAAGATTTTCCGCGTCTTAAACGCCAGGTCTGCAACCAGGCGGCGCAGCTTGTCTTCCTCGCCTTTCGTCCTCACCAGGTCCACCCGGATCCGCTTTTTCGGTTTTTTCATGGTTTTTCTAAAGACTGAGTTGTTCATCAGGTTGCAAAAGTCTTTCTCAAAGTCAGTCTTCGGCTTGGTCCTGAGATCAGTATTGAGCTGGATGTACGGCGCCATATACGCACTTTGGTCGAACTCCAGTGTCTGGTGGACCTTGGTGACGCGCATCCCGAGACTGGCGTAGAGTCTGAGGTTCCACTATTGGTCTACACAGCACTCTTTTTATCGCAGAATGGGAACTAGCTTCGTGCACTCAGTTAATATTCGCCCAGTTCATTCAGTAAACCACGCTGATAGTGGATCAGCCAGCTCTCTGAGACACACAGTGCCTCTGGGGCCAGCGGGTAGCAGGTAGTTACTGTGCGCGTTATGGAGCTCCTCGGGGTACTCCAAATGAAGCTCAAGGATGAAGCCCTTGAGTGCGTCTGACGCTATTGTTTTCAGATCTGGCGGGTCGAAGCACTTTAAACCGCCATTTGAAAGACTCTTCATCATGGCCCAGCCATATAGGTTCTGGAAGCCAAGCTGTTTGACTTTTCGCTGTCATAGTCTGGGCACATCTGGTTATTTGCGTTCGCCTGACGCCGGCTCACCATCAAAATGCCGCCACGGATGCCCTTTTCCGCAAACAGGTGCATGTTGATATCTGTTAACAGTTCCAGCTTAACACCAGTCTTCATTAGGAGGGCGTCCCAGCTTCATTTCTGGAGAGCTGTAGTAATGGGCTGGGTCGAGGCCGTAGTTTTTAGCGAAGTGTCCAGAAACGCCTCAGATATGTCATCCAGCAGAAGCACATCGGTCTTCATGCAGAGGTCGTGGTAGTCTCTAAAGTTCTGACATTTCAACACCTTCCACACACTCTTCGCATGCTCGTAGTCTTCTGGCTTTGATTCCTGCTCTGGTAAGTTGGCTATAGAAGGCCACCATCGGCTGAAGCTGGTTATTTTTTAACCGCTCTCAGCTGCTCATTTATTCGTACGGGTAGACGTCCTTTTGGTAAGAATGTCAACATCCTGCTCCGTGTACTGTGCTATGGCGCCTCCTTGCCTGCTTTGACCAGGCTGCTGCTCATAAACTGCAGGATGCAATGTATTTTTTCATGTTGTTTGGAACGGTGCTTATCTTTTACGTCGGGATGGTTCCGACGGCCTGCATGATGAGCTGACCGTCGTAGCCGCGCAAGTTAAGAATCCCAACTGCCACCCTCGTTATTTTTCTGGGTAGATGCGCAGCTTGAGGTTACATGCTTTATGGGCCTCGCCGCGGTACTTTCCGGTAATATAACAGTGGCCCCTCACCCTGTACGCTTGCAGCTCTCCGCGAAAGATGCAGCAGTCCTTCGCTTCCTGGAAGTTCCTTTGGTCATCTCCGGCTATGATCATCTCTGCGGGGTTCCGAAAAACTTTGAGATCCCCCAGCTCGCGCTCAAGGCTCTGGATCAAAGTGGCGACAGCTTCCTCACTGCGGTATAACACCGGCTCCTTGCAGACTCCATCTCTGCGGACCACTATATAGCAAAAACTACATGGAGTCTGGTCAGTGATTTTCTGCGTGTTGCTTTCATTAACATGATCGTAGGGCCTTTCACTGGCACATTTAGGCCTCGAAGCCCGCATAGATGATGTATGGAACGCGCATCTGGCGGTTGTAGTTCTGAAACGGCAGTATGTTTTTCTCGTGGCTTTTCGCCCGTAGCTTTCCAATATATCGGCCCAACTGAAGACGTGGAGGCACCAGAGGCAGACATTGCTTCTTATTCCTGCATTTGTTTTGCTTGTATACCATATAGCTTAGGTCTTTTATCCAGACGTAGTGGCTCTTTTCACTTTCACCTTCGCTGAATGTGAGCAAAAATAGGTCTACATCGTGTGGCTTTGCTTCGTCGCTGATTCGTAGCTGGTAGAGGCCCTTTTCCCAGGTGATTTTCCGGGCTGCGGCGTTCAAACTTACCAATGTTTCTCACCTTCACTGGAAAGTCAATGCAAGCAAAGTCGAGATTGTCTAAAGGCCGCACTTTCCTGGCAGATGAATATATCGTCTACTGGGTACAGAGCCGATAGAATAGCCCACTCGAAACAGAGGTTTTCGGTGTTTTTTACTTTTATAACGGAGCCTTGCGGAATGTACTTTGGCGTTGGAATGTAGCTCCGGCCTCAAAATGGGCGGTACTCCGACACACCAAGATTGAACGTCTCGCACCGCACAAAATGCTATCCGGACGATTCGCCTATGTACTCTTTGATGTGCTGTTGAATTGTGGAGCTGTCTTGGGCTACCAGCTAGCTGTTTGATCTCATAAATTCGCATGGATGCTGTAGTGATGGTCCGGAAATAGGGCGTAACTTTAAAGGTTCTTTCTGGCTCAGTTTCTTTTTTGTATACGTTCTGCTGACCCGGTGAGACTTTCTCCAGCTACGCCGTCAACACTAGCATACTCTTCAGGCGGCCAAGTTCCCTGAACTCCCTGCAGATGACTACCTGCGCACTAGGCGCCATAGCATTAAGAAACGCCAAAGCCTCTGCTTCGAGCCTGTGCTTTTAGGTACAATGGCTCAGTAGTCTTTCACAATCGCCCCAAATCTACCCTGTCGATTTGCAAAGGGGAAGGGGGAGGGGCAGGTCCGTAGGCCCAGGGGTAAAGCTGGTATCAGGTCGTCAATGGTAAGCTCTTCCATGCCCCTGCGGAATTGGGCGCTCAACCCTGCGCATGTGAGCCGGAACTGGATGCTCAACCCTTAAGCCTGGGAGCCTCAACTGGCCGTTGGTTAGCTTCACCAACCTACAACGCAGTCTCATACCCTCTCGTTGTCAGCAATCTCTCCGAAGCAACTCTCCCAATCTATCGGTAACGAGCATTGCTTAATATGTGTTCTATAGAATTCGTAATCCTTGAAAATAAAATTAATATTTGACAGCATCTCACAAAGAATTTTGTCAAATAGCTTCCTTGCCTTTATTTCTATTCTTTTTAATTCTCTTTCCTTGATGTTACCTTCACCGTCTTTGCAGTCCCGATGAGCTGCTGATACCAACCCGATATTTCCAGCATGGCAATTTCACACATCCTTTCTGCTCTTGCGGTCGGAGCATGCAGTATATACCTATGCGGTTTTTCCCACACACATCCCTGGTCCCCAGTTTCAACTATGCGCACCAGTTGTTGCTAATGAACACCATCCTCAAGCTGAATACTCTTTCGCCTATATTTATTGAAATAAATAATTTGGTTTTGGCCGACCTTGTTGGGGTCGGATGGGCAAATAGAGTGATAGATCTATGGGGGTGGATGGTGCAAGTCAACACATTTTAATCTCCCTGAGTTTTGCCCAACCCCCGGGGGTAGGGGTAGGGAAAAAGTTTATTTTGTATCTTCTTTTAGCATTAAGTTAGGTTCTGAGATTTAGGTCCGGGTAAGATTCATAATGCATTGAATCCTGACAATAGAAGAAAGATATCCAGGGAGAGCACAGGGAAACGAAAATGCTTTCTATGTTGCTGGGTATTTTTTTTTTTTTTTTTTTTTTTTTTTTTAAATATTTCCGACCGTAGTAATAAATGATTTACTCCTATGTCCTTTGGCGGTTCTGTATCGATTTTATACTTATTAGATATGTCTCTATCATTTTTTATCATACCAGTAATAAAATATCTATTTTTTGCTTGTCACTAGAGGATAATAAAGAACTTGTGGAATATGTTAACGGATCCTTGAAAAAGTAAATCAATATGCAAACCCAGTTTTAGCGATACAGAAAGACCGTTGGTGTGTGCGACTAGAACAGATGGTGTAGGCTATAACTGATTATGGTTAGATAGTTTCTGTCGTTATAGTCATTAATGCATCTGGAAATAGTGTTTACTTTACGAATACCTGCCTATCCATATTTATCTCTCTATATATGTCTAATTTTTGTCATATATATATAGTCTTTCGCAATTGCCCCAGATCTAACCTGTCACTTTGCCTATCTACCTATTAAATTTCTCTTAGTTTAAAAAAAAAAAATTTTTTTCTCTTTTTCGTCTTTTCTTTACTTTTAAATCATCTAATGCATTAACTTGATGTCCTATTTTCAGAAGGAAGAATGCATATAAATTCTAATCATAGGTCTATACCAATAATTGTCATACAGATAAACGATTTATCACATATACAAGAGTTGATAAAAAATAAAATTCTATAACAAACCCTGTAAAGAAAAACTTACTCAACTGTTGACAATAGTTTTAGTAGATTTTTCAGAGTAATTTCCTTTCGACTTAATGCATTTCTCCCATCTTGTGAGCCATGTCCTGAACACGTGCAGCAGCCAGTCACGTGAGAGGGTTCATAGTGACCCGGTGATTGCATTCCTTAGTTCTTCTCTGTTTTTGTATTGGTCTTTCCATTTTGGAAAAAGCCAGAATTCACAAAGGTATAAGTCTGAGCTGTTTGGAGCGTGATTTAGTGTTTCAATGCCAAATTTTTGTAAGGGGGTCTGGATTACAAACTTGCATGAGTATCTCGGGGCGTTATCCTGGTACAAAATGAAGCCACCCATCAGCACAGGGGCTCGTTACAAATGAAATTAAGAGTATCGGTCAGTGGATAGAGGACTGGGGAGTCCAGACCTGTAACAATATAGCACAAGGGAAGACACGACTCCTCACCTCTAGGATAGCATTCGAATAATCTTGGATTTCACCCTTGACGGAAAGGTAAGTTCAGAACACCAAACTTTATACGCTAATCCAATGTACAATATTTACCGCGGAATAGAGATTGTTCTGAACTTACCTTTCCGTTAAGGGTGAAATCCAAGACTATCCGAATGCTAACGGCAACTTCCGGGCAGGTACTTTATCGGTCTTCGAAATCGGCCAACAAGTGTCAAATTTTCTCCAATATGTCATGAATTTAACGAGGTCTGTTGAGATGTTATGAAAATTGATCCATTCTTGATTACAGCTGGCGTAAGTTTTACATTAGGAGACGAAAATAAGACAAGCTAGCAGGGTTGGAAATACTGAGCGGTGAGGAGTCGTATCTTCCCTTTTGTTATATTGTTACAGGTCTGGACCGCCAAGCCCTCTATCCATTGACCGATACTATTAATTTAATTTGTAACGAGCCTCTGTGCCTATCAGAAGGTCTGACCACTTTTTACGAATGGCCTCAGGTAAATTATATCTGATTACCATGGCATAGTTTTGTACACTCGCTGTGGTGTTCTATGGTACCATATGGTTTAAATGTATTCCTTGCGTATTGAAGAACATAATGGACATAACCTTTCCATCAGATGTAGAAAGAGATGCTTTTTATAGACGATGGCGAACTTGCGTGATATCATTCACTGCTTTGTCTCTTACTCTCGAGTTCAAAGCAGTGTATACAAGTTTCATCACATGTAATGATCGTATTTAAGAACTTATATCTTTCTAAATTTTGCCCGTATCATAAGTCTCTGAAAATTTGTACTCTTAAACCAATGTGTTCTTTATCAAGGAATCTGAGCACCAAACGGGCATAAACCCAATCAATTCCTAATTCCTTGGTCAGATTTTTCTCTGCACGTCCGTATACAATATCAAAATTGTCTGCTACGTCTCGGACAGTAACACGTCTGTCTTCCTTCGCATATACTTCCACAGAATTGACTATTTCTTTTAAAAGAGATGTCCTTGGCCTACCATTTCTTATATCATCTTTAACAGTCTCCCTACCATCACTAAAATGTTTCATCCTTCTACTGATTCCAGATTTAGCAAGTGTTTTTACGTCCATAAACTATATCAAAATTAGCTTGTATCCGTGGAAAGGGATTTTCCTAATTTTGCCACCGCGTCTACATATATGACGTATAAAAAGATTACGTCACTAAGCATGTGACGTCATCAGCTTAAAAATACGTCATGCCCTAAATTGGGACGTTTTGAGTTATAGACAGGCGAAATGTTATGACGTTAGGTTGTTTTGTTTAGAAAATATACTCTATTTCTTTTGGACCTTTTCGATCAACCCTCGTATCTGTTCTCTTATTCACTGCCCGCATACAATACTCAATAAACAAAAAGAGCTTAATCTTTAACTGATCTCACATTTAATTCAATTATTATTACAAATTCTACTAAGCGTTGCAAAACATGTTGTACATAGTATATTCCTCATGGCGATGATATTATTGAAAGTGTGCATACCAATTGAGATCGTGGATGAGCGGGCGGTGATTGTAAAACATAATGTGTCCCTTGTTAACATTAATTACAAAAGTAATCGTGCATGGTGTAAGAATGGATTATATAAATTGTCAGTTTTCGCAAACTTGTTTACCTTGGATTAAGAATTTTCCATTTGATGGGGAAAAAGCAATGTCCTTCTCTGTGAAGTCTTTACAAACACAAAGGTTGAAGTGATTGACGTTTTATATCTCGGAGGCATTAACACTTACCCATTCACATATGCATTTTAATTACCATGTGCTGTAAAAGTGTGGAAGGTTAGTATAATATACAGAGTATCAAGCTGTAATGTAAATATCGTTATGAGACGGAGGTAGAGACTGAGGCTATTCCTGCCAGCGAAAGAAGCTTAGCTGAAATGATTTTAAATGTATTACGACATAAAGTAGCTACCAAAACTGACGAATTGGGCATTCACTCAAGAGAATATTTAAAGTGAAGTGTAGATCTATTATTAAGAACTATATTTCCATCGCTTAATCTGAGACCATGATAAGTTATTTAGTGACGACGATTATTATCTGAAAGGTATTATTTCTATCACGCAGAATAATTGAAACTATTAAGCCTTATGCTTCAGCTACGAGTTTCCAGATATGAATATCTTAATTCCCAGTCATTATGTTCACAGCAGCAAATAAAAGTAGTTTTCTTAATTTGTGTTTCATTTTTATAAGTAGTCGATTTCTGCCACCCGATGTAGCCATGGAATTGTTTTTTAGGCTGTTCGAAAATTAGGTTGCACTTAAACACAGTGCTCTCTAGTTTATTAACATTGTTGGAAAATATTCATTTCAAAAGTATTAGCTTCCTTGTAACAGTTGAGCGGTACCAGTCACGCTTCTCAATTGAGAAGGTCTGCCTCTTTTAAACTTTTCAGCCATACCATATCTGTATAACGAATTGAATCCACAAATTATATTTTACTCATGAAATTAAAAAAAACCCCATCTTTATTTAAATATATATGTAGCGTTACATTATCATTTATGTCATTTATGCTTTGAGATGTATTGTGAGGTTCTTACATGTTAGTCGTTGTTCTAGAAGACAGGGCACAATACCAAGTCATACTATAAAAATCTGAACTCTTCAGAACTCCTTTGCTTTCTTTTAGTTTCCAACTATGAAATTACATTTTTAAATTTTGGAAGGTACTCGTGACAGTTCTGTATTCATTTGGCTCTCGTAAGCTATGTTGCAACTGCCAAGAAATACACTCCGTATTAGATTTAGAGTTGCGTGGTAATTTTATTCGAATGAATTTCAGACCTTGTTGTACTGAAACCCATCAAGACGATAGCAATCAAACAGTGTGGAGTAATTATCATGGAGAGATGACATGACATAGTGCTTTATTTAATGGCGCTTAAAACAAATTGTGCTATTTTCGTCTTCCGGAAACAAGAGCAGTTTATCATTCTTTCCATGCTCCACAAAGTGCAGACCTTTAGAGATATTATGAGCGGAGTTGAAGATGAAAAACAAATTATCGCGTAAAGTTACCGGAGATTAAGAGAGAAATGGAGAAAGATGATTGGATAGTTTTAGGTATTGAACTGGAAACACTATTTCATGTTGTTCGTTTTAAGGATGATCGCATGTGAAATCTTGGAGTATTTCACTTTTTAAAAGATTGATATTTCTACATAGCTGTGTCCACGCAGTCCAAAATGTAATCGTACAAGATTGATATTTCTACATAGCTGTGGGTCACGCAGTCCAAAATGTACAAGATTTCCTAATGTCTTGTCGTTGGCTTTATCATCCTCTCTCTTAGGAATGTTACTGCGATCATTATAAACGTGTACGATATTTTTTTCTTATCATTATTTAATAAGAGACATTAAGTAGCAACCGCGTTAGTTTAGTTTAGTGCGCTACGATTGACTTAGATTTTACAAGTAACGTCATATCCATGGCGCAATATATAGAGGATATCTACCCCACGAGTGACAATACAAAAAATGTCCACTTCACAAATGAAATATTTCCGTATATGTACTAAAAAAACTGGATTTTTTTTTAGTATATATCTTTTAAATGCAAAAAACCGTTGATCTGCATGGATTTTTTTCCATTCTCTGCCAATGCGATTAACAGCTGCATCAATAAAAAAAAGTTCCTAAATTTTACAATAATTTTGGGACAGCGAAATTTTACAAATTCAGTTTGTACATATCATGCTTCAATTTGTGTATTTTGTCAAAATAATGGCTGTATTCGTACGAAAATGAAGAGATTTTTATATTTGTGAACACATTTCATGCGCGTTTTTTTTTTTTTTTTTGTTTATTTCTACATTCAAACGTGAATTGCTGTGTGTCCTTGGCAAACTTGCGGTCTAGTTCGGTACTAGACGCTGCATCCAATTTTCGATTGTCACTTAATTTCGGTTTGCAATCAACACTAATCAACGCCTGATTTATCCATCGTTGGTCAACACAATTGTGATGCGAGTTAAAATTGCTACTTAAAATTGTTTTACTATACTTAATCACGAGTTTGTTTTTTTCTTTTTTCTTAAAAATGTGTACCGTTTGTTGTAGAGTATTACAGGTATACAATACCGTATGGGTGACACATAGCAATAGGTTATGCAAGTTAGTCACTGACAGTTTCCATGATTCATGTAGAAAACTAATTATAAAAATGTTAATGCTTGAAGTCCACTTTTTGCTGTTTGGAGTTCGTTTTTAGTCATTTCTTGATGGCACCTCATTCATTGCATAAATGTACTCTACTTGGTCTACAGTTGACACATTGTAAGATCTGTACATCTTGATGTGGAGTGAGAGACCTAAGGAGCAGAAGAAGGAGAAAAATGAAATGGGCCTAAATATGGAAATAAAGGTTTGAATAATATACATAAGGGCATATATATTTCCTAAATGGAAAAAAGTGATATTTTTTCTACCACTGCTATATCTCACTATGAAACATATAATAAATAGATATCATCTGGCAGTTCTGGATGACTCGTACTTTTGCTTGTTTTGTTTCTACGTCCCTCATATAGGAATACGAAAACAATGAAAATCAATACCAAAATATGTTTAGGCCAGCAAGACATGGTGGTGTTTGAAAATCGAAATCAGAAATCACTAAATCACATTTATATTTGTGTGTTATCATCTCCTATATGGGGTAAAATCACACTAAAATTAAAAGATTGAAAAATTAATGGATCAGTTAGACTCGAAGATTTTATTTCATAAATAAAAAAATAATTTTAAAAAATAATAATGGTGCAGTTGAAGTCGGACTCGAGAGTGTTATTTCACAAATTAAAAAGACTAGACCATTTAGTCTCGAGGATATTGAAATTGTACACTATAATAAATGGAGATGATTAATTTTAAGAAAATTTTACCAACCTATCGGTTGGCATATAAAAGATAAGGAAAACTACAGAAAAGGTGAATTTTCAAATATTGTAAAATTCAAGGCACAAACTAAAACATTTTGCCCTTGAGATATAACTACAGGGATGCCTGCTCATAACAGCACACCTGTTAAGAGTAAACACCTGTTCATATAAGACACGTGTTTAGAGTGAATACCTGCTTTCAACTTCCACTTGTTTACAGTGATCACCTGTTCATAATGGACAAACATATTATGAATCTGAATGGCAAAATGATTGACACGAATGTAAATTAATTTATTCAATGCGTTAATAGTGTTTATCAGTGCTCTGATCACAAACTAAAACATTATTCTTGTTATCTTTCAACACAAACAAATACAAACACACATGCAGATAGTTCAATTAAGGATTGACCGTTTATTTTGTTATACGTTCATTGAGTATACACCGAAAAAAACGCTGTGCAAATTGTACGATCCACGAAGCGGATCATAATTAAATTTGCACAGCTTTTATTCGGTTCATACTTCAGTGGTTGTAAAACATAAACTGGTCAATGTTTATCATTAAATTATACATCTAATAAATACAAAAGAAAAATTCTTTTGTAAAGTTCGTTAAATAGATCATTCTATTGCAGCCCCCGTTGAACTATATAGTCCAAGTACCCAAAGTGAAATCCATGGTGTACAAATGCTCATATGATGTAACTGCAACCTTAATTTCGATTTAATTACTTGTATATATGTAACCTCATGTGTGTGTGTGTGTGTGTGTGTGTGTGTGTGTGTGTGTGAGAGAGAGAGAGAGAGAGAGAGAGAGAGAGAGAGAGAGAGAGGAATATAGAATAAGAGAATAAGAATATAGGCCTAGATCCAAAAGCTCGTCTAATCGCGATGAGAAATCAAGTATTCAGTCCCGCCCGAATAATCAGCTCATCTTGGCTATACTAAATGTAATAATTTTAAATGTACAGGTCAGAATGTAACTTGGAAGAACGTTTGGAATGTCGGGGCCTGCGAACAACAGTTATAAACAAAAGAAACTCAAAAGGGCCTGGCCAGTCGGATTGTTAGATTGTAATGAAGAAATAAAAATTAAATTATTATATATTGAAATGTTTTAAGCTAAATCAATCAAAATGAACATGTCGATACTTGACGCACCAATATCGAAAGAAATAAGAAATTAAAACGCATCTAATATGTCTTCCAACTACAAAGAAATTAAGACATATGAATAAACATAATAAAAAAACAGAATCTTAACGAAAAGACTTAAGAGATTTATTTAATCAGGCTGTAAACGAATACATATTTTATTGTTGGAACAGCCAAGATGTGTATAAGTTTTTAAATGTTTAGCCGAATTTTAAGAAGACTATCATTGGGACAATTAGATAATTTGGTTCTTCTGTGAAAGCTCAAATAAAACTAACGATCAGTCGTATGAAATAACTCACACAGAGTTGAATATGGAATTTGTTTTAACACAGAACAACTTATATAGAGATATTGAGCAAGGACGCAATGAATAATCTCATTGAACGTTTATTCGACATTTTCCATACCAAATGTGGACAGGAATTAAGCAAAAATACGAGATGGATATTTGATAGGAATGAATATTTTTATATTGCACATATATATTACACCGCTCAGAGAAAACTCCTATAAAGATTTTCCTGAAGAAAAAAAAATTTGTATTAGTGTTACAATTATGCTACGAAATCTGTCTTAAATATACCATGTAGATAGATAATAAAAATATAGTTTAGATAGATACGTTCACTGGTTTGATAGATGTATGTCAAAAATAGAGAATATTAGTTAATTGAAGAAGATTTTGATATATCGATTCATGTTTATGAAGTAGTTGAACCATCTTTTAGCAAATCGTTTAGAATAATTGAAACAGAGAAAAGGCATGTTGAAATGTTAATTATATTTCATTATGATGGTCTTAATGGCTATAAAGAAGGAAGGTATCGCTATAATGGAAGAAACATTTATTTGCAAGATTAGTATCATCACAAATAAACGAATATGACGAACAGAACATATCTTTAAACATGTCAAATGTTTTCAATACACCAGATACAGTAACACAACACAAGAGACTATGCTACAAGGTACCGGTAGATAACTTGATAGATATAATGCCTTCAAATGTTTTCAATACACCAGATACAGTAACACAACACAAAAGACTATGCTACAAGGTAGATAACTTGATGTTTTCAATACACCAGATACAGTAGCACAACACAAAAGTATGCTACAAGGAGATAACTTGATGTTTTCAATATACCAGATACAGTAGCACAACACAAAAGACTATGCTACAAGGTAGATAACTTGATGTTTTCAATACATCAACACAAAAGACTATGCTACAAGGTAGATAACTTGACAGATATAATGCCTTCAAATGTTTTCAATACACCAGATACAGTAACACAACACAAAATACTATGCTGCAAGGTAGATAACTTGATGTTTTCAATACACCAGATACAGAAGCTCAACACAAAAGACTATGCTACAAGGTAGATAACTTGATGTTTTCAATACACCAGATACAGTAGCACAAAACAAAAGACTATGCTACAAGATAGATAACTTTGTGTTTTCAATACACCAGATACAGTAGCACAACACAAAAGACTATACTAAAAGGTAGATAACTTGATGTTTTCAATACATCAGATACAGTAGCACAACACAAAAGACCATGCTTCAAGGTAGATAACTTGATAGATATAGTGCCTTCAAATGTTTTCAATACATCAGATACAGTAGCACAACACAAAAGAATATGCTACAAGGAGATAACTTGATGTTTTCAATACATCAGATACAGAAGCACAACACAAAATACTATGCTACAAGGTGAATAACTTGATGTTTTCAATACATCAGATACAGTAGCACAACACAAAAGTATGCTACAAGGAGATAACTTGATGTTTTCAATATATCAGATACAGAAGCACAACACAAAATACTATGCTACAAGGTAGATAACTTGATGTTTTCAATATATCAGATACAGTAGCACAACACAAAAGTATGCTACAAGGAGATAACTTGATGTTTTCAATTTATCAGATACAGTAGCACAACACAAAAGACTATGCTACAAGGTAGATAACTTGATGTTTTCAATACATCAGATACAGTCGCACAACACAAAAGACTATGCTACAAAGTAGATAATTTGATAGATATAATGCCTGAAGAGGGTATAGTTGCAAAAATAAAATAAAAAATAAAAGAACCCAAAAACCATTAAGATGTCAGGTGTAGAACTTGATTTGTTGACAGACTGGCTTGTCGATGATGATTTGCGAATGAAATAAGAGATGGAATTAGCATGCTACTACATAAATATGCAGAAGCAAATCATTAATAATAATTGAACAATAATGGACGGTCTGATAGTACAAAAGGACAAGGTGAAGTTCATTCATTATCCTCCTAGTTCAAAACAACCTCTATGATTGGGCCATGAACCAATATATGTCGCTAAAAGAACTTTTTGATTGGCAACTGATGAACCAATTAGACGGCGGGGATAGTACAAGGCACGATTGGAGGAAAGTAGTTTTAAATATTAGACGACAATGATACTGGTTGCATATTGGTAGTTAATTTTTAGATTCCATTACCACCAATTCAAGGGCTATCTAGTAACTCCAGAGAAGCAAATTCATGACGAACATGACTGTGTCCGTTGCAAAAGAACTTGATAAATGAGTACTACGGTACAAAACCAACAGTACCCAAATATGTTATGTGCATGGAAAAAATAAAGAAAATAGTACACATGCTGGTGATTCGATTCTTCCAATTTGGCATGACCATGGTAAATTTTTTCAGGCACTGGCACCATAACTAGAATAATGCTTTTTCTGTTTTGACAAGAATAAAGTCAGACATTTCTTTGCCATGTATTTATAGAAAAGAGTTTGATTTCTCCATTCATGATGACAGACAAAATGATGATGAGGCATATATTGAGTAACTAGTCTTGTTAATTGTGAGAAATATACCAAAGGATTGGCACTGGAGGCATCATATTCTAAATGCACTATCGTCAAAAGTGTAAATATCTTCTGACAGTTGGAAATCAGCATACAAATGAGTGCATATTTTAGATATGGACCATTGATCTCAAAACTGCTAAGATTTCTCCCTAGATGCACACGCGTGATGCACTTTATTCAGCATCATTTATTGAGAGATTAGTAACACCATTTTGAACTTTTTTGGGGCATTTTACTTCCAAAGTAGCAATCTTGACCAAAGCTGGTGACATTTTATAATTTTGAACGATTTAATTACTAAAAAAAAAAAAATACCAAAATTTAATAAAATTGGTCTTTACAAAAGAAATAATTTATTTGTAAAAGTGTATCGTAACCTGCTCAAACATATCAAAGAAGCTTTATTATTTGATGAGTATGTAATTTGTTAAATAGGTCCCACTTTTGTCATCTCTTGAACGTATCACTACACGAACTGGACCAATCCATAGTTATTGGATCCTAATTAAATCCTTAGGAAAACTATTATCTAGTTTCTCCTAGAGATTTCCAAACCAATGAAGATAGTTACTTGCATTAAACATAAAGCAGCATTAAAATCTAAACAGGAAATAACACGGGTATTGAATTCAGCCTCTTGGTTTTTGCATAAGATAACAAAGCAAACATGCATGGCTGGCCGTATCTGGAAAGGTCACTTGCACTAAACGTTCTTGTCATTCCATTCAAGTGCAACTATTTGAGAAAATACAACATAACCTATGCTGATTTTTTATTTGTTGTGTCCAGATTAGTGCCTAGCATAAGCAAAATATATCTCAAATTATAACTACTGCACTGAAATTCATCAAAAATGTAGAAAAATGAAGGAAATATAAAAGAAACTTAATTAGTGTAGTATTACCTTCAGACGACTTCCACCTGGTTTTTGCTGAGAGCAAAGCCAGCCTCATTCAAGGTTTTATTCTTTTGTTCTGTTTCAGGGTTTCTACAATTTCCCCTTTCATTTCCTCTGGAATAGCATGGTTTTGTTCTTGTATTTGTTTTAGAGCTTCTACAGTTTCCCCTTTCATTTCCTCTGGAATAATATAGTTTCCTTCAAACACAGTTTTTATTGCATCTTTGTCCTTGCTACAACCACATCACGTGTATTCTCTCTGAAATCTTTTTATAACATAGTTGTACTTTTGTGCGATCACATACTGCGATTTCAATATGTCTTCCACTATAGGCTTGCTTGTCTAGGTTAGTTGCTTTCTTTGTATATATCATCAGTATCAATATTGCCAGTTATTAATTCTAAACATTGTATTTGTGTACCTTTGATATATATCAACCAGTAACTTTAACCACTTATCTAATTTATCTTCTAGACCTACAAAAACATAACAGAACACAACACAACTTTATTAATGTAATATTTCTGAGGCCACTCGCAGGTGGTATATGAAAAAATACAAATTACATTTCAGGTGGTGCATTGTACTGATATTAAGGAGATCGGGATTACTTAGTTTGAAACCCAATTAATAAACAAGAGAGAGAGAGAGAGAGAGAGAGAGAGAGAGAGAGAGAGAGAGAGAGAGAGAGAGAGAGAGACTTAATATTTTATTTGTTGTGTACATAATTCATAGAGATAAGAAGTACACTATCCATTCATAGCTACAATAAATTCAATATATATAGAAACAGTTTTAAAAGCACAGAACTAATGTGTTAAACAATTCCAGCATGTTTTTAAAACATGTCTTGAAAATTACCCTATTGTTATTTATGAATGATTGAGATATATTAAACAAAAGTACAAACTGCATGGAAAGTATGCGTCGGGTTCAAATATATAATAAGTAGCAGACATAGAAAAGTGACATAAAAAGTGAACATAGCAAGTGCGGCCTTTAAGTTTTGTCACTAGGTGTAACAAGCTTTGATAAGAAACTGAATGGTAATTCAACAGAACCACAATGTATGTCCATCGCGATTAATTTTTCATCCTTGTGCAACCACTTTCTATTGTAAGTTCTATTCAATATGGTTTGTCTAATCTGATATTGTGCTACCTCTGTCAGTGCCGCTCTGTTCAATATATGTTAATTTATTGTCAACTTGCTCCCTCCACGCCTTAATACCTTTGAAATTGTTATTTTCCAAAGTCTCCCGTATTTGTAATAGTGTTAATGCTGTTATTGTATCGTCCGTCGTCCCTAGACCACCAGCAGGGCATGGGCCATCGGTACGTCGCAGCGCCACGTTCTCGCGTCTTTTTCATCCCTAGATGGGACATAAAACAATTTGCATGCGACATGGGCTGGCCAGGTCCCTGAGCGGGGCCTGTCAGAACGACTGACAAAAAGTGGAAACGGGCGGGTCCCGACTGGCACCCCCCCCCCCCCAAGAAAAAAATGTTCTTTTAAAATCATGCTAATAAGCATTACTAACCGTCTCTTTGTTTTCTTTATCAGCACTGCTAGCCGTCATTACTTTCGTTTTGGGGGTTCTTTATGACATCAGTCTTGGTTAGCTTTTTCCAGACGCTGTATCGGTCACGTACTGTCGTTTTGGGGCATCTGTAACTACCTTTTACCAAACTACCACACTTTTGAATAGAAGCATCTAATTGTAGGTGTTTTACTTTACCGCATCATCATCTGTTAGTATGCCCTTAACGCTCTGCACCTGTGTCATCGTCTGCGCCGCTAAACCCGTGGCGAAGTTCGTCTGAGGTGGCCCAAATGGCCCTACTCCAGATCATTGAATATTTTACATTGCTCTAGTCTACCTGGTTACTCTTGACGGTCACGTCACTGCTGGCAGTATTTACTGTACGAATAGCATGTTTGGTACCGAAAACAGAGTTAGTTTGGGAAACTCGAGCCTGGTTAAAATAGCTTCTAGCATGATGCTTTGCTTGGAAAGTTCAGCTGATATAGCCGCTTTCAGCTATTCGTTGTATTGCTTCATGTCGGCGTGCAAGTAGTTTGATATTGACGGGAGGGCATGATATCACTATGTAAGAGCTCGATGTATTTATTCAATGTAGTCAAAGACGCCTCGAGGTCGGCTCATAACTGGGAGTTTTCAAGTAAATCAAATGATGATTAAAGCACGGTTGCTATTTGAAAAACGTAGTACCAGAGGTTAGTCGGTCGGGATGGCATCGGTTAACTGGTATAATGTGCTGTTATTAGCGTTTTCGTCGTACCAACTTAACAAATTCATTGTGTTCATTTATCCAGCTTGCGAGCTGATTTACTGTTGATATGCTATCAAACAATTCCTTGATGAGATTAACATAGTATATAATACAATTCCTTGATGAGATTAACATAGTATATAATACAATCCCAATCAAGCTTAATCTCTTGGCACTTGTTTAAAAGTTCTAACTTCTGCATATAGTTTATTTTGAATCATAGTCATCGTAATTATCTATCCACCGCTGCAGATCCATTGCGTTTTTTTTTTACAATCAATATTTAAATGGAATGCTAGGGGAAAATATAGGCTGAACCAGGCGGAGCAGTCTTGTTATTGAAAAACTGCATGGTATGCTGAAGGTGCGCTGAGAAAAGACCTCGAGTCAGAAAGCTATTGTTTCGACGGTTCTGTCCTTTTTGTCGTTCCGATGGACAGCACACAGAGTATGATGAATATCCAGTGACATTTTTCATGATCTCGTGAGCTTCGTTGATTTTGCAAATCATAGCATCAGATTCATGGTGACTGATAAAAAATC
The DNA here is from genome assembly GCA_029931535.1 of Margaritifera margaritifera. NCBI lineage: Eukaryota > Metazoa > Mollusca > Bivalvia > Unionida > Margaritiferidae > Margaritifera > Margaritifera margaritifera. The sequence goes on from JAQPZY010001360.1 coordinate 1,082,263, forward strand.
TACAGTTGTTTTGTTCAATACTACATTTATGCTTGATTGTTGTTATTGTTACTGTTATAATTATAGAAAAAGACAAACTTTTAAGTCCTTAGGACTATAAATATTTTATATCACAGAATGATTGATAAGTAATATCATGACTAAATATCATGAAGGCAATTACATTATATTTTGTATTTCATCCTATTTCAGATGGATTCCAGTCCTTTAAAACTTACTCTTCCATCCAAGAAACCAAGACTATCATTTAATTTATCCATAGCAGATGTATTATCTGCCAGAAAGAACGTGATGATGACCTCAGGAAGGCATCATACCCAGGTAGAAGAAGCTTTTTGAAGGTCCTCAAAGTAAGAATGGAAGCAGGTAACAGCAAAGTGTATGAGAGAATTGAAATTATACTTGATGAAAATGGAGAGTGGACATTTGCTGGTGAATAACTTTCTATTCACAAGGATCACAAACCTCACATATGAAGCAGGCCCAAAGAGGGAAGAGCCTGCATCCACCTCGCAAGAACGGCCACAAACGTCCGAATTCTGCTGGAAGGAGATCTGCATGTTTCGTTGACAAAGTCACAAAACAAAGACAGAACTCTCATCAGGGTAGCCATGTTTGAGTTCTGCAAGACACTGGAAAGAAGAGTACAGGAGAAGGGTGACCATGTCCTTCAATGCAGGATAGGCGACTTCTCAAAACTGATTGCAGTAGAGGCTCAGTACCACAAGGCTTGCCATAGTTGATACATTCTTCAGAAGAAGACATCTACTGTTGTGTCATCATAAAATATATGTAATAAGGCATTTGGTGACTTTCTGACCCTCATTATGGCCTCTTTGGAAAGTAGGAAAGTAGCTGGCATGAGCCATATGATGTCTATATATAAGGAGTGTCTGACAAAGTCTGTGAGTAAGGAGGATGCGCAGTGCTTTACAAAGCATAAGCTCAAGGCAAAGCTTGAAAATGCCTGTGGAGACAGCATACAGGTTTATCCTGTTTCTCAGACTAAGACAGAAAGTGCGGTCAGCAAGAATCTTTATCTTCAAGATGTAATCAACACTGCAGCAAAACCCTAAGAAATATTCAGTTTAAGGAAGATGTTTCCTTTGATGTCATGGGTTAGGAACCATCCCCTATGTTGATTTTATGCCATACAGCACTCATCCTTTGGTAAATGAATAAAATAATTGTGAAGGAATCCAGCATCAACAAATCCAACCGTTGGACTTATCAATAGAGAGCTGTGAGTGTCAAGTGCCTGATGAACTACTGGATCTTGTGCAGCCAACCGGCTTAAGTGGATATTATTGCGCGGATTCCTGAGAAAGACCCGGTGCTTCACATATACATCCTTTACCTGGGACAGAATCTAGCATAAATGCAGTCACGGGGCAAATGTAGAATGCCAAACCATGTGGGGCTTAGTGTCTCCTGCATTAAATGACCAGTCAAAAGAGGTTGTGACATTGGTCAACAAGTTTGGCCATGGTATAAGTTATGACGAAGTGCAGCGTATTGACGCTTGCTGAGCAAATATTCAGATGTCCTCAGAAAGTCCAGGTGTGGCACAAAATATGGTTTATGATAGGACCACGCGTGGAGCTGGCGACAATTTCAATACAGCCACAGAGTCAGTACAAGGTAAGCACCATGATGTTGTGAACATGGTGCTATATCAAACCAAACAGGGACATGCCGGGACACCAGAGGCATTTGGTCAAAAAGCTCATTAAGGACAGTGAAAAAAAACTAGTTCTGAACCATCAAACATACGTGTGTGTCCTAACATGGGTGGCAAAAACATGGCTCAACAACACCTGCTAAGGAGAGTGAAGATGGGATGGTTTCTTGAATGTACATCTCACCATAAAGATATGAGAGCCATTGATTAAGTACTCTTTGTGCTCAGAATGATATGCATGATGATGTTTGACTTAGACATAAAGCAATATCCAAAATACAGTGTATCAGGATGGACCGTGTATCATGCAATCCTAAGCAGCAAAGCTGTGATCATCAAAACAAATTTTAAGTACTGGTCAATGGTGCCAGCATCAATGGTGGATTTTACACAATGATGAAACAGTCTGAGATGATGTTCTATACGTTGTGCCAAGATTGGACCATTGTCACCTACGATGAAGCAATTTGCAGCAAAGCACAGATCATTAAGTGGAGAAACCCTGAAAAGTTCAAGAAGGATGAACTGGAAATGGGTGGCATGCACAGAGTGATGAACTTCGTGCGTGACATTTGACATGTGATGGAGGAAATTGGTTTTGAAGACACGTTTGTTTAGAGTGACATCAATGACTCATGTGCTGTGTCTCATGTGATGAAATGCAAAGTTCACAACAGGGGTATTCGCACATACAAGATCATGAATGAGGTCATGTAGAGGCTAAAGTGGATGGCCCTCTATGACTGGCTTACAAAGTAAGATGCACCTGTAACTGAAGAGGAGCGAGCTGAAATTTAAGGGCATGCAACAAGATGTATTCAACTTCTTGTTAACATTGCTAAAGTGTATGCTGATACTGAAACAAACGTGCAAGATGAAATCAGAAGGTTTATACAGGTTTTCCATCTAATACATGTTGTCATAGTCAGGTTCTGTGGGACAACGTTGTGACAGACTTATCTCGGTTGCTGTTAGACCACATTGTCCACCTAACAGGAGAATGCACATCAGTCAAGTCCCTCTTTGGGATGCAAAGTACACTCACAGGAATCCACAAGGAAGTTAGTTCATCAAGGATAAGCAAAGATGAAGAAAATGTGGAAAGAGTTGTCAAGGCTGTGAGTGAGAGGATGGTCAATTCATTTGACATTTAAGCTGGTTTATCTTTTGAAAACAAGCAACATTTATACAACATTGCTATATCTACAGTAGCACCGGCAGACGTGGCAAACAATCTTTGCGGAATTCGTGAACGGGGACAGAAGAGGTTTGCAAACTTCATTACGACGAAAATCTGTACCAGTAAACTGGACTTCTTTGCACCGATGCAAAGGCCAAAACTGAACACATTTGCCAGTCTCAAAATAACAATTTCTTCCAAGCAAAAAGCAAAAAGCAAAAAAAACGAAACAGCGAATATTGACAGACAAATATTGAGCAAACTGAGAGTGATAGCACAAGCAAGAGATGTTGATGTCCGTGACCTAATTAAGCATAAACCTTCACCTGTTCCTCAGTCACTGTTCAATTAGGATGGATCTTTCCTCAAAACAATCAAAAGTGCAGCCATGTCTTGGTTAGAATAAGACCCTAGTTTGCCTGAAATATCAAACACAACTGGTCCAAGTCTCCTAGTAGTCGACTTCATGATGATCATCCGCATGGTCTGTACTGACGGAAGTGGTTGTCGTACATTTGGAGATCTTTCTGAGAAACGACTTGGAATAGTTCTTTATCAAAACTTCCAGCATATTGCAGAGGTTTGTGACAGCTATTATTATGACCAGTCAATCAAATGTGGAGAACGATCCAGACGTGACAGAATCCAAACAGCGACATACATAGCTTTCTAATCATGCGAACAAGGCCAACTTTCTTGATTAATGATTGCTCTGTGGTGTCTCTGAGACGGGTAATAGAGGGTGTTACATACTCCTAGGAATGGTTATCGGCGATAGTGTGCTGTTACTGACCATCACGTTGGTAATATAATAGCAATCGCGAACGAGACCCACAGCCGGGAGGTCGGCCTTGGTGCGAGACTTTCGGTGGGGATACCTTCAGCGTAAGAACTCGATGAATTTGAGCGTCCGGATATGTCCACGGACATTGTTTGTCGAGACGACGAGTTTACAACATACCAAAAGCGATGGGCCTGCCTTCAGTTAATGTCGGTCAATAGATAATGCTGTATCCAACAATGTGTCAAGGATTGGGTTGCACTCAAGCGCCTTTAACACCGCGATGAACAAAGGGAGCAAACCAGCCCATCGATCTTTTGTTCAATCGGGAGCGTGGAGTAGATCAGTGGCAGTGACGAAAAAGGAGGGGGGACGCATTCCCTTGATCTGCGAAGATACAAAATTAGTTCAGGAGACGGCGCGTGGCCGTAAGAGTCAAAGTAGAGAAGGTTGGATGGCGTTGACATGAACGCTATCAAGTGCTTTCCCGCGGTTCTGTGTAAAGTCGAGGTGGACGCACCCTGGTAGTTGTGCCAACTCATCGCGCATGTAGATGCCAGAATCGTTCTTTAAGAGCTGGAGGAAGTCTTTACCACATCGGTGCCAACCGCACTGATCGCTTCTATCTTTACAACGGCTACCAAAACTGGAATAGCAAGGGCGAGCAAGGCCGTGACTGAAAGTTCAAGGTTGATGTCAGGCTTTGAGGTGCTTGTTCAGGGTTGGTTTTAACATTATTGGAACAAGCCCATTCAGGTTGCCAGAGCATATCCAGAGTGAGACTCTGTGGTCGGCCTTGATGGAGTCGGTAAAACTCTTTGAGCTGTCATTGGAGAGGGACACTAATTGTTTTGGTATGGCATTGTGTTGTCGTAATTACAAGGAACGCTTCCGTGGCCGTTTTACGACCAGCGGCAGCGCACGGGAGGCGACGGCCCTAGCGGCCGGGGCGGCTGTTCTGGCCGATCCCCTGTAGCGACGGCTGGTGTTGCCATAACTATGGCTTGGATGATATCACAGTGTCCGTTATTCTCTCTGCAAGCTGAAACGATAAGTACGGCTCTTTACCCTATAATATACTTAATGCAGAGGACGGCCTCAGACATAAGGCCAAAGGTGAGAGTCTCCTCATGGAGGTCAAGAAGGTTGTCATCCTGTTTGATCAGTATAAAGCGCAGTAGACAGGCAGTGGTGATGCAAATGTCAGGAACCGGCCGGTACTCAGGTCCGATATAAAGCTATATACCACGCACGTAGCCGGGACAAACTTAATTACTGGTGCTCGAGTCCACCTAGGAGTCGCCCACGGCATCGCATTTAAGATATACAGAGATTCTGGTGATGATCTGCACTATGCCGGGCTCGACGTTGTAGCCCTGGCCAAGATTAGCGTTCGTGGGGTCTACCGTGGCGGGCTAACTCAACAGCTGGCGCATGCTTGAGTTTGCGATGTTGACGCGGCAGGCGGCAGAACTGACATCTATCGCTGCGGTAAGGTTGGCTCATTGGCAACACTGCTAACTTTGGTGCTGTAGCCCTTCAGGGCTGTAATCTGCTGCTGGATTTCCTGGTTAATGACGTATATTATGTATGCACCCGTTGGCTGTTCTACGATCATCCAGGTGGCGCTACTGTCGAAGGAAAACATAAAGGTATTGTTGGCTGGAAGGCCGCCAAAAGGCCGAGAGCGAAAGTTGTGCCATATGTACTATACTCAGAGAGACGACAGCACAGTCTTGGGGACCTCAATTGGCTCACTGACACCATTTGTGTGTCTGTGTAGAAATGTGTGTGGGGGGGGGGGACGAGGGCGGTATGCTCTTGAATGATCCGAAAGCGGGCCGATATGTCCACGCCTATCTGTTTTAGTATTTTAGCCACTGTGCCGTTTGTGTCCATTTGTCGTTCCGACAATACACTAGTATGAGTGATTCACCTTGTCAATGGCTCTTGAAATATAGCAGTGTTACACTACATTTTTCTTTTCTTGTTAGAGGTTTCTAGTCAACTCTTTTTTATCGTTTCATTTACCTACTTATTTAGCTTAGTGTCTTCACTTTTCTTGCACCTTTAACATGATATATGACTAATTAGTCATGTGTACACTTTGCCTAAATTCCCCATGTATGATATTCTGTAGGTGATATGTCTTGTATGGAGAGGACATCCAAAATACTATGTATGATACTTTGTCTGTGATATATCTTGTTGGGAGAGGACATCCAAAATACCATGTCGGATACTCTGTATGTGATATGTCCTGTAGGAAGAAGACATGCAACATATCATGTATTATACTCTGTATGTGGTTTGTCTTGTTGGGAGAGGACATTCAAAATACCATGTAGGTTACTCTGTATGTGATATGTCCTGTAGGAAGAAGACATGCAACATATCATGTATTATACTATGTATGTGGTTTGTCTTGTTGGGAGAGGACATTCAAAATACCATGTAGGATACTCTGTATGTGATATGTCCTGTAGGAAGAAGACATGCAACATATCATGTATTATACTATGTATGTGGTTTGTCTTGTTAGGAGAGGACATTCAAAATACCACGTAGGATACTCTGTATGTGATATGTCCTGTAGGAAGAAGACATGCAACATATCATGTATTATACTATGTATGTGGTTTGTCTTGTTAGGAGAGGACATTCAAAATACCACGTAGGATACTCTGTATGTGATATGTTCTGTAGGAAGAAGACATGCAACATATCATGTATTATACTCTGTATGTGATATGTTTTGTTGGGAAAGTACACCCAAAGTCCCATGTATTGTAATCTATATGTGATACGTCTTAGAGGGAGCGGACATTCAAAATAGAAGTATGATACTCTCTATGTGATATGTTTTGTCTGGAGAAGACATTGAAAATTCTATGTATGATACTCTGCATGTGATATGTTTTGTAGGGAGAGGACATTCAATATAGCACGTATAATATTATGTATGTGATATATCCTGTAGGGAGAGGACATTCAAAATATCATGTATGATACTGTGTCTGTGACGTGTCTCGTCGGGAGAAGACATCCAAAATATCATGTATGATGCTCTGTGAGTGATATGTTTTGTCGGGAGAGGACATCCAAAATGCCGTCCATGATACCCTGTCTGTGATACGTCTCGGGCTTGAGAATTACCAATATTTAGCAGAATGACATAAGCCAGAACGAAATCTAATTGTGCCACAGGCGTGTAATTAAACGATCGATATATAATTAATCATTGTGTATTGAGCGATTGTTTTAAAAGACTTGTTATGGTATTTTATATGAATTGAAGAAAAAATAGAAATTGTGCAAGGTGAATTTAGGAAGTAAATATAAGTCCATTTTGTATTATTGGTGTATATATCTTCTTGTAGTTCAGCTGGCATTTAAATTTAGTTTTTTCCTTAGTTTATTTGTGGAAAAAGACATAAAAGGAAAAAGAACTGAAAGCAAGTTGAAAAAGAATACACGAGTGAGTAAGAAAAGGTGGAAAATGGAAAGAATGAAAAAATGAGTGTTAAGCTTATTGAAAGGGTTAAAAGGAAAGTGTGCATGCAACTGATAATTTAAAGCGCTACAAGGAAAGTGTGTCTGCAACTGATAATTTAAAGGGCTACAAGGGAAGTGTGCATGCAACTGATAATTTAAAGGGTTTAAACATGCATATGCAACTGCCATATCAAAGATTATTTCTATATCGAAATAAAATTAAAAGCAAAGCCATGGGGTATATACATGTAACACAAAGTATATATTGTGATATAGTAATGGTGCAAACGTAAGCGGGAACATGTCAACTTTTGTCTAATATAACTTATTTTGTTCGATCTTTTTTGTAATTAATCTGACAAGTAAAACTAATTGTTGTTTACAATGAATCGTATCGAATCAGTCTCAGTTTTAGAGACAAACGCAATAACTGTAAATCGTTCCTCTGTACAAGTCTAGGAAAAGCGTTATTAATATTTTGGTTTGCAATACGGTACATATTGACTGCAACCGACTTTGACAATATATGTCGTTTACCTGCATAATGCACGGAATAAATTGACTTGTATGGAACTCAAATAGAAAAACTCAATACCAACCAGATCTTTAAAGCAAAGATTAAAGAATGAGGATATATATATATATATATATATATATATATATATATATATATATATATATATATATATAGTACTCGTCATCTTATCTGATTTCACCATTACTCGTTCTATTCCTGTTATGCCAATACCAACAGTCAAAGTAATTCTTGGTCTTGACAGAATAAGGTCTGCAATATCGCCATTTGCGATACATAAATCATAAATACTTTTATTACGCAAATATCAACTACATTTAAAAATAATAAGATCTTATCTTATTTTGAGTATGCTGTAATATGAGTCAGGTGTTTGTCTATGATATGTCAATAGTTTTCAAATATAATGAACAAAATAGTCTAAACATGAAAGCTTTCAGATTGCAGGTAAATGAAAATCGGCCATTCGAGGTCAATTAAATAATCGTTTGATGTGTTTCGACTCGACGTTCCTAACGGAAGTAAACTTTTATACCCTCTCGCGTATAATGATTTATTCTGTTATGTAAATGGCACACAGTTACGCTTGGTTCATGTTTTCCGATGGAATGGATACTGGAAAGTTAGGCTTCTTTACTGAGTGATTTTTTTTTTATTACATATGGACCGCATGGATACTGTCTGTAAGATATAGTGTACAATACCGGAAGAAAAATCGATGGGGGAATCATAATTGGAATTAAAATAACTTGAGCCAATGTTTATGATACATTTAGACACACGGTGTCAGCTGATAGATATGCTATGATACGACTTGGCATCGTACAGACTGTATCCATTCCAATTAAATCATAAATCTTGGAGGTTTGCTGACTAAACAGGAATTGAATAGAAAAGGAATTTCCATTCCAGTTAGGGATTCACATTTCATGTAGGTCAGTATACAGATTTTTTCTTTGCTTTTAACCCCACGCCTTAACGTGAAAATATTGTGATATCCTTTCTCGCTGTCCGTCTGTTCCTCCGTCAATCCGTAACTCTTTCATCACCGAAACCACTGGGTTTAAGTTCATCAAACTGTGTACAAAGGTTACCCATGTGATAACTATCTACGGGCGAGACATGATTTGAGCTTCTTCCTTGGAGTACATGGGGAGAAGAGTCAAATAGAGAAAAATTGCATTTACGGTGATATTTTTAAAAACATTTTGACCAAATTGTATAGATGCAGCTGCAGCAGGTGTACACATTAAGATACGATATAAAACTTAGAAATACAGTGACTTATCAGTAGTATTCCCTTTTTGGAGAAAGTTTTTGTTTTTCAGCTGAAAATAAATAAGTCAACCCTTTATACATATAGATTTTTGCATTTCTTCAACGATTGCATTTATTCCTCATGCTACGGAGAACAGCAATTTAAAACAAAAAGTTCTACCTGTATAATTCCCTTTATCTAACATACGTTGTACACAACTTTCATCATAACTATTTTTATTACTGCTATCTGTCACAACTCGTACTTATGTGTGTCTATTTAATCAAGTATCTTTCATGAAAACAAATCACCAGTTATGGTCTGCAATAAGGATCGACATTCCTTTGCATTATGACTATGGCTTAGGAAAGAATTGTTGCAGCGAAAATTACGTTCTTCAATAAATAGAGCAACGTGTAAAGAAAATGTCACTTTGATTTAATTCTGCTTAACAAAAGCTTGTGATGTCTTTCATTTCTGTAGGATTGCTTTCAAAAGAATATTGATTTCATTTAACATATTTTTTACATCAATATGAAAGTTCTAATGGTTCACAAACCCAAAGAGAATACAAAAGTATCCATAAATGTAATACACTGACGATATTCGTTGAGAATAAAATGCCAAAATTGCTATGAATAAATACAAATGCTGATATGAGAACTTTGATACAGCTTTCATGAAAATAAATACAGTAAGTTGAGTAAAGTATACAGTAATCTATATTGCACGCGTCAAACTAATTATAACCGGCAAGTCAGTCCATAATTCTGTCTCCCCCGAAAACGCTGAATGGAAGTTCATCAACCTGAGTATAAACGTTGCCCATGGGATAACTATCTACGAGAGAGGCATGATTTCGGATTGCTTTGAAAAGATGGGTCTATGTGCACTTTGCATACTCAGTCACATGACTACGGGGGTCTGGTTTTGGAAAGTGCATATAATAAATCACATGCAACTATAAGTAAAATTGTTTGTATTTCTTTAATCATTCAGGAACAATCGATATATGTTGTCTTGACGTCGAATACATTACATCATTGTTGCAACATTTGTTTGCATGTATGTATACTCTATATCCTTCGTTTTTGTCATTGATCTCAATAGCATCAATGTCTAATATAATTATTTTATCTTCTCCTTGGCAATCTAGAAACAAGTCTATAAAGAAATTATTAATTCCCATTTCCAAAAAATGTTCCAGACATTTTTTTATTCAGGGGTCTAAAAGCTGTTGCAGTACGCATACATGGATATTTGAGATTTCAGCACCTCCAGAAATTCGAGTGCAATCGTTGTGCTGTTTAACCCTCGCATAAGATCATGGAGAGAAAAGGCTTTGCAAAAGATTTTTTTATCAGTAAGATAATTCGTTTTTTTATTAAAGAACAAAATGTTCAAGCAATCGTAAACACGTAGAATAAAGGATACTTTTCAGGCTGCACAAAAAAAAAAAAAAAAAAAAAACATTTTCAAAATGTGTATATGTGTATATTTGAGGTATAATGCACAACATACCTTCAGTGGCTATTGTACAAGAAATATAAGAAACCCATGCGAAAACCAGTATATCTGCTATCTGGGTTTGACATGCATATTAAAAATGCATATCGGTTTGCCTTACATTGTCATATATAGTACAACTGGATCTGGTGTGGCTAAAGACTGGAAAGTCCATTCCATTCCAATTTGATTCATCAAACGATTATTATTGTGTTAGTAAAATGACTCACAACTCGTGTTACCAGACCATTCAATTGATACAATATAGGCGAGATAAATCGTTTTAGCTCATGCCTGTCCTGTGATAGTCCATTATGGGTACAGCGGAAAGGCATTTTTCATCTTTATAATAGAGATATCTTGTCCATTACCTAGTCTACCGTTTTGCTTATTTCAGTTTATTGAATACTATAAATTAATTGTTGAAATAAATAAATGGTTTTACTTGATGGGATTAACTGAGGTCACTGTATTCTATATTTACAAATACTGCAATTAAGGTTACTCCTTTCTTCTGTAATGATAAAATTATTTTAGTCATAACGAGTGGATATTTCATATTTAACTGGATGTATTACATGCAGTTAAATGTTATGATGTCCTTCTGATATTTCGAACTATAGAAGTAGCACATATCAATTGAGTTCATGGCTTTTTACTACTCCACAACATACTTCTCACTTCTTTTTCGTAAGCGTATCTTTATACATGCTGCGTATTTGTTCTTTGTTTACTTTCTGCTTTTTTCGAAACATGCTACGGGGTGGATTAACGTAAAATAAATCCACAGGTTACGGTATATTAACTCTGCAGACTAATAATTCATTAGCTAAATACGACACATGTATTAAAATCTTATTTTTAAAATAAGTCACAATAGTTCGTATGTATAGTCACTGAGAATATCTCACAATTTATGTGCAAGTTTTATTCTGTTCTCAGATCTAAAGTTTGTTGATCAGTATATAGTCGATTCTAGCAGATAATTGGCAGTTTTGGTATTGTTCAGACTCAAAGGATTGTAAATTTGATCAGTTATGTAAAAATAGATCTAAATAGATAGCTTTAAGTCCTTTTTTTACCAAACAGGGAAAAACGTGGATCGATATTGATCTTGGCGCAACGAAACACCAGTTCGAGATATTTTAAAGCAAATGTTGTCTACATCCGCTATGTAGTTATTTGCAATAATCAGTTTATACAGAATGCTTTGGTATTTAATAACAAAAATATTGTATATTGTTCAGATAAGTAACAATATCTGACAAAAATCAAAATACGCTACAAATATGTAGGTCATTTTAAGAATTGGGCATTAATATATAATCACGACAAGTAACGAATAGTTTCAGTAGCAATTTGATTTTATGCAAGGATATCTTTTCTTCAAAATTTTTTCTTCGTGGTATAAAAATGAGAGTAACCCGAGTGAAAAAAAAAAACAAAATAAATAAATAAATTACCCCGCCAACCCCCACTCCTCAAAACAACGAACAGTGGTGTATACTTGGATAGAGTCAATCGAACTATGTTATGTACTTGGATAGATTCATAGATTGACTGCACTGCAGAACTATGTTGTATACTTGGATAGAGTGATAGATTTACTGCACTACAAAACTCTGTTGGATACTTGAATAGAGTCATAGATTGGCTGCACTATAGAACTATGGTGTATACTTGAATAGAGTCAATAGTGACTGCACTATAGGACAGTATTGTATACTTGGACAGAGTCAATCGAACTATGTTGTGTACTTGGATAGAATCATAGATTGACTGCACTACAGAACTATGTTGGATACTTGAATAGAGTGATATATTTACTGCACTACAGAACTATGGTGTATACTTGGATAGAGTCAATAGTGCATATGAGCATAAAAATCGAATCAGAGTTCGATTCCAAATGGTAATATATGCATTATTCTGATGGTATTTTGTTTTTCAAAGAAAAGTTAAAGAATACTTATTACATTTTAATTATTACATCGACTTTTATTGCGAACTAATTTCAAATACAAGCAAATCTGGTTATATTTCTAGCATACTGGTCCCTAGTGAGCTAAGTCGTCCTTGGACTCTAATTGAAAATAAGCAGGTTATGAACTTTCCTCCAATAGCCCACCTATGCTATTCATCACCTACCACTTGATTAACGGAGGTTATTTGTCATGCGCTTTGGTGCAATTTAATCAACATCAGAGGATTGATAAACTTTGAACAAGTCGCATGTCCGAGTTGTAGAAAGAGTATTTTCTTTATCTCTATATCTCTTCAAACTATTTGCAAAGAAACATAAGGCTATTTGCTGCCTTTATCATACGTTTCACTAAGTCAGCTCTGTTTAAATGCGTACTCTGACCTCTAAACATTGTGATTCATAATTTCCAGTTACGTCTTTAATATAAGGCAAAGACTTAAAGACACCAGCGACCTACATTTGTATACGATATTTAGATATATGTCCATTCAGGGTATAAACTTTCATATTGTTCCAATTATTTCACTCCTCCATAATCCAAATGTAAGTTTGATTAGATATACAAAGATTATATTATGCACAAATGATCGTTGAATTCTAGCCAATCCAAACTGTACGAAATTTATGTATGTGTGTATATTTATTTCTCTATCCACTCATATTGTTATAGTCCGTTATTATATATATATATATATATATATATATATATATATATATATATATATATATTGTTTGTTTTCTAAATTTATGTATGTCTGTGGGATGATGAAATTGCAATAAAATATTCTCATATTTATTAAATAGACATTCTTTCTGGTCAAGCTCATAAATTAATTTTAATATTGCAGACACATTGCCTCCCGCAGTATTTGATATACGAAAAGATTAAGTGTTACTAGCTATTTACCATTGCATCAATATGGGAATAACCACATGTGACGACGGAGCAATCTATATTCAGCAGTTTGTATGTATCTAGCCCGTGTTTCAATATCAGTAATAATGCACAAGGATACCACCTGAAAAAAATAGGGGATCAACAGTTTTATGACGATGGTAATTATTTTGATATTCAACCTTATGACCGCAGTGCTTCATAGTAAATAAACACGGCGCAAAACGGTTTTAATGTACTATGCACAATTGAATTAGTCAACTTAGGAATAGTCAGTTAGTAAAGGAACTGGATAAAGTAATCAGAAAGTATGGAATATATGTTTTGAACCTGTATTTTAAGGATTTTATATTTGTTACCTTTATCGTTTATTTTATATTTCGTACAGCGGCCAGTTGTCGTTGGCCTCCTTCAATCGTGTGTCATGTTTATCGCGATCTAACGCGCTTGTTTCGAGATAATGACGTCATCAGCTGTGTCACCAGCGTTCTTCAGAAGCGAAAGAATATAATTGTATATTAAAAGCATACAGAATGCGATTCAAAAAGGTAATTTCATGTAATTTTAAAAAAAAAATCATAATGAAAATCTCTGTTTTCACTAATGCCTTTTTTGTGTCAGACATTTTGGCCTTGAATTTTCTATTATATGCTAAAGATAGCTCTGCTGATCACATAATGACGATGTTTACATATTTTGAACAGGAAAACCAACTTTGGGAATTAATACAACTAGATGTAAATATTTGGTTTTAATCATGTGGGGTTCTTATACAACGTTAGAAAAATTTGCACTCGAAATGTATATTCACTATGGACTTTTTCGTTTCAATATTATTTCATAATAAACATATATTCTACATCAAAAGACATTGAATCTATTATAATAAAATGTGTATCCATTCACCAGTGTCTATTTTAAATTTCTCTCTCCCTCTGTCTGTCTCTCTCTCAGTCTATTGAGTCATGTATATATATGGTAAAAAAAACAAGCAAGCAGTAATGTAAGTGCACAAATTGCATATAGAATTAAGGGAAAAAATGATTCATTTTTAAATTTAATTTTTTTAAATTTCAAAAACACGGAGACGCTATAAACTAATAATATCCATACCTTGGTCTAACTGGCACGGTCCGGTCATATGCCACGTGACTTTTTAGTGAGTGTCACGAACCATGGACGTCACTTCCGGAAATAAGTAAACATACACACGCTCGGAAAAACGGTAATTATTAACTAATGTACATGAATGCCCAAATTTTTTTCACGCTGATTAAATGAAGTAGATATAGTTGAACACTTTTTATGGTTTATTTGAATAGATTATCATAATATTATAACGAACGCGTTAAAATTCACATTAAGTCAACGAAAGGTGGTTACTCGAGGCTACATTTAACAAAAGTTTAACATCTTGACCTTTTATCTTTAATTTGTAGTAATTCATGTTTACCTTTATTTGGAAGGGTTTATCTTCCTAAAGTTTTTTGTGCAGTTCTTTACATTGACATTTTTAAAATTGAATTTTTAATCAGCACCATATAGCCGTTATGTTGATATTTCATTAAACATACATACATGCACAGTATTAAAATCACTTTATCCACGTGTCTACTATATTAGAATGTTTAGTTTCTTCAAAAGGGAATTTCTTAGATTAATTTGCTTTCTCTATTTCTTACATCGACTTAAATGGTTCTTACAAAAATCAAAGGCCAAGTCCTGGATTAAGAAGACATTTTCTCAGCTCTGAATATCAAGGATGCAAGGATGCAGTACAAATAATATTTGAGAGAACATACCTGTTTCAATAAAGATGTTTTTTTTAATAAGTAAGTTTACCCTTTGCCCCCCCCCCCCCCGTCAATTTAGGGGTTATGCAGTAACCTTGATATAAATACTCAAGGTGGCGACGATGCAACTGCTTTTTCATTTGCATATAATAATAATTTATACTGATATTTGACATGGTTTTCACCACAGATAAACCATGATCAGTACAGATAAGCTATCGGCTAAGACTGGCACGTGCAACCTACAGCCTGCGGGCCGGATCTGGCTTTATCCGCTTATTTACCTCATAGGGTGTGGCCCGCGCCTTAGAGGAAGTTGCACATTTATGGGCTAAGAGAACAGGAGATTAAGGTGAATACAAAATCGATTACATTTATGATCTCTAAATAGTGGAATTTAAAAATGGAGCTATTATCGATTATTTTCTATCATATGACTTAATAGTCTGTATACAATCTAGATATCATCAAAATAACAAGCTTAGTCACACAAGTTAGCTTTATACATTCGGTTGCATCATTAGCACGGATGCATAAAACAGGAATTGAATATTCAGAAGTGGAAGAGAGTTGTGTTCGTCTAACTGCTGACGGAATAGAGGAGAGCTGTGTGCATCTAACTGCTGATGGAATGGGTAATTTAATTTGTAATGCACGTGACACGTATGCAACTTGAGTTTTTCAAAATGTAAAGACGGCTTTTCGTTATGGATCATTTATATCAGCTTAAGTGGAAATACACGAGATGAATCAGTGTATTGAGAATAGCACGTAAGAAAGAAAAAGGATAATAGCAACTGCTGTCACCATTAAACAAGCTTTAGTATTGAGCTCGGTAGCAGTAGTTGTAGCTGAGTGTTTTGTACAAAGGTAATATACTTGTTGTAGTAATATTAGTGTTTTAGTAAAAAAAAATTTTTTTTTTTCCTATACAGAAAAGACAGGCCTTGTATGTAATTTCGAATGTCTTACATGTTATTAAAGGTATAAAACATTGACTACTGGCACAATCTTTTTATTTACAATGGATAGCCCTCACTTCATCGAGTTTGGCTCTCTTTCTATGTGTACAATGTTCCTTAATGTGGCTGATACTAAATAAATTGAATTAGTTGTATGTGGAGGAACATTTGTCCTAATCAATATATAACGAGTACTTGCATATATGTCCTCCATATAGTTATTATTTTACTCATAATGGTGCCCTCATTTATTTAAAAGACGAGACTGCTTTTCAGATCAACCAGCTACATCAAATAAGTGATTTTTAAATATAGTTCTAATGACGAAATGATCTTAATGTAAAGGACTGACCACCAAGAGTAGTTAAAATTATGACGTAAATGTCATTTGTCCTAAGGCTGCATATATTACAAGATTCATCGCTTATTATGTCAAGATTGATAATGAGAATAACGCTAGTTTGGTCATGTGCGTTTTCTATGCATAGGAGAGAAATCCTGATTAAACGTCTTACATTTTAACCTCAAAAGTGATTAATTTTCGTTTATTTTGCGACGACATTTTTTAATTGTGATATATTGTGCAAACTTTAATATGATACTGTGAACTAACCAATTTTTGTGGATTTTGTGGTTGGTAAAAACCACAACTTTAAATACCCAACGAACATTGATTTTTCTTCTTTGAAACAATATGACCCTTTTACGGAATCCACGAAACTAAGCACCAATGAAACTGACATTTTTGCCGAACCACGAAAACTGATACCCAAGAACATAAACCAATTCACAGTATATAACTCGTGTTGTGACCAGTCTTGTCACTCTGTATTTTTTAATGATAATGAGAAAATGATTTATGATATCACCTCCAGCAATATAAGCTCATTGGAACAATCTCGGGCGTGCGCCCAAATCAATTAGCTTCAAAACTAATCATTTTTAAATTTATTTACATTAGAGGATATTAAAAACTCATAAAAATAGATTAATTGGTCAAGGGTCGTATTTTCCTACGGCTGATCCATACCTTGATATAGGTATATGATAATGATGAAAATATCTCAAGGGTTTCATCCTTTCACGT
Organism: Margaritifera margaritifera; assembly: GCA_029931535.1. Classification (NCBI taxonomy): domain Eukaryota; kingdom Metazoa; phylum Mollusca; class Bivalvia; order Unionida; family Margaritiferidae; genus Margaritifera; species Margaritifera margaritifera. Next base: position 1,099,420 of record JAQPZY010001360.1, read on the forward strand.
AGAGAACAAATTAAACCTGATGAAATATTGATTCGTTTTACAAGGTAGTATGCTCATTTGCATTAAATAATATAAATTATATTTATCACATGAGCAACAGCAGGAAATACAAATAAATTTCTCAGCCAGTGTAATTGGGGCTCTAATTAGATTTTTTGCCTTACCATCTCGCCATAGAATTTGTTTCAGTCCTTTGCTGACTAAGTTTGCATGTTGATCAAAATTTTAAGTAAACATGTACACACAAAAAAAAAAAAAAAAAAAAAAAAAACGGTCTTCCCGATTACGGTTGAGCATCATTAGTCATTTTCGGTACTAAAGACATCTCCCTTGTGCACTTTTTTTTATCAAAACAAGGTCTGACTAAGTCAAGGGGTGCGAACTCACGTGTTTCTGATTATTTCATATGATATTGTGTCTGTGTTACCTTACTTGTATGCGTCATATATAAGCTAACAAGATATACTTGTTTCTCTAAATGTAATGAAACATATGTGTAACATTTAAACCAAAATCAGACTGTTGCTTTACAATATACGTACATTTAGTCCCTCCTGGTGATGTGGGTTACATGTATAGTGTCACCTACTACCGGTGATTATATTTTCTAAGAGTAATAATATGAGATATGTTCAAACAGTAGAATCCAACAAGGCAGAGTAATGATCTTGGTCTAATGACACAATACGGTGCCTAGATTATTTATGCATAGATTTAAATATCTAATGATAAATATTTTGTCTTTTTAGAGTAGAAATGATTACAACATTTTTTTCATGTGTTCCACCAATGTAGCGAGCATCGAGGTCTGGAAGCAAACAATAACTTGCAGTGATACGAGAGAATATTGGAGATGTAGGTGTGGAATTTTGTTAAAATTTGTCATCAGAAAAAAAAGCATTCATATACTCATATAATTTTTAGTAAATTTTTGTCTTTCCAAATGACATTTGTATGTAATTGAGTACATTTTATTTCTCTTTTACGGCAAAGAAACTGAACGTTTGTTATGTCAAGTTTCTTGTGATGTCCTTGAATTCTATTTATTCAATCTCGAAGTAGAGCCTTTCTTCAAGAATGAAGTAACAAATGCATATGTCTGGTGCTGAAAGTTTATTTGATATATAAGTATGGTTTGACCAAACTTCTCGTCTTTAAGACAAACAAAGCATATACTCCTGAACTTTTTACTCATATGCAACAAACTTGCACAGGTTAAAATAGTAAAATAATTAATCTTTAAATTATTAATATAGGCCATATTTATAATTATGGTTCTCACGACGACAATTACTGTATGAATGATTCCGAAAGGATAATTTCTGATCATAAGTTTCATTGGATCAATCCCACAAAAAATCAAAGTTAATAGATGCCACTCAAAGCCATTCACACGCTTTGTTGAGATTCATGTATTTAACAATTGCTGAGATACTTAACTTGTAAATATCTACATTTTTCTTCGAAGGAATCGATCGAATCAGTTTCTTTGTTATGACATTTGACGAAAAGGAAGGTATAATACAGCTAGTAAATAGAAAGCTGTGATCGATACTTTAGGAATTTGTTGACAGTGACTTAAAATTCGTCCATTGTGTATTCTTCCTGTATAACGATACACATAAAGACCATATGCAAACTACTCATACAAAAAGCTTGATTTCCTTGGGCTAACGTAACAAATGATTGTTACATTATTTATGATTAAATGCAATTTTACAAAGAAAAAAAAATCATTCGAAGTAGGGAGCTATGCTCAGATTTTCATGATTTTTTTTAAATATTTAACGCTGACTTGCAGAAAGTTAATAAAGGTAGGAAATGTTAAAGATTTAAAATTATTGTGTGGAACACGAGTGACTCTTTGAATGCATCTTGATAGTATTATATCTACCAAAACCTCCATTTAGTATTCTTTAATGGATGTCAGACGTATGGTTCTTTAAATTAACCATTTGGAGAACTAAAAGCAGCTTACCATGGGCAGTCTCTAACCCTAGGAAATGGCCTTTTCCCAATAGATACGATGTGTTTAAGAAAAATGTTTTCATCGCAAATGTTAGATACGCTTTATTGAATTCTTTTCAAAATGCAAAATTGGACAATCTATTAGAAGTACGCAGAATGAAGGGATATTACCTGATGTACTTGTGTATCTATTTAAAATTTGGCTAAAGACAAACAAGTGTGCCAGGATTTGGAAAAATGATAGCTGTATCATTGCTTACAATGAATACCAGTGATTCACGATAGGAGCTTAGGGTGTCATGATATTGAGATTTTGTAGCGTTTGACGACCGAATATTAAAAAAGTCAGACTTGATTCATCTCTCTCTCTCTTTCTCTCTCTCTCTCTCATATACAGGGAAAATAACAGTCCTTTACAAGCAGAGGCGTACTAAGAGTAAATGGCGCCCGGGGCGATGATGATGGCCCAGCTGTTTTGGCGCCCAAAAACCTCTGGCGCCCGGGGCAACAGCCCCGTCCGCCCCCCCCCCCCATTAGTACGCTACAGTTCACAAGTAGCAACATATTTGTAAAAAATAAAATTTCTGCTCATTATTGACCTATAAATTACCATAAAGACACAGCGGTAAGATATTTTTTGATCCTGTAATATCAATACATTTTTGTGTTTCGTTTGATTTTCTGCCTATATGTCAGTTTCTTAATAAGACGGTTTCTCAACATCATATTACTGGCAATTTTAATGAATTTTGGAATTATCAAATTTATTGATACTGTACCCTCCCACGAAGTTCTCACCCGGGTCTTTTCCGTCAGTTGAACTAAACATTCCTTACATTTAGAGTAACGTTTTGTTGCATTGATTTCAGTCTTCCTCGATGTTATAATGTTCAAATTGCCAACAAGTGTTGATTAGTCAAATACATAGAGGATATTTCCTTTTCCTACGTTAATACCGGATATATTTCATTGTGTGGTACACAAAACGTGATATTTTAGCGAGTGGCGAAGCCACGAGTTAAAATATATCGTGTTTTTTTTTGTACCACACGATGAAATATATCCGGAATTTATGCAGAGAAAGAAAATGTTCTTTATATTATATGCCAAATTTGTTCCAGAATCGAAGCTTAGAAGATTAAACTCACTCTTCAGTACAACCCCCTTTCCCCCTTTTCGTAAATTCACCTCATTTTCATAGACTGATCATATAAATATCAGTGACTTAAGAGAGCGGAAGTATTGGGATGACCTCATTTGTCGGAGTAAATTACATTTTTGACATTTTGTAAACTATTTGATCATATCTGACCACAAAGCAAGTCCAGTTCAGCTATGCATCCCAGCGGGTTCATCATTGTTGTCAAGGAAGTATAGGGAAATAACTTCATAGAGACGCCAAAAGCGTCGAGTCATATTTCTTCGCAAAAATTAATTTCCATTTCTGAAATGTAATGCAGTTTCTATTTATTTGTTCTAGCTCACAAAGTGCTCGTTTTTGTTGCTGCAGGTATAAGTTCTATACGCGTACACAATCAAGCGTCGGATGCCATGATGGGAAATCTTATATTGTCACATATGAAAATACAAAGATATATTTTTCACGAGTGATAATTATTTCGCCAATAATTTTATTTATTTCACACTTAAGTATATAATAAAAATCGAATCTTTTTAATAACATACGCATTACCGCCCGCCACATTCAATCAAATAATTATCTAGCTGATTTCAATTGGATCAACAGAAATTGTTAAACTAAGGAAATGTAATTATACCTTCTTTGCAATGCTCATATTTAATACGAATGCAGTATATTTATTCGTTCTTTATTCCTTTTTTTTAATTTTGAACGCGTGAAGAGATGCCTTGGCAAAAAATACAAAATAAAAAATAAAATAAAAATTCAAGTGAAAGCAAGAATATTGAAAAGCTCGCAAGTCACGATATTTTCAGTTCTGACTAACAAAATCATAATAACCAAATATATCAATGCACTGAATTTAAAAAAAAATAGCCTGCAAAATAATATATTTTTCTCTTGTACAATCATCAAGAATATTTGGGGTTTTTTGGTTATTTTCCGTACATTTAAACTAGATAAACTTAGGGTCTATTTTAAGATATTGTTACGGTGAGAGTACACGGCGAGATATGTAAAAGGAAAATGTGTAATAGAATTGCTCCACATTCTTTATTACTATTTGTTTTTCTTGGCTCTTTATCTTTGTCATTTATTACAAGTTATCTTTGTATCAATAAAACCTTCGATAACAGATATCAATTTTGTTATTTACTCTAATTAGTAGCGAGTGATCTACATGTACATGTATTTCATATTTTCTTCTCTTTATTACATAGTCCCATGCACAATAGAACACTACTAAATTAGACGTTTCTGGAAATTTTGATATGAAGATTCATTAACTTTGTTCTGTAGCAGAGAAAATGAGCATATGTTGTTTTTCTGTTTTGGACGAGAATTCCAAATCTCTATGCTTCACAAATATTATTTTGTCCAAATTGTTTTCGCAAGTCTTTACTTCTATCAATTCTGTATAAAAAATAATATAAGGACACGATGATGACTGCTGATATTAACAACGATGACAAATGAAGGATGTTAACTAATATTGATCCAAATACACGGTGCCGGAATCTGGTCAGGTGAAAAAGGTCCACTTCTCTTTGTGCTAGGGCAGCAATATGTTAATTTGTAAACGTCATGTAAAATGAAATGGTCCGATATTTAGACAATTTATGCTCTCTTTCTCTCTGTGGAAAATACATTTGTCAGTAAACACAATAAAATAGATAACTTGCAGCACCAGAACATAGTTTCGACACAAGATCAATTATTAGTTTTATCTATGTCTGAATAATAAGCAACGCTACTTTTCTACGTAGCTTCGAATACACGTATGTTAGAATACAATATAATAATATTGATCAATAGTTAATGAAAATGAAAATTATATGAGTATTAGTAAAAATGAATTAGCATACGTACACATTAGTTGAATGCAAAGTCTCTGCCAGATTTCTTGAAAATGGCTTTTCAGGAGGGCACAAATGCTCACGTAAAAGTATGTATTAATTTGTCATTTATCAAGATCAATGCTATCTTCGTTTAAAATCACGGGAATATTTCACGTTAAGCAAGCTTAAGCACGTCATTATTGCCACGGTCTAGCTGAATTGAACGGTATCCTCTAAAGATTTTTCTCTCCTTAAAGCTCATTGAGGACTGGCGGGTGTCATCTCAACCATCCCTGCAGTTTTGTGTGGCTTCTAAATGAGTTGTGTCCTGTTGTATATATTTTCCTGTGAATTGGATGCTATCTTGATTTTATTTTATGCTTAGCCTTGTACTATAGAACAATTATCTCTCGAGATTTGTATATATTGCTAAAAAGTCGACTGGGCTGTTTGCCTAATAAAATTTATTTTTCATACTTTAACGATTTTATGAAGCAAAGTGGTTGCGCAAAATTTTTATTCAGCTTTCTCATATTCTAATTCTTAGAAACAAAACGTCTTCATATCAAAATCTATTTTTAGATGTCAGGAAAGCTTCCTAATGTGTCTTTTATACAGTCATTTAAATAAGGAAGCCAATTTTAGACAGGAACATCTCTTCTGACAGTGATGTAAAAATGATTCACAATACCCAGTTGAAAAAGAAACATTTCGTATACTGTAAATTTTGGTATGGTTGTATTGTATATTATGAATATTATGAATCTCAGCGTAACTTAGCCTTGACCGATAGCTACCGAAGACTCACATAAACTGAATGCCTTCTAAGAAAATGGGTTACGCAATTCACTTTTGAACGCTATTTTAAACAGGGCAAAATGTACACGAACAATAATCCAAGTACCAGTTTAATTTCTTCTTTAGGTATTACCTATCAGCGTTAAACCCTTACTGGCTGGTTTAGACTGCATTTATGTGGCAATACAATATGTATTTCATGTTTTCGTATTATCAATGAGGAACGAACTCTTTTTCTACATGCAGCCTTCAAAAGGATATAAACTCAGCATATAAAGCATATTTCCCAATCGGAACTCAGACCCTCAGCTTCTATCTAGACAAAAATGGGAATTCAATAAATTATCAAATTTGCTTGCTTTAAATATGATATCAGCTCTCATCTTGATTAATCATATGTAAGATAGGTGTTGTAAGAGGCCACTAACAACGATTTCTTTGTAATCTAACAATATCTTGTTACTAAATAGCAATATCAGCAATACTACATATGCTACATACAACATTTTGTGTTTATACTTGGTTATTTAAATATAATTATGTGTGTAAGATGTATAAACTAAGTTAGCTAATGCAGTTTATACTTGTAATAGCCACTGTTATCTATTCTAATACAAGACAAAATTAAGGTGATGTGGCATCGTGGTCAAAAAAAGTCCGCGTAAAAAACAACAACAAAAAAAAAAAAAAAGAAAAAAAAAAGAAAGAAAGAAAAAAGAGAAAAGAATTCATGCTCAAATTTAAAATATTTTGATCTTCTCAAATTTGCTCGTGGTGTGGTTAGACTCACGAAAATGTCAGGTTATTAATATATCAATATATATGCTAAATTTGAATGATATTATATTTTGGTTTTGTGGGGACCATACACAATTTACTAAATGCAAAAATGCAAACATTTGCCGGAGCATGGGGGGTGGTGGGGTGGGGGGGGGGGGTGGGGGTGGAGTGGGGACCTGATAGTGAAATCTGGAGGATGAAAAGTCTTTACTGCGTGCTCGGTTGTGCACAGCAAACCGTGCATGCTTATTAATCTTTCATTATCTCTTACTTAGTACCAATTGTATATCTTAACTCAGAAAAAATGTGCTTTTTAACAGGATGAAACCAGTTGTCCAGAACCACACGAAATTCCATTGTTTCAATTCAGTTCATGTTACAAAATCGTACGCGATAAACCAGCTAAATCGGCATGAACATATAAGAATGAATTTTGGAATCCAAACTGAACTTTAATGACCCGACTACGTGACTACCGGGCGTGGTCAGCGCATATAACAAAACACTTGCATATGTAATAAAATCATTTGTTGATATGCATTTAATATTACATCGTTGATCTGGTGTTCTATACAGATGTGTAAATCCGTGTCTCCATATCGCATACCCAGGCTGGAACTAATTGACATCTGCGCGTAGATATTCTCCAATGGACCGAATTGAGCCTTTATAATACCACTTTTTTTTTAATTCCATTCACACTACATAGATAAGAATATACGGAAAGCGTAAAAGAGTAGGTATGGCATAAATATAAAACCCCATGTGTGTTTTGTTCCAAGTCGGAGTGGTGGGGGGGGGGGGGCTCATTTGATGTGGCGTATGAATACATCTCGGCCTGACGGCCTCGACGTATCACTAAGCCCTGCAAAACTCATCCTTTCCGTTTTCTCGTGTATTTGTGTGCGTGTGTGTGCTTTGGATTCAAATAATTTCTGTCACTGATGATACATTTCTTAAATATTTATTTATAAAATTCAGTATAAGATAGATGCCGCAAAAATGTTCCATTCATTATGTTGTTCATCACATTTTACCTTAAATTATTTGTTTTTATTAATTTGACTAAGCTGATTTACAGTAATTGGCACTCATTTGGTGCCCAGAGCCGCGGTGGTTAGCTTGCCGGACTTTCGACCGAAAGGGTGCGGGTTTGAATCCTACCATCGGACCAGTCTGGGTCAGCTACCCTGGTGTGTCATTGTACAAGGCACTTTAATCCGATTGCCTCGGCACTAAATAACCTACTTGTGTTGCTGTGCCGTAAAGCACCAAACCAAACTAAACCAAATCAATCATTTGGTGTCCAAGAGGTTTAACTGGGAGAGAGTAACCATTCATTTTCCAGAAACGAGAATAACCAAAAACATGTTGCGTTAAAACAGAGACACATATAACACAGATATTTCTCTGGTTAAAGTAAATGGATGCTCAGATGCAAATTTGTGAACAGGAGAGACATAATAAAGTTTGTATGCCGGAAAAAGGCGGCAGAAATCGAAAAGGTTCGAGATAGCATAAGCTACAAAGACGATTTATCATTCTACAATCTGTAACTCAGTTTCAATAGTAGCACTTGCCATATACGTATCTATGAAACACGGCAAGAATGTCGCCAGTGAGGTAAATTTAGAGGGGTCTTGGAGATAGCTAAAACTGTAATACACCCCGGTAGTAGCTTTAGAGGGATCTTTGAGATAGCTAAAACACATCAGCAGTAGGTTTAGATGGAACTTGGAGATAACGTAACAGCAACAACTTTAAGTCAAAATTATGAAATTATGAAGTTATCTCTAGCAAAATAATTGACGCTGCTTTCTTTTAATTATCCTAAATTAAAATCCATGGTAGATAACAAGAACTGAACTTTAAACATTTAATTGGCTTCTCAGTTATGGACCCATTTACACAGTTCTACTGGACGATATATGTTTTCTACTTGGCTGGATTTGTGCAAAAAACGAGTAAGCATTCGATTTCCGGAATATGTGTCTGATATTATGTTTTCATAGAACCCGAAAATAACTTTTGTTAAAGAGGTTAGTTCTTTCTGCTCCATACCAGATCTCACTTCATGCATGCGCACAGCGGGGTTAGCATCTAGCATACTGGTCTCAAGTGAGACCCATGAGCCTCAGTTGACAAATAAGTAGATTATATTGAAGCCCCCCCCCCCAACTGTTTAACATAATTTTCCATGCTAATGAACCGTTAGCTCTGCAGATTTTATTGAAGAAACCTAATTTGATTTTATCTATATATCCATCAACTGTCCACAGCCCAAAACTACTAATTGTTGTCTCTTTGGGTGAGCGCTGATCGAGCCCTATAATTATTCTTGCAGCTTTTCTTTGGCAGACTTCTAGGTCATATACCTGCGACTGGCTCAAGTCTGACCATAATTCACATCCGTATGACATTGCTGGTAGTACTATTTTAGACCAGATTTTAGCACTATTAATTGGGTTCATACCGTCCTTTCCAATGCCAATTCCAACAACGGAATAAAATACTGATCTTCCCTTTTCACAAGCACTTTTCACTGTAGCAGTATTAGAAAGGTCAGAGGAGAGAGTAACCCCAGCATATATTCTAGAAGAAGCTATTGGAATCAGCTTATCTCCGAGCATGAATGTATTTTCTTGCATGAATTTTTTCTTTGAAAATATGACCATATTGATTTTATCAGCATTGTACCGGAATCTCCACTTCGATGCATAGTCATGGAGGCTGCGAAGCAAAATACACATAACATTCGACGATGAGGATAGCAGGGTTGTGTCATCAGCTAGTAGAACACATGGAATGCTTAAAGTGCCAACTTGTATTCCAGATTTTGTTGACTCCAATGACAAAATTAGATCATTTTTTATCATGACTAGGAATAACCATGCTGATAGCGTCCTTCCTTGTCCTACTCCTTGGTTGACTGCGTATGATTTCGAATGTTGGCCGTTGAGCAGAACAAGGGCCCTAACATCTTGAAAAGAATTACGGATCAATCTCCACAGTTTACCTTTAACTCCGAGACAGAAAAGCTTATAAAAAAGGCCATCATGCCATACCGCATTAAAGGCCTTTGCATTGTCCAGGAATACAGCATATACTTTTGAGTGACCTTCAAAATAGTGGGCTACTCCTTCTTTTATAATAAAGGCTGCAGTAATTCCACTGCATTCGTTTCGGAATCCCTGTTGCAATTGGTGAGGGAAATTGATCCTTTCACTAAATTGAGTTAGTCTCTTCAACAGTATTTTTTCAAATACTTTTTGAAAAACGGAAACGATTGAGATATCTCTATAGCTATTCATATCTAATTTATCTTTTTTCCCTTTGAAGATAGGTATAACATTTACAGTTTTAAAATAGTCAGGATACGTTTCCAAGGAGATGATGCAATTGTACACATGGCACAAAATGTATGTATGTATGTATGTATGTATGTATGTATGTATGTATGTATGTATGTATGTATGTATGTATGTATGTATGTATGTATGTATGTATGTATGTATGTATGTATGTTTTTCTCTGTCCATTTTATATTCAGCAAACCTGTGTTTCTTTATCAGTGATGAACAATGGAACCACAAGGGAGAATAATGAAGTACCGTTTTATAGCAACTCTCTCTCTCTCTCTCTCTCTATATATATATATATATATATATATATATATATATATATATATATATATATATATCAGCAATATTTGATATTCAATAAACACAGCACTAAACGGCTTTAGTATACTGCAGACAATTAGATCAATTAGATTAGTTCACATTGAATATCTTATCATTTGAAACTGTTTGAATTCGCTTTGGACTTAACTTGTCATTTGGAAAATATTTAGATTGTTACGGAATCATACCTTTTTATAATGATTTAATTTACTAATTTATGATCTCTGTTTTTAGTCTGAATAGGGGTTAGCATATCAGTATAGATACGACTAATGCTCGATCAATAAGTGGTCACATGATCAATTGCGCGGGAAAATGAAGTCGACCTAGCTCTGTATTTTTGGAAATCAACATTGAAAGGTCACATTCCATTCTGAATCAATATTTTGTTTACTCTTTAAGATTTTAGTACACTAGACCTTTGGGTAAATGACGCGTAACCTAGTTCCTGATTGGTTCTTAGAGGGTTGTGTTATTTTGAAATACCATATTATTAAAGACGGAGAAAGGATATTCCCTTTTAATTCTGCGCACTTAGTAAAGATATATAGGGAATAATCTTGGGAATTATCATTCTTTACAATTGCTTGATCGAAGAGAGGTTATTGAAATTATTCAGTTCAGTGTGGAATTTATTTAATTAGCAATTCATCTGAATTACTATACAGCTCCGTGGAATTATCGGACATTATTCTAAAACTTGTGAGATTCCAGACTTGCAAGGATTATTTTGGATTTTATCAGAACTTATCTACTTCAACACAGTGCAGGCTTTTTCATTCGGAATACCACATCCGGATTATTTGGATTAACATCAGGAAGTGAACTTTAAAACAATTTAGGACTTTTTAGGATATTCTATACTGTAAGTTATTTTAATTCTTTCACTTTGATTATTTGTTGAACTATTTTAATTCTTTTAATATTTTAGGAAATTAAAGATTTGCATTTTAATCATGAAAGCTTGTTTGTGTCTTTTATTCTGTTACATTACCCCTAGAGTCGTAACATGATTTTGAACAGGATGTTTATGGATAGAAAACTATCAGTAATACCTCTTTTTTATATCACATCATCATTAGAAGAGATGCTTAAAATACTACTTTCTTTAACATTTAGAAGTGACAAAGTGTTCCGTTCTATTTGACTACCTAATTTTGAATTTGTAATGCATGCGACACATCATGTCGTTTTGTGTGTGGGTGTGTTTTTTTTTCTTCAGTTTATGAGGGTCGAAAAAGGTTATTAATAAGTGTATTGAAATAACAGATATAAGCTAGTGATGATGTAATGGTTACATATATATATATATATATATATATATATATATATATATATATATATGTATATATATATATATATTGAAAATAAAAGCAGCAATAATACTGAGTGTATGTGTTACGGCAATAGTGTTGCAAAAAGTAGTATTTTGTTTTCACTATCTATAATACTAGTAATAGTAGCTGCAGCGGCAATAGTGGCTGTAGTAATCATAATAGTAGTGTTTTTTGTTGTTGTCGTATTTGCAGAAGTAGTGCATACAACATTAGTAAAAGTAATAGCAGCAGGAGTAGCTGTAGCTGCTGTTATTGTTTTATGTTTGCTGTATTAGCAGAAGTAGTATATACAGCAATACTAGTAGTAGAAGGACGAGGATCTGTTGTTGTTTCTTATTGGTGCATTAGAGAAATAAAATATACAGCAGTCCTAGTAGAAGGACGAGGAGCTGTTGTTGTTTCTTATTCCTGTATTAGCAGAAGTAAAATATACAGCAATACTTGTAGTAGCAGGACGAGGAGCTGTTGTTGTTTTCTTGTTGCAGTATTAGAGAAGTAAAATAAACAGCAGTCCTAGTAGAAGGACGAGGAGCTGTTGTTGTTTTCTTGTTGCTGTATTAGCCGAAGTAAAATATACAGCAGTCCTAGTAGAAGGACGAGGAGCTGTTGTTGTTTTCTTGTTGCAGTACTAGATAAGTAATATACACAGCAGTCCTAGTAGAAGGACGAGGAGCTGTTGTTGTTTTCTTGTTGCAGTATTAGAGAAGTAAAATATACAGCAGTCCTAGTAGAAGGACGAGGAGCTGTTGTTGTTTCTTATTGCTGTATTAGCGGAAGTAAAATATACAGCAATACTAGTAGTAAAATGAGGAGACGAAGGAGCTGTTGTCTTCTTGATGATGCATTAGCAGAAGTTGTTGTACATATAGCTGTTACGACTCTAGGTAAAACAAATGTACCAGAAAGAAAGTGAAACCAACGATGTAAGTAGTATCAACAAGCAATTAATTTCCTTATAATACAAAGTGAAATTCAAAAGATGCTTACAATATTGTGAATCAAATTCCAAATAACCTTAAATATCCTAATCACAAGTCCAAAATATAGAATCTTCCGAATGAGTTCCATTAATCTTGAATGTCTTTAAATGAATTCACGAAAGTCCAAAGTAATGTATTAATTCAAAAGTCAATGAGCACTTTAGTAATTCTTCCAATGAATATATATTAAATAAATAATTCCTCTCGAATTATATCTTATTTCAACAGCACAATGTAAAATCTGATCACAAATGGATTCCCACAGACTGATCTAAAACAGGAATGAATTATTTGTTTACCAAATCCCTATGTATACACATTTTACACTTAACCTATATCAACAGGATGTGAAGCAATAAAATGGGGGGGGGGACAGTCTAACTGTAAACACGACTGACCTTGACCTCTAATGCTAAGTAAACATCCTGTTTACTAGTGACCAGAATCTAAAGTGCAACTTACCTCCATGGACTAGATGTAAACACACTTTACAGACTAAATATACATAATACCTCCCCTCATAAAGATAAAGAAAACTGTATGCAATAAAGCTTTCTTTTACATTTTTGTCAAATATGCATATAACAAACAAAATTACATAGGAAGATGTCTTATGTATAACACTCAGCTTAATTACACAAAATATACACCCAATAAAGCAATATAATACGTCTTTACACGTGAGAGTGCATATGCAATCACATTGTCTTTTTCCCTGATGTGTCTAATGTCAATGTTGTATTCTTGCAGCTTTAAACACCACATCAACAATCTTTGATTCGTATTTTTCATTTTGTTAATTAAAATAAGAGGATTGTGATCACTGAATGCAACAATCGGAGAAAGAGCTGAACTGACTTACACTTTAACATGTTGCAAAGCCAATATCAAAGCCAAACATTCCTTCTCAATTGTGGAATAATCGTTCTGGTGCTTAGATGATCCACACCATTTTTATCTTCTTGAGTCAATACTCCACCAACCCCTACATCAATTGCATCAACAGACATTCTAAATTATTGGTTGAAATGTGGTACTGAAAGAATCGGTGCACTCTCAAGTATGGCCTTAAATTTGTCAAAAGATTCCTGACATTTGTCAGACCAATGAAACTTGGATTTCTTACTCAACAAATTTGTCAGAGGTTCAGCAATTATGGAAAAATTTGAGCAAAATTTTCGATAATATCCAGCCATACCCAAGAATTGCATCAGTTGCTTTTTACTACATTGAACCGGGAATTCAGAGATGGCCTTCACCTTAGCTTCTACAGGTTTAACTTGACCTTGTCCCCCAATATGTCCTAAAAATGTGACACAAGCATAGCAAAACGTACTTTTGCTTAAATTAACCGTCAGATTTGAATCACTGAGTCGATCGAAGAATTTCCTAATGGTTTCCAAGTGATCTTTCCAGGTGTCGTCGTAGATGATGACGTAATCGATGTACGCGTTACAATTATCTACACCAGATGTTAACATGTTCATAAGACTTTGGAATGTTGCCGGAGAATTTTACATTCCAAAAGGCATTACTTTATACTGATAAAGCCCATCTAGAGTTACAGATGCCGAAATTTCTTTTGCTCTTTCCGTGAGTGGAATCTGCCAAAATCCTTTTAGAAGGCTAAACTTGGTGACATATTTCGCATTTACAATTTTGTCGATGCAATCATCTATTCTTGGCATTGGAAATGAATCCGTTTTGATGACACTGTTGACTATTCTATAGTCAGTACACATGTGGAATGTATCATCTGGTTTAGGCACAAAATACAAGGTGAACTCCAGTTACCTTTCCTTGGTTCTATAATATCATTCTCCAGTAAATACTGAATTTCTTTTTTCAAATATTCCTGCTTGAGAGGATTTATCCTATAAGGATGCTGTTTCACAGGTGTAGAATCTGCAATATCAACGACATAATGGATTTTATTTGTTCGTGTTGGAACATCAGAAAAAAGTGCTCATACTCATGTAATAGCTGTTTTAGTACATTCCTTTCTTGCTGTTGTAGATGTGAAAGTTTCTGGTCCAGATTATTTAATATTTCTGAATCCTGCAGTTTGGTTAAAACCGAGTCACTACGGTCAGATTGCATTCCATCCTTTACATCCTCGCTGTATGGGATAGGTACAGCTACATTGATTGAATTAACTGGGCTATCTCTGTCAAAATACTTCTTTAACATATTTATGACAAGGTTGTTTCTGTTTCCGCCTCCCAGGAGTGTTAATGATATAATTTAAGTCATTTACTTTCTATTCAACTGTAAAAGGACCATAAAAGTTAGCCCAAAGAGGATTTTAAGGTATGGCAAGGAAGACAGAACTTTATCAACTCCTTTCCTTCGTATTTCTGTAATACATTAATTTTATTTTTGACTGAGTCGAGTGAAGATTAGTTCTTGCTACTTCACAAGCCTTTGACAACTTATATTTGAAATCAGAGACATAGTCAAGAAGATTAATCTTTGAATATTCATTTGAAAGAAGTTTCTCTTTCAATAACTTCAATGGTCCACGGACAGTATGTCCAAAAACTAGTTCAAAAGGACTCAAACCCAATGATTCTTGAACTGATTCCCTCACAGCAAACAACAGCAAATACCAACATTCATCCCAATCCTTTTCTGTACCAAAGCAATGTGACCGACTTATATTCTTCAAAGTGTAATGAAATGTTTTCAAAGCCCCTTGACTTTCCTGGTGATAGGCAGAAGATTTAAACTGTTGGATGCCTAATTCATGCATAACTTGTTGGAAAATTCAGGACATAAAATTTGACCCTTGATCAGACTGGACAGATTTGGGAAGGCCTACAAGTGTAAAAAAAAAACTTCACCAAAGCTTTTACAATTATCCCATTTTTTACAAAGCAACGATCTGTGCCTTCTGTGGCTTTTGTTTTACTAATAGACCTCTGAAACAAACAGGAGGTCTCAGGATCTTACTCCTGTTCGACAGTGAGTGATTTTCTTTTGTCACCCTGATTAGAATAGAGAGAATGAGTTGTAAAAAGAGGATCACCCCGATCAATACCTATTGATTGATCAATACCAGGAGAAAACGTGACCTCATCAAAGGACTGACCAATAAATGTGTCAGCAAAGGAATAATTTTCTGATCAACATTATTCTCAAGAGCTCTTATTGCCGTAGCTCTGGTAACTGCACAAACAGGATACAAATCAGGGATTTCAATCTCATTATGATCAACCCTTTGATCCAAACAAGGCTTGTCAGTTACAAGTGGATTAACCACGACCTTATCTCCAGCTAGGTCATTGCTCAGTAACAAATGGATACCTTCTATAAGCAAAAAAGTAATTGCCCCAACAGTCACTGGTCCTAAAACTAAGTCTGATGCTAAATTGACACAATGGAGGGGAACATTTACAAAGCAGCACTCTACTTCCTGAATAAGAACACTTTCACTAGAAGAAGACTTCTCAGACAAAGGCAAAATACCTGATAACAAAAGACTGAGAAGCTCCTGTGTCCCTTAATATTTTAATACGGATTGGTTTGATGAATTGCCAATAAGTGATATAGAGCCTTCTGACATGAATGGTTCGTAAGTCTTCCAAATAGAATCAGACTTGGGTTTGTTTGACCCAACAAATGTATTGCTTTCAATACAAGACCGTGACCGTGACCTCTTTGAAATAACTCTGTCTTTACTATGTTGCTTACTTTTCAACCTGTAGCAATCAGAAATGAGTTACCCTTTGTTTTTATAATAAGTGCACGTAGGTTGAGGTAAGGATTTCTGATCAGTCTTATCAGATGTTGGATTCCTAAAAGTTTTACACGATTGAAATTTGGAAGTACTCGTATGAGACTGCGATGGTTGTTTTACCAAAACCCTGCTGAAAGGAAGACTTACTGACAAATGAAACTTTGTGACTTAAGGAATGATCATTAGCCATGCGAGCAGCATTTTCCATAGATTCCACTTTTTGCTCATCGAGATAGATCTTGACATCACTATGGATGCACTTCTTGAACTCTTCAATTAATACCAGCTGTCTGAGGTTATCGTACTCTTTATCAGCCTTCTTGGCTGAGCACCACCTATCAAACAGTTGTTCTTTTTCCCTTGCAAATTCGACATGGGTTTGTTCAGTTTCTTTTCTACAATTCCTAAAACCCTGTCGATATGCCTCAGGTACCAACTCATAACCCTTCAAGATATATTACTGACAACATCATAATCAACACTCTGTTGTACCGACAGTGAAGTGTAAACTTCACGAGCTTTGCCAATAAGTACACTTTGTAGCAACAAAGTCCAATGCTCTCTGGGCCATTTCAAGTTTTCAGCAATGTTCTCAAAGTGAAGAAGGTATTTATCTACTTCTGTTTCCTGAAAAAGGCGGTAATAACCTTATATATCTGGTAATATCAAAACCTGAACAACTTGTGTGTAAAGGGGGGAGGTGAGTGCTTCGTTTGCCAGTTCTAATCCTCTCACTCTCTCTGTGTACATTTCTCTCTCTCTCTCTCTCTGCATCTGCCTCTGCTTCATTTCCCTCTCCTCCTTCTCTCTCTCTCCCCTCTTCTGCTTCTCTCTTTCCCTCTGCATTTCCGCTTTCTTCATTTCCCTCTGCTCCTTCTCTCTCTTTCTCTGCATCTGCATTTGCGCTTCCTTCTCCTCCTTCTCTTTGTGAATTTGCATCATTTCTCTCTGAAGCTGAAGCTTTCTTAATTCCAATTCTATCTGGTTTTTACTCTGTAATTTCCTTAATTTCCTATCAGAAGGAGATTCAAACTTCCCAATCAAACCCAAAGCACTATTATCAAATATTTCCTTTCCCACCAAGTACTGAATCAAAATATTCATAATTTCTTGCTTTGTTAAAGACGCTTTCGCTTCAGAAAGATCATTATGTCTAGCAAGCTCGAGCAGCTCATCCTTTTTCATAGACTCTAACCGTACCTGGGTAGGATTTGAAACAAAGTTCTCAACATTAGATGACACTGTAAATGTGTGCTGGTTTCACTAAAGATTTCGCAAATGTGTGAAATAAAAATCTTTACTAGGGACAATAAAAAGTACGAAAGAAAGTCAATTTAAATTTTAAAGGCAATTTTTTTTATATCTCTGAAATGTTTTAGACAAATTCAGATCCCGGACGGGCCCCCGCTTTCTGTTTTACGACTTTATGTCTGAAAAAAAATGTAACAGAGAGTGAAACCAACAATATAAGTAATATCAACAAGCAATTTATATCCCTACAATACAAAGTGAAATTCAAAATACTTACAATATTGTGAATCAAATTCCAAATAATCCTAATTATCCTAAGCACAAGTCCAAAATATATCTGATTTCAACAGCGTTTCGTTAATATGCATTGTTGTACTAAATAATGATTCCTTCATTTATTCATATGACCAGACTGTTTCTAAATAAGTAAAATAAGTGACTTCACTAGATAATCTAAATGAAGAAATAATCTTGATGCCAATTGATAAGGATTGTCTGCCATGAGTAATGTGAAGAATTCTGGAAGTGCCTCTGTTCTAGGGGCGCATTAAGGACAAAATCATGGTTTCTTGTGTTAAGATCGTAATTAATGTGTCAGTCTGCATGACAACTGTTCTTGGATACTGGTGCAATTCTTTGTGACAGTTTTCAATAATTGGCATTTGATGTGAAGAATACTTCGTTGTCATTTGCGAAAGCTGTTTTATTTGTCTTTGAATTGTAATTGTGGTATTTTGTTCCGACTTATCAATTTTGTCAATCTGATTTTGGTAACGATATGGAGATAATTATCGACAATAGCACCCCAGCGAGAGAAATGTATCGGAGCAATCCCTGTGTAAAAATGCAAATTAACTTCAGAAACTAACATTTTGTTTAATATTTACTCGAAAGAATATTTAAAACCATACAAATAGATTACTCGATAAAAGGGCAATGTTCTCCAACGACTGATATATATCCTCGATATAGTTGCACGAAACTGATAACATGGTTTAGTAGATAAATAAATTAAACCTGATAAAATATTGCTTCTGTTACAGATTATTAAGACCTCGTGCCTTAAGAAATATTGAACATGTTTATAATTTCAGTAACGGCAGGAAATTTGAAGCTGTAATTAGTCTTCTGCTGCCTAACAGTCTTGGCCATAGAATTTGTTATAGCCCTTGTTTGACCAACATTGTTTTCTCCGGATTTGTTTTGCTTCCCTGTCGATCAAGGATGTTGGATAATATGTGGTGCAAGGAATGCATTCGTTCTACCAGATGACGAGTGAAAGATATCAACATTACTTCAGTAACTTAAGTGTTATCTCGTCGTTTTTTGTGTTTTTTTTGTGCTGTATGCTTGAAGAATAAAACAAACAACTGTAATTATCATCATTATCTCGGATACAAAGTGCGGGTATCCAACTTGTTTGTGGTTTCTCTAAATGAAGGGAGTAAGCCCAAGCTGAATTCTCCAGAACTCCTACACCTGTGGTTTCTCTAATTGAAGCGAGAAATCTGT
Source organism: Margaritifera margaritifera (assembly GCA_029931535.1). Classification (NCBI taxonomy): domain Eukaryota; kingdom Metazoa; phylum Mollusca; class Bivalvia; order Unionida; family Margaritiferidae; genus Margaritifera; species Margaritifera margaritifera. The sequence continues at coordinate 1,118,447 of JAQPZY010001360.1, forward strand.
ACAAAAACTACTCCCCCCCCTAAAAAAAACCCCAAAGCAAACAAAAGAAACAAATAATAACTAATATATATATATATAGTTCTCTCCCAATATGTCTGCTCAGTGATGTAAATATGAAGAAAGACGTTTAGTTTTCACCTGTAAATTTTGGAATTAACAAATTATTGAAAGATTCCTACCAAGTGCTCCTTCAGGTTTAATGTTGTACTAAATATTCATAAATGTTAGACTAATATTTTTTGTATTGATTTTAGTGTTTCATAATAATATAAAGTGTTTAAAATGCCAATAAGAGTGGATCAGCCAGGTATAATAGTATTTTTTTCCAGAAACCTACGCATTTCCTCTTGTATATTCAATTGCATAATTATGTAGCTTATGCTGAATCCGCATAATTTGTTTAACTAAGGACGTTTACTTCCAGCTGTTCTGTCCAGTCTATATTCAATGTAAATGCATCATACCTACTCGTTCTTTATTCCCACTTTATCTTTTTTTTTATTTCGGACGCGTAAAGAAATCGCTTGTGAAAATAAAATCATGTCAGCGAAAAACAAAGTCGCAGGTAAAAAAAAAATTTTTTTCTTCCGATGAACAGAATCATCAAAACCCCCACAGTAAATTCGGATGTAACGAAAATTGGATATTACGAAACACATCATGGTTTTCCTTCGGACGACAACTGGGTGTATTAAATTTGAACAAAGAGAATAAGTAGATTTTAAAATAGTGTTTATCTCCACCACAGTTATCAAAAATATTTGAGATTTTTAGTATACTTATAACTGGTATACATAAATTTAGGGTATAATTTAGGGTAACACGACATGAAGTAATAAATTGTGTAAGAGAATTCATCCACGTTCTTTATTTGTTTCTGTTTTTCTTGGCTTTTCATTTTGGCCATTTATTTGAAGAAATATAACAGAAAGAATAACTTTGGTAACAGGTAACAATTATCATTTTTGATTACTCTTATAAGTATGGAGTGATATATATGTTGGCATATGATTATTAACTAACTCCTTTCACAATACAAAAATATAAAACTGCCGAATTAGATATTTCCGAAATTTTGATATTATGACTTATTAACTTTAGTTTGTACAGCAGACCAAATGAGCGAATGTTTTATGCCTGTTGGTGAGAAGAATTTCAATTTTGTGTTTTATAAATGGTCTAGATTGTTTGACAACTTGTTTCCTGTATGATTGCGCATCCAGACAATATAAGCAATCGGCGATGACTGCTCATATTACCCAGTAGAACATCGAAGGACGGTAACTACTGATCCCAGTACACCGTGCTGGAATCTGGGAGGCTTAAAGGTCTTCATTTTCTTTGTGCTAATACAACAATATGTTCAATTGTAAATGGCATGAATCATTAAAGTGTCAGACACTTTAATCTTTATCTCGGAAAACGTGATCAAAATAAAATCAGTGTATAAATAACTTGCAGAACCCCAAAATACTGATGGAACAAAATCATTTACTAATTTATCTAAAGCCAAATTAAAACTCTGATTGCTTTTTAGTTAAGCACTCGTTTACTAGAGAACTTCCGGTTCATTTCCGGTAGCATACAAAATAACAATTTATCACATAGTTGGTACACTTTACATAGAGTGTGTGAAATTTAATATTTTTAATATGTTAACATGTTAACATATAACTTTATGTGAATCTGATTGATGCAAATAAGCCCATGAATTTTTTGCGCAGTATTCTCTTTACTGATTGGCTGCGACCGTGGGAATTTTCTTTACCCCGCCTTCTGGAACTTTTTTTTAATTATTACTATCAACATTTTGGCGGCCATGTTTCGAATTACCCATGGGGCATTGAGAAAAAAGTTTACGTCTGTCGGAATATGCCCAATTTACTCCTCAGGGGCTCGTTACAAATAAAATTAAGGGCATCGGTCAATGGATAGAGGGCTGGGGGTATAAACCTGTAACAGGGTTTAAATGTTAATCTATAGGAGCAAATAAACTAGCCTCTTTTTAGAGAAGAATGTGGACAAATACTGGTCTCCCAGTTGACAGAAAGTTTGCTAACTACAGCATTGTTCCAAATCAAATAATGCACATATCCGGTCACAAATACAGTAAATATGGAATTACTTCACTCAGCAACATCTTTAGTCTAGATTTAGTACAATTTGTGCATCCAGTAATCATCCCTTCATATGACTATACAACACCTGGATTGCTACTTTTCTGCCGTATACAATTACTGCATGTATAGTAGTAGACACACTTTAGGTGGAAACATTGTAAACATGCTCATCGACATCAAAGGTATATGGCTCATCTAACCTAATCCGAGTGAACTGTGTGATATCACACAGGAATTTCCATCGGAGATCCAGTGTTGAAAAATGATGTTGTCTGTGTCAAATGTTCTATTGATTTTGAATGACAGTTGCTCTTTGAATTATAATTTGTAAACAAATCTACTTTTAAATGTTACTAGTTGTAGAACTGCGCATTATTAATTCAACTAGCGTCTGGGACTATTTTTGTTTACAATTGAAAGGTGCAGCGTCTGAGCCACAAGAAACAAAATTATTCTTTTTCTTCCTCTCTAAACTATTTCCATCAAAGTAAAAACTATGTGATAAACAGAATTTCAAATGGGCAATGATTTAATATTACATTTATGAAACTCGTTGAATAATTTCCAGCTTTTGTTCGCCAAGGCTCGCACAAGCTGGAAATTATTCAATTCGTTTCATAAATTCAGTATGAAATCATTACCCATTTGAGATCCTCTGTTTATCGCATGACTACTGTGATATTCACGTTAATATACTCGTATCATAATTTTGATATGATACGTGTAATAATTCTTCATGACGTCACAAATGACGTCATAGCGTTATGCAAAGGAAAGGAGTAACGACCGGGTCATCCGATTGTATTTCAAAATCATTTGACTTGCACTATTCTGCTGTTTGGTAAAATAAAATCAGTACATTTCGTCATGTGTAAATAGAATCTAGCAATATTTGCTCATTTCAATTGAAATGTATGAAACTCGCCTAATAATTTCAATCTAAGATAAACATTATTCGACTCGTTTCATAAATTTTATTTGAAAGATGCCCTCATGTAAAATCTTCACTATCATCAATAAGAATGAAATCTATAGGGATATTAGTGAAAATTAATTACCAACATACACATTACTAAGTTTGTCACCGTCAGTTTTTTCTTTCTACTCAATTCGACTAATTTCTCTCCTCTCTCGTTTCTTCTACTTGATATTCATTTAATTTCTCTGAGTCGATTAGTTCCTCCATTTGTTCGTACATGTCGTCTATCACATCGTCTTCACTTGCTGACGTTGCCATTTGTACCTGCACAATCACCAAATCTCTCGGTTCTGTTTCAACTTTTATCATCAACAATCTATGACTATGCGGTACTACGTTTGTTATCCTTTTACACGGATTTCGTTGAATGACGACCTTAGAGGCCTTGCACCCTCCACTGTCTGACGCGACATATATGACCTTCTCATAGATCTCGTTAACGTCGTTTGCTTTGCTTTTTTTCTTTGTCATCTCATTGCCTGTATCTTGGGAAATAGTGTTTTCCCGTTGCCTTCCCCGACTGCTGTGTGAGCCTTTCACAGAGTGTATCCATTAATTACCTCGACGTACAGTGTGCCATTGACCCTACTGTTCGGTTCTTCTGCCGCTGACTGTATCGTTTAGCACTCCTCATACGGTAGCGACAGAAGACTATCTGCCAGACACTGGTGGTGACAAACAGATGTTTTTAACAAGAAGAAAGGAGAATATACACATGGAAGAGCCCGGGTGATAGAGAAAGGTATTAACTTGATTATATATTAGTTCGGCAAAGATACAGAAACAGTGTTAAGAATTCATGCAATTATCCTGGTGCAGATGTTAACTCGGACTTGGTGATGATGAGAGCTGGTCTAAAACTTAAGAAAATTAGAAAAGGGAAGATTAGAAAAAAATGGAACCTCTAACGTTTGAAGGAGAATGATGCTGAATTTAAAGAATTGATCGAGAAAAGAATAACAAGCATGGAAATGGAAGAAAAAGACGTTAACAAAAGGTGGAAAATTTTAAAAGAAACGATTCTAAATAGCGCAGTGGAAACCATGGGATACAAAAAGAGTAATAACATGTAGAAACCATGGATAACTGAGAAAATGATCCAAAAGATGTAAGAAAGAAGGTAAGCAAAGAGGTTTAATACGTTAGAAGGTAAAAGGAAATACAGACAGCTTACCAACAAGTTAAGGAAAGAAACCGAAGAAGGAAGAGAAGAATGGTAGGATATGCAATGCTCTGAGTTGGCTACGCTGGACAAAATTTATAAAATGGATATTATGTATGCAAAAGTCAAGAAGCTTACCGAATCTAGAAAGGTTGTGAACAAAATCATAGTGATTAAGGATAAAGAAGGTGTCTTGCTTCAAGAAGTTGAAAAGATCCGCAACAGATGGAAGAATTACATTTAAGAATTGTATGATAACGAAGGCAACCCCAGAATGGAGGACATACATCTCAAAAATGAAGAAAGTTTTGGAGCTGACGAGAAACGACCTGAACTAATAAAAGCGGAAGTGAGCAACGCAATCAAGGAGCTCAAAGTTTGCAAAGCAGAGGGAGTTGACGGTATACCAGCAGAGTTTATCCAAAGTCTCGGAGAGAAAGCTGAAAAAGAGTTGCGAGTTCTGTGCAAAGGTATGTATACAAAATCGATAATAGTGACGCTGCAAAATAATCCAAACGCTGTAGAATGTGCAGACCACAGAACAATCAGTCTGATTTTGCATGCATCCAAAATCATGTTAAAAGTATTAATAAACCGGTTAGAAGCAAAAGCAAATTATTTCATAGGCAAGACTCAGTTTGGATTTAAGAAAGGACGCGGAGCGAAAGAAGCAATATCGGTGATGAGAATCCTGTGTGAACTAGGTGTAGAACATAAAGAGGAGCTTTCCATCTGTTTTGTCGATTTTGAGAAAGTATTTGACTGGGTTAAGTGAAAAAAGCTGATGGAAATTCTGAAGAAGATTGGCATGGATTGGAGAGACAGGAGACTCATTACCAAACTATACACACAACAGCAAGCATTAGTAAGAGTGGCAGATGGTAATTCCAGACCAGGACATATTGGACGTGATGTCAGGCATGGTTGTTTGCTTTCACCTTTACTCTTTTCCATTTACGCAGAGATAATGATGATTGAAGCAATGGAAGAAGTAATTAGAGTGGGAAGGATGTTAGGTTCACCGATGATCAAGGAATGATTTCAGGATCAGAAAGTAATTTGCAAAAGTTGATGGACTCCTTGAACAAATATGAAAAGATATACGACATGAAGATTAATGTGAAGAAGAACAAGGTCATGAGAGTTTGCAGAGAAGGAGGTAAAGATGTGAATATTACAATCGACCGAGAAAGAGTAGAACAAGTGAGAAAGTTTAGATATTTAGAATCTTTAATCTCAAATGATGGAAGGTGCAAAGATGAAGTAAAACAAGAATTGGAATGGCCAACAAGAGGAAAGAATTGCTAACACAACAAATGAGCAAAGATCTAAAGAAAACGATTGTCATAACCATTGTATGGAGTGTAGCCCTCTATGGCGCAGAAATGTGGACGCTGAGAAAGGAAGGAAAACAAAAGGCCAGAAGCATTTGAGATGTGGATATGAGGGCGCATGGAGAAAGTTAAGATGGAGTGACCGAAAGACAAATGAAGAGGTCCTAAGATTGGTCGATGAAAATAGAACTTGATTGAATATAATACTCAAGAGGAAGAAGACGTGGATCGGACACATTTTAAGAGGTGAAAGCCTGTTAAAAGAAGTCATAGAAGACAGAATGGAAGGAAAACGACCAAGAGGAAAGCCTAGAATCATGCTACTTGACGATCTCAAGGAGAATAACTCAAATGCGAACATGAAACGTAGATCTGGCACTTGTTTTGAATAACTTTAGTCATGTTGTATTGAAAAGAATTACAAAAAGGTGAAAATTTATTATAACTAAGCTCACGCAGTGTGGTATAATTTGGATGATTAGACACCGTGCTCTCATCGTGGCAATTTGGTCTTCCGGGAACAAGGAAAGTGCATCGTTCTCCCTTGCTCCCCGAAGTGAAAACCATTACAAAAATTTAAACCGAGTTTGTCTTGAATTCAATAATGATGAGTAGTCACTAGAGACTTTGAATGTGCATTAATTCTCCAGCTCCTCTGTAATGATGTGTTCATAAATAGCTCCTATTTTTTTAGTCATAAACATCTGAACTGGTCTACATTAGAAACTGTTTTCTCTGCCAAATGAATTGCATAAATACAGATAACTACGGTAAAGTGCCTAAGAATGGATTGTGGATTGGATTAATGCTAGTTACGACGATAAAATATATATTTTGTTACCAGGGCTGCATTTGTATTCTCGACCATAGGACAACAATAATTTCATGACACAGGGAGTTTTTTTTTAAAATTTTATTTTCAGCCTAGTATATGGTATTGCTCAGTTGAATAAATAACGCAGCGATTGTGACAGCTCGGAAAAGTAACACGATTCTCTCCCCCCCCCCTTTGTTTTTTAAAAAATATTTTCGAGGCGGTTATTATTTTACTTTTTTCTTAATGCCTGAACAAAAGCACATGCATTATAACTGAATATTACTCAAAACAAGATTTGCTGTGAAATTCGCAGTATCATAAAAGATTGTTATTATATGCCTTTTATGGCTATTCCTATGATTTGTTTTAATATGCCAATACAATTTGTGAAACTCATCAGTAGAGAAGACTCTTAGGAGTAGAATACATTTAGACAAGAGACCTTAATGAACTTGTAAAATATTGTGATATATAACCGTCCGCATGCGATCAAAACAGTACACATAAGTTCATGCTGTTGGCTGGGTGGACGACCCAGCTGTTTAATTCATTACAAATATATTCTGCAATCCAGTTTATTCAAACGACTCCTGGGACATGAAATACGTGTGGGTAAACGGAATGTGGTAGTTACAAGAATTGTTTTATACTAAATATACGGGGGACATACATAAATTCGGATAAGCAGACTATCTGTGTGAACGACTCTAAGAACACTTTTCCCTCTTGTTTTTAAAGCCACAAAGTTTACAGACGAGTATCGATGAAATCATCTATCAGTGTCAGCGGAAGTCACCTTCTTTCCCTAGGTACTTTCTGTGATACAAATATCAACTATACGAATGGCAATTTGTTTCTGTTTGTCAATTAATGTGCCTCTGATGCAAAATGACTGCGGAGCATTCTTGGCAAGTTTGCTGCTGTTATATACCTCGACGTTTAATTTGGATACAGCAGCAGAAACGTATTCTCACTATTTCCAAAATATAATCATCACTTTCATCTGAAGTCTAACAAATAGTAATAAAATGAACGCGAAGGCGGTCAATTGATGCTGGTTATATGGTACTTTGAGGGAAGTTCGAACAGGATATTCCTCACGAAAGACGTTCATCCTCTCTCCTATATCGATCGACACATTCTGCTATTTAAAAAGCACATAAATAAGCCGAATACACCATTCTCAATAGGGCGGGCTCTAGACAGTAATGTTTCTTGTTTGGGCGACTTTAATCATTGTATATGGACCGTACAAATGCTTCCTTTTCGACATATTATGCAATGTCAAGAGACAATTTCTTGCACTTATTTCAATATTTTGTTCAAGGATACGACGAATAAGCTTTGAAATGAAACTTTATCTGACTAAAGTAAATTATTCTGTTAGTATTTGATACAGTGTCTGTTGCAAGATAAAATAAGATATAATTAGAATTGCATTGCGTGGACACTCCAAATAATTAACAAGTGATCTTGACACTCACTGGATTATAGAAATGGTAGTATTAGTGAGGATTCAAGAAATATCATCAAGGTCAGTATAATTTCTTTTTAATAGAGGCTCTATATCTTTTGTTGGTATCTGTGAAAAGAAATACACAAAAAAATTTCAGAATATTTTAACAATTCTGTTGTTTGTTTGTTTTGTTTTGTTTTTTGATCGATTCATCGGTTTGGTTTCCTCGTTAAATTATATACAGTCATGTTTGTATATGTGTAAAGATAATTTCCTTCTCTAATTGCTTTGTGTTTGAACTAAAGCAAAACGTCCTAGCTTTCTTGGACCATAACGGCTTTATTTTAAGTAATTGAATCATTTTTCTTACTACTATTATATTTCTAAAATTGTGTGGATCCTACTACTCTGACGCCCTGCTGGGAGACAGAATTTGACATGCACAGACATCTGACCCTCACATGAGGTAGGCGAGATTTTGGTTGAACGAGACTACACTTTATCAGTCATGCAGTTGATTTTGATAGTATTATTTAAACGATATATTTAAATCGGAATGATAATAAGTCATGCACTTTCTTTGTTGCCGTCAGTCCTTCAAATGATAAAGACAAAAAACACATTTCGATTAAGAATTGGTTCGGAGTTTCAATCAATTAATCAAGCTCTCAATTAAACATTGACTCATTATACAATGTTATTTAAGTATTAATTTTCAATTTTGATTTCCATTTTTATTGGTAATATCATTATGAATTAAATATTCATCTTAGTTTTGAAAATACCCCAACCGTTTCTTGTAAAACCTGTTTGAATAGAAGAGTGGCATAGCTAGATCTAGCACTAGGACGATAAGAATAGAACACCGTCGTATGACCTATATATGGAGAGAATACACATTTACTGGCAAAATAATATCGATTATTAATAAAATAATAATCAGAGTCTTCTTACACTTACACGAATTTCAATTTTCTATAACCATGCATATCATCCTTATCGAGTGTAAATATTGTCATGTGTCATTGATTAAGACACTTAACACATTCTTGGGAATTCAAGGACATTTTGTCCTGTCTTACTGAAGTAGAATGTAAATTCCTTCACATTGTTTTAATCTCAAAACATTTTTCTGGACCTTTATTCCACTAATGTTAAATATTTAAAATATCATACACCTTTCTCTTGAAGCAGACATCGACCCGCTCGAATCAGCTAAACCTGTCTCAGTAGCATCACGACCTTTAGTAACTAAATTTCCATATCTATTACTGCAGCTGTCTTACTTATTTAGAGATTAAGAACTATTCGTAAAACGAGCAACTTTGCATTTATGACTTCATTATTTGGCATGTAAAGTAATTTTGAATCTTTTAGCCAACAACTGGACATTTATGATTTGCAAAATTTACTGATTTCTATGATTGTGTTGCGCTCGCATGACCTCCATGTGACAGTTAACTTGCCTATTTTAAATGATTTATTTATGTTATCATGTGAGTTTTTATTGTAGTAAATTAGTTGAATTTTAATGATTATGTTTGCGTCAGCACGGTTTCAGTAACGGAGTAGCAGAGACTATTGTTCAATGTTACGTTTTTTTTTTTTTTTTTTTTTCTTTTCTAGTTTTTTAGTTTATGACGAAAACGTTCCTTACTTAATGTGACTCAGAATCTATGTATTGATGCTGCACCGTAAAATTTAGTTACTTACATGTTATACAAATCTCACGATTTCACTGAACCGGAAATGCTCTAAGACATTTTAAGTTCGCTCACTACTGCGTCACACTTACCGATCTTCGTGAGACCGCATATCCTGCAGCTATGAACCGCCATATTTAAAAATGATATACAAATTTCGTACTTTTTACTAAGTATGCACTGCGCCTATATGAAGCCAGTAATTATCACTGCAGTTTATGGGCAGTTTCCAAACTAGCCATTATGACAATAACGTCGCTATTGTGCGAATAACTTAACCGACTAAACAATCGAAAGACAGAGATTTTACTAGTTACCGGCCTTTGATAATGGCTTGCCAATTTAGATCGTGTACCAGCAAAACATTTTAAGTCATTCAGTTGTTTCAGTGTTGTATCCAATTGTGTCACTTATTGTAAAGCGTTCCAGAAGCAAGTAGAAAACAAGAAACTCTGACAAGCATCTCACTTATAAGAGGTGCAAGAGGACAAATTAAAAATCAATTTAAATGCCCGTTTTACATATTACACTATTTTCCACAAAGTAAAGAAGATTAAAACCTCAATAGAACTAAATTTTCTTGGTAATTCTTTCCGTTTTCTATTACGCCTGCGTATAGATCTAGTACATGATTGAAAATAGAGAAACCAAGAATCGCTTGTCACAATATTGGCGACAGTGACCTATATTTAATAGGTGCGCTGATGTTCAAAATGTATTGAAATTATCGATTGATACGATTATTCACTATCTAAGTCACTTTGTCGTTTCATTTTTGTCATACTTTTTGTTTTTACTAAATATTTGAAATTCCAACAATTTGTATCTATCAATTTACGTGTAACATATTTCTAAGGTCCTTTTCCAATAACTGTTTCTTTAAAGTTGCAATGATAATGATTTGCATTTACATAATCAAAAATGTTTACATTGAGTTGATATTCTGAGACTAACAATCTGAATCAGCATTTCAGCGTCTAATAATTATACAGAGATAGATAGATAAATAGATAGAAAGATATGAAGGTAAGTAGTGTTATAATAGCAGTTTTGTATTTGTTTTAATTATATGATTGGTACCGATCTAGGTTAAAGCCTTCTATACCCGTTATGATTTTTCTTTCATTGAGCGCATGTTGTTTCGGGATGAGATTATAAACCCTAGCGTGAAAAGATTGTGTTTGGCATGCTGTTATTAACTTTTTATGCAAACAGTTACTCGACTTTTACTGTCTGCAAATCCACTACTCCTCGGTTGCGTATCTGTACCGCGGAGACAATGATGGTTTTTCATTTCAGCCAACACAGTCTTGAACTCGGCCGCGCTAATGATTTTATCCTCAATAGCCACAGAGTATAATTTACTAATTGTATTCGTGAATGCAGCCGTATCAAAATTATTTTGATAGCACCACCAGGGACACTGGTTACTGCCGATATAGCCTCGACAATAATTCCAAGACCAACAGTTGCTGCTGCAGCAAGCCCACAAATAGCATTTACAACCACACACCCGCATTTGTATTTCACAAGTGGCGCGGTTCTCTTGACAATTTCATCTTGCAGTTGCAGTTCCGCTTCGATTATTTTTTAACGTCGGTACATTTGATGGTCCATTATAATTCTTCTATTAATCATGTCACAGAGGAGACTAATTGCTCGAAAGGCTGACCTTGTTCAGGTGCAATACGCACACGCACTTCCAACAAAACATTTTTCTTTACTTCCAAAATCGTCATACAATCAAAGAAAATATCTTCCAGAGGAATATTTAGATCTCTGGCGATTGTGCGTTTCTGAGGTTTGGAACTACGTTCAGATTATGCCTTTGATTTGTACCTCTAACGGTCGTTTTTGTCCTAGAACTGTTACACGGACAAGTGTGTCCTTGATGAATAACAGTCGAGATCTTTCTCTTCTTAGCTGAGTCAATGTTGGTTTTATATATTCGTTGGGAACTTTAAAAGGGTTGATTTAGCGATGAATATTACTTCATCGTTGTAGAAACAATCCTACGATATTTTCACACTTGGTGGTGCAGTCAACGACCGGGCCTTTTCACGTGTAAATGCTATAACACCAAGCTGGCCTCGAGTTGGTAGTAGTACATCATGGTGATTCCAACAGACTGTTTCTATCTTAACCTCGAGTAAATTATATTTGAGCTTATTCGAGGGTCTGGTAACGTCACTCTGAAGCAGATATTCGTTGACAAGTGGAAGACAATTGCCATCAATGTTAGCATTCGATGTCAGCTGGTCCAACACCCCGTCGGCAAATTCCTCAACCACATGACCGTGGTCAGAATCCATTACTTATATGTAAGGATAAATCTAATCTTAAACACAAAACGACAAAGATGGTTAACTACCCTTCCGGATAGACGTTGAGTTCGAACTGAATTTCATCTCTGGCAACTAATGGCCTTGGTATTACATACGTATAAAATTCTTCAAACTGAGTTCTGTAACGACACGTGTTAGTGATGTAACAACACGCAGCTCATCATTTTCCAATATTGTCATTGTATCCCACTCGCCTGCATATCCACATAAGACGAATAAATAGGATCCAGACTCCTGCACCTTAAAGATGTGAGGTTTAGGTCTATCAAAAGTAAATTGACCACTTGTTTAAAACATCGTTTTTTCTCTCCTTCGCATGTCACTATTAGTTTGATATATCCCAGAGAAGTTACTACGCGTGGTGGTAAAGGCGCGTCTGTGATCTGTTCACCCACGTATTGTTTCGCTGTCGCAGCAATATCATCAGCATACTCTTTGATTGAGACCTTCGACACGCTAGAGACTCTGATTCCCCCGTTTTCAGTGATTTCGGCTAATTTTATAACGAGAGCGCCTTGCAGTCTTACAATAACAACTGAATGTGAACGTCGAACGTTTGATGTTCTCCAGTTTGATCTTGGAAAATCACAAGCACTACCGTTGAACACCACAACAAGGGCTGGTAAACTCAGTCAAATCCACTTTGGTGGCAAATCTGGTTAGATCTACATCAGCGCCGCGTCGTCGGGCAGTTGAGCTTCTGTAAATGTTAATTGTCATTTTGTATATTATTAACGTACTTTAATGTAAAATCAATAAGCACCGCGGGGTTGGTGAACGCTCGAGTGCACGCAACGCTTCAACAACAAGATGTCCACATATTGGCCCGTCTAGCCGAGTTTGTAATGGCGGCGTTGAATAAAACATTGGTTGTTGTCCACCACCTCGGGTTAAATAATCAACAACTTCACGTGGCGGTGCAAATCCGTATGAGTCAAAATATATAAGATGTCGAGGCGTTAACAAGTATATAACCCAATGAGTCCCAAGTCCTGTTGATGAATCCAGGTTAACAATGCCGGTTTCCCACTTGCTTGTGATCATCGCATGAGGGCTTTTTCATCCAGCATAAAGACACATCGGAAATGGTTGACTGATTTTGTCATCGCTAGTAACTTAAAATTGGTCAATGGACGGGCCAACGGCGAGGCCACAACCGAAGGCCACTTCCGCCATGAAACCTTTCATTTCCACGCCTGGATAATTGAACACCTTTTCCTTTTTCTATGTGGCCTCAAGAGGCTTTGCCTCCAATCGCCTTTTTCAAAGCCATTGCAGATGCAGTTCCAACAGTCATTAACACAGCTGCTTTTGCAACCGTAGGAGCCGCAGCCGCTAACAGCGCTGAAATGCCGCGTTAAATGGAAATATTCGACCAGATTTTGCATTTGTGCCACCTCTGACTTAGATAACTGTAATGTCAATGAGGTGTTTTTTCGTTTGGTCGCATTGAGCTGATCGAGTTACGTTTGGGTCAACCCTCATGGGGACAATTCCAGTTAACTTTTCCGGAGAAAGCCTAAATACCCCGCAATCGCTTCTTATTGCGCTCTTTATTTTCGCAAGCTGTTTTGGGGGCTAATACCAACCTTTACTTCGTGATACGATATTATTATTTACAAATGTAACAGGTTCAATTACAAATCTGAGAAATCACTATGAGTTTTCTATAGGTCCGTCAAGGATCCTAATTCGAACACCTACGCTCTCCAATAACATAAACTTATGGGAATATTGGGGGTACCGGCCAGATCAGTAACTGGACTGCCTGAATAGGTCCAGGTGTCCCAATGAAAAGTAATAAATTGGGTACAACGTACAAAAGTCGTGCTGGGAAATCTGCAGACCTGTGTCCATGTTTTGATGCCGGTCCTTGAACAACCACAGCTTGTGATATACACGTGCAACTTGATTGTCTGCGAAGCTAAGCAAAATTTCTTCGGTGGGTTCCTGATGTCCATTTAACCGCAGAGAAGCTTCAGACACGCCTAGTCGGTCAAATATCATCGCACTACCGGTTTGATCGTTAGCCCGAGTTGAATCTTGAAACACCACAGACACGTGTTTGGGTGCGTTGACGCCATGTTGGGTACTTATTTGTCATGTAAATTGCCCCTGAGTAGTAGTGTCTGTCTTTAAGTCTATGGTGAGTGCGAGAAATTACAGCGTTGACGCAGTTCCAGACCCCATAAACGACAACAAACGTGATTCTGTGCTCAGTGAAGGAATTAGCACAAGCATTAACAATGGTAATTTTGTCAACACAACTTGACCAGGTACAACGCCAGCGTCATGCCAAATTGCATCGTTGTTGATACCTTTATGGGTTAACATGACTGTGTGTTTGGCTCCAAAAATAACCTTGCGAATATGTCTACAAAATCCAAACATTTGACTGAGAGGAATCGCACACGAAAGCAACAATTGAGCTCCATGAAGCTGTTGTCGACGTTGTGCAAAGCCAAGGTTTAAATTCGGGTTTGTACTTTGTATAGGGGCACACCCAACACCAGGTCTGCAAGGGATACCAGCGGGTTGTGGATTCAGAAAAGCAGCCTGGTCAAGTTGATGCTGGATATACGGGGTATGATCTGCATTTTCGTCTTGAGTCTACATCATAGACGGTCCAACCGACCTTCCGTAATCGTCGCTGTATCTGTCGAGTCCGAGAATTGTCATGTAATGTCAACATTGTCAAGAATGGATTCGATTTCCTTTCCATCAATGGAATAACGTGCGCTGTCAAACAACGCCATGATGCCATTGTTAACAAATCCAACCTTGGCACCAGCGGGATAAAGGTTATTGTTGGCCTGTATCAGTTGTCACTCAATTTCCAAGAAGGTCTCACATGAAAGAAAATACCGAGAAGTGTCGTGCACTTGTAATTCTATTTTTAATGAGCGCTGGTCTCCAGCCGGGTACGAATAATACTGAAAATCTTTGATGCTGCGATCTACCATCACAGGCGCGTATATGTCTCACGTCGTTTAGGGTGCATCTTTGAATTGTGCCATTATCACTTATACATTATTGGTTTCGTCTAATATCTTTTGCGCGAAAACCGTACTCCGCTTGCTAATGCCAGATTTTCAATCACTGAATCAGCTATACGTTGTTGAGGGGTTTCATTATTGATTTTACTAACCGGGGCTGGCATTGTTGCTGTTGATGGGAATGTAACCGTTTTTGGTGGTGCTCGAGTCATTAATCGTAGTAGTCGATCTCGAATCGATTGAACCGCTTGCAAACCTAGATTTCTCAACCGATCCGCATCAACGTAACGTTTTTGATGCTATCAACGACTCGCATTACAACTTGCTTAGCGATTGGTGCAGCGCGCGATGACAAAGCCGCGAGCACTTTTGGGGCTCCTGTAAATCATCCCTGGACAACATCACCAAGGCCATTTCCGTAATATGTCATGTAAACAGGTCTTCTCGAGTAGACAACACGAACTGGTATCACACGTCCACGTACGACTGTCATTATATTTAAATATCAGGTCGATCTCTAATGTACAGTTGTATTGTCAAAGTCTTCCCACACAGGTCTAACATGTGCTCGTCCTGGTCCACAAGGGTAAAACGAATATGTGCCAACAAACTATTATGACGAAAATACAAACGAGTTATTCGCGGGGAAACCCCGCAAATGGCCGCGATCGAATATTAGGCCAACTGCGATAAACGCGCAACGACGTCAATGCAATCTTGAGTGTGTGTGATATACCTGCGATGATTTGTGTTGAAAAAGTCACGTAAAATTCTGGTTTCGTTGATGAGATAGTGATAATCGAGGTAACGCTCGGGATTGTATTATCAACGACACGTTGCAAAGCAGCATTGATTTCACGTAAGACGCTAAGTGTTTCAGAACTCATTATCGCGTTAGTCGTATAAATCATTGATGACTTCAACAAGTTCATGCATTAACAAGCGAAATGTCCCCAGGTCCATTGGTGAGCAACCGCTGACAAATCGATGCGGCCTCATTAATAACTTCTGGTAAGTTGTTGCCCACGCGATCCGACCCCACGAGTGTTTCTAACCGATCCGCAAGGTTGTGAGGGTTACACGGTCCAACAAGTCCTTCTCCTTCCTTTGGTTGTTTCTGGTCTGGGTACAGTTGCACGTCTTTCTTCTTGTTGTTTTGTGGGTACACATGTTTGACATTCCAGTGGAGGTTGGGCTTGGTACAATGGCATATACAGTCTCAGATATTCTCTCCATAATGCCTTCTTCAGTTTTTCCCTTGTGAAATGTATTTCACACTTTTACAAAACGATTCCACCTGTCACCGGTGGCATTTTTCTTTCCAGTAAACTCCCCGAATACCATTTTAGGCCATTCAGTCTTCATGTGTTTATCATGTGTCTTTGATGGTATTTTCAACATGTAATCTTTCCAGCTATCAGGTCTGTTAAAAGCGATATGCACTGGATTTTTAAAAATGTGATGGCGAGCTTCTTCGTTAAAGTATTGAGCCGGTGTTTGCATCTGCGACTTGTTCTAGGGTGGTACTCGTGGCATCTTCATAATTGCATCTCGAACGTCTTCGTCGAGTGCCTGTGTGCCTTTTGCAATCACACCAATTTCCGTTCCAATTTCTCCTATGACTTCTTTGATTTCCTCAATCGCCTCTGGCAAGCGTCCAATAGTCTCCGCGGTTGCCCTCGTGGCCTTTTTAATATCTGTTGTGCTTACGAACTGGGCACGGTTCTTCTTTTGTTCCCGTCAGCGCTGCCACCTGTTACTCTGTTTCTCGGTTTCACGTGTGGCTTTAAGCAGAAGTTTAAATGTTTGTTCGAAGCCCTCTGGAAGATCTTCTCGTGCAGTTTGTCGCGACTGTAACATATCTTTGACACGTTTGCGGCCGGCTATAACATCGGGAATCAGTTCCTGGTGTTCGTGAGCAGCTTGACTGCGTTGTTTTTCGTACTCTTCTATGGTATCACTATCGGAAACCGAAGGTTTCTTAAGCGGAATATTGCCGGTTTTCGACATTTTATATGTTTATTGTGGTTGTTATATTGCTTTATCCAAACCAACGCGATATTTTCCGGAGGCGAGACCGTTCTGGAGTGCAGGCACTATGGGTCCACCAGTCAAGTAAATAGTGAGAAAACAATACGGGTCCTATAATATTTCGAGATTCGTCCACGTGTGGTCGCCAGCGCACCAGGTCCAATGAATGTTTGAGAGACCATGGGCGTCAGCGCCATGAAATATCATCAACATGTTGCAGTTGTCCCGAATTACTTTTGTTTTTATGTCGACCGCGGAAAAATATTGGCGCGGGATTGATTTGGTGTTCAAGCATAAACAAGCGTTGTGGCAAATTTACCTACCCGTGCCAAGGAAGATTTCCCGCGGATGGTTTGACGTCCAAACACCTAAAGAAGTTCATCAGGCTGATCTTTTATTTCTTCTGCATGATCACGTACGTGAATGACAAGGTCGTTTGCGCACATTCAAGTACGCGTTACTTATCGTAGATGTTGCCAGTATATACAAAGAAGCGGAACCGCTGACATCCAAAAATGTAGCAAGTATCGCAGATGCGCTTAAACGTATTTACGCACGCGGATCACTAACATGACCACAGCTATTGCAAGTGGATCCAGGTAAAGAATTTCTCGGAGCCATTGCTGCGTTGTTGACAAAATACCAAGTGCGGGTTTGTGTTGGACATGTTAATATACATCGTGACCAAGCTATTGTGGAACGATTTAACCGCACACTTGCGGAATGATTACGGAATGATTATTTGGATATCAGTACGCGCAATAATTGTTAATGAGGTCTCGAATGCAGGGGAATATCCCCCGAGTGCTCGATCTCGGATCACAGAGCGATCACACGAGTAGGTAACACGGCTTCGATCAATCATATCAGCGCTGAATAATGAAATCACACGCGCGATTGGATTAAAACCCGCTGATGCAACTCGGCGAAAAACTGTCACCGTTACCGATAAAATAATTTCATAACCACCGCCGTTAGAATCACTCGGAAACAATTTTGTTCGGTATTTGTATGCACCTGGGGGGTTAGAAGGTGGACAACGTCGTGCTACTGATCCGGTATGGTCCGTCGATGTATTTTCAATCGCTGATCGGATTGACTTTCCAAGACAACCAATACATTATCATTTGGACCAAGTGGACCGAAACCTCCTAGCAGAGCATTTGTACGAGAAGAATTGCAAGTCGTTGCCGCGAATAGGGAACTGCCACCAAGATATATTTTAATGCATCAATAGAAAGTTGATTTGCAATCACATGATGTCCGTACGCGTAAGTGGTAATTCCCTCGGGAAATATCCATCGCTTTGTATCAAACGGTAACAAACTCACCTTGGTGCATCGGTATACACCCACACTATGTTTCAGCGATCGGATCATATTTGTTGTGTGTGTGAATTCGCATCGTTCCCGAAGACATTCCTCATATATCTCATTTCTGAGATCTTTTTCAACAATAACCTTGGAAACCCCTTTTGCCCTTTTTTGTTTTTGAATCCGTACAGAAGTGAATACATTTTAGGGCGCAGTCCCACGTATTCTTCGATTGGCTTTCCCGAACACTCATGTTTGAATTTTCCTACGACTCTTTTGTTGGTGTCACTAAACAACGTGTGTTCCTTCGGATACTCGCTGTTGTCAAATTCGTTTTTCAGACTTGGATCAGCTATGTCCGTGTACACATCATCGGTTGTGATGTGCATCGAAAGCGAATCTGTATCCGTGTACATCATCTTGATGTTGTCACCGTACCGTGGTTTAATTTTGTTGTCCCGTGTACGGAATTATTCATGGGTTTAAAGAAGTCTTTCTCAAACTCGTTTGTGGCCTTTGTCCTCAGAATCGTATTCATATGAATTTACGAGGCCATACAAACGCTTTGGCGAAATTCTAGCACCTGATGCATTCCCAATCGCAGATACAATTGCAGGCTTCTTACATGTACAGCATAGTTGGTTTTAGTTCGAAGGTTTGGTAATAGCTTGGTGCATTCCGTAAACATGCTTTTGGTTTCATCCACGATTGTACACTGGTATAGCGACATCCATTCGCGTGGCACCGACAGCGCTTCCGGTGATAGCGGATAATCGTTATGAGCTTGATGAAGCTCATCTGGATACTCCAGATCAACTTCAAAGAAGTATACTTGGTCGCTGTTGCTGTCATACTAGTGTACGCGTTTTTACACGTCTATGTGCGTGGGATAAATTCATTTAAACCCGTCAACAGGCAGGGGCTGCATCATGGCCAATCCATTTTTGTTTGTGTCAAGATATATGATGTAACTGTTTGGTTTGGTTTTGTTGTATCCGTCCACGTTTGGGTTGTTAGCGCGCACGTATCGATGACTCGCCATTGACATTCTTCTCCGAAGTGAGCGCTCAATAAACAGATGTTGATCAATATCGATTAGCAAATTATGTGTTACCAAACTTAAGTTCACCAAGGTGTTGTCGGTATTTCCGCGTCTGGTCTTGATTATCGGTCGCGGGGTATAACGCAGAAAAAACATCGATTGTCATCATTTTTCACATTAATCACAGCTCGAAGTGGAATACATGCTTGTGTTGGAATATAACTCTACCCACGGATAGGATTAAACGGGGAAATGTGCAGTTGAACTTCCGCGCATCTATCAAGAGTCCATCCTGACCTGCGTTGGTGTATTTTTCCAATGTGTTGAAAATATTTTCAAAGCCTTTATTGATTTCATCATCAATGGTCTCGGTGTCTTTCCGACTTAAGATAACAAGGGGACCACCATGAAGCCACGAGGTTGTGGTTTTATATCCATCTTTGTCATGGTTAAGTGGCATGCTCAGATATACATTAAAAACAATATCTATCTTTACAGCAGAGGTACCTGTGCGCTTTAATGCTGCTAGGATTCCTGTACGCATCTTTGAAAAAAGTTTCACAAGGTCGTAGCGACTATAATTGCCCGATAATCTTGTAAATCACCACGACGCTTATGTAACTCAAACTCAGGTAATTGAAATTGCCTTGCTTTGCGGCAGTCTCAGTAGCAATGGTATGTGTGATATGGCGAGGACACTCTTGTTCATCGCCAACCACCTGTGCTATTTCAGCCCGCTTGGCCCGTGGAGAAATCTTGATATAGTACCGCGTTGCTATTTCACGAAGTTGCTTTACAGTTGATCGTGGCTCCTCTAGAGAACGTCCTAACATTACAAGTATGTTATCTTTACTCATACCGCTTGGTATTCGTATCCACGCTCTTGCGCGAGTTGCTTTAGTTGATTCACGGTTGGCATGCTTATATATAAAGGAAATCGTTGTCTAATTGAAAAATGTTTAAATTATTGTTTTTACTTTACCAGGATCAGAAACTGCAATCGCTTCAATTCTGGATATTATTTCATTTACTTCTGTATCGTTTTCAACATTGACTTTGTCGGGTGTTTCTACAATCATATCTTCCATAACAGTAGCGTTAGCCAGTCTTTGCCTGAGCGTGCGATAATACTCGTGAACAGATCCACATGGTCAGCAAAAGCTGATTGCGCGACTTTACTCCAATGCTGCATTTAAGACATGGTCGAGCACATGGACCAGCACGTAACCCGAGCAAATACAGTATTTGTAATGGTATGTTCCGTCGCATAGTTCACGTTTTCCAAGGCATACACATTTACATTGATTTTGTCCAAAAGACATTGAACTTGTTATATATTTGCAAAATGGATTCACTAATAAAAATAATCATATAAGTTTTATAAATATAATCATCTATGTTTTCCATTGATGGTGTACGTAACTTTAGGCGTGTGTGCTCTGCACCGAATACAATAGATTGTACAGATACTCGCAGTGGATAGTATTTAATTGTACGCCCATATATTGTTTAAAGACTTTTCATCTGTGATAGTAATTTCTAAATTCTTGGCAGTGCGGTGTAAACAAACTCGTGCACCTGGCGGCATCGACTGAAGATCAAACTCAAATAGATTTTTGGTGTTTGAATATAATTTTCTTAAATTCTTTATTTGGCCAAATCACTGCATACTCATCAGTACATGCAGTTACTATACCAACTCATAAATGACCGCCGCTTGTACAATGGCATCTGATAACGTAAGATGTCGTGTACCGTTTCTGTGTCTTTGCATGCGAATCTTTAGGTAAAACTCATCATAATGCATACCCCGCTTACGCTCTTCCCTTTCTAAAATTCTCACAGAATTACGAAAATCTGTCGTTGGTGATTCTACATATTAATGCTAAAGGCATCTCTCTAATTAATTTATTCTTAATGATCTTCAGTACTGCTGCTATCTTCGCTCGATATTTTGAAGTATTCACCCGTTTCACTAGCCAACGTCAGCGACTTAAACTTTTATTGAACAATATCATATAATGACATTTGAGGTTTTTGTTGTATTGTTCTCCAAATATGCGTCGTTGCGATTGTAAGATAATTTCCAAGTGAATTAATGTATCAAGATGCTCCGAATACGTATTTAAAAAATCATACAACATCGTTTGAGCCTCTTTGACAAGCCTGTATGATGCACTTGAACGAAACAACTTCATCTTTTCTGTAACGCTTAAAACACTCCATTGGTCTGGTAAAATGATGCCACAATTGTTTAAATCCATAAATAATTTCAAAATTGTATATGTGCCGATCTGTGTATTTTTTACATTATATATATATATATATATATATATATATATAGATATATATATATATATATATATATATATATATATATATATGGCGGTAATTTTTTATCTCAAAGGAGATATCTCGTTGTGCTTGTCAACATGTATTCTTTAAGATTATAAGTACGCTGCCTATTTTAAGCTGTCATACATTAAATTCTTACAGTAAACTGATTTGCGCTGTCTATATTAATTACAATGGTTTGAATTTGCATCCCCAAATGAGCACCCTAGCTTGCCCAACGACAAACTAGAAGGCTCAGAGATTGTTCCAACCAAAGTACGTCTCAAAGAATGTATGCGTGCTTCATACTTTGTAATTAACATCGACCTTACACCATCAAATTCACTTTCATTTTCAGGTACAACCAACTCAAACATCGACGTCTCCTTGATCATTAAGAAAAACATTTTCCGCGACTGTGACTCGAACCGGCAATGTTTTGATCCAAATTATAGCGCTTTATCTAGTTCGCTTACTATAAAAAACCTCATAGTTGACGTTAACAATGCTGGTGACAAAAATGCGTGCGCACCTTCCCTATATTAAGCCAATGTAAAAATTACGCAATCAATTATTATTCCATGGATTATTATATGCCTCCGTGTAATGGTAAGCATACATAGTCCTGATTTAGTAAGACTATGTCTCTCAAATATCAATAGCACGTCCACCACCAATCATTTGAGAAATTTTTACATTGGCAATTATCAATTTAGCCGATCCTTGTATGAGGCACACACAAAAAAATGTAGAATTCCGTCTTTGACATTTAAGCACGCAGAAAATACTACATTGTTTGCTTAAGTCAAGAAAATCATTATTTCTTCTTTGAGATGGGCACGCAAAATAAGCTATTTTCTCGACTTCATACAAGGATCGGCCTAAGTAACTAAGGCGTTAACAGAGAGCTTTTATAGTAGACTATTGATCGGTCTTTTGAGTAGTCGGAATATCGATCAATGCGGTTGTACTGAAAAATTCACTTATCAAATACACTCATGTCTATAAATTATATGGCTATATATGTGTACATAGGTTGCGTGCTTGTCACATCGTAACAGCTTGCAAACTTCTTTTCTCGCTAGTGTTTATAATCCCATCACGTATGCACACGCGCTCAATTCACAAAAACTCATAATAGGTATAGAAGGTTTTAACCTAAATCGGTACCAATAATATAAAATAAAATAAAAATAACAAACTGCTATTATAACACTACTATGTAGATAGATAGATAGATAGATAGATAGATAGATAGATAGATAGATAGATAGATAGATAGATAGATAGATAGATAGATAGATGACCATATATTCCCTACCAAATACAAAGTGCAAATCGAATGGTCTTGTCATGGATAGTTTACAAAAATTCAGCTGATTATTTAAAATGTCCACACAAAAGACATAAACGATATAATTTTCGCATAACTGGAGATAATGTTTTAACATTTTACGAGCAGATTTTTATTTTCAGTTGCTTTTTTCTCCGTCGACCCAAAACAGTCAACATGTAGTAAAATAATTTATATTATCAATAACATACAGCTCAGTTAATAATATCCACCTTGACTGCATAACATATTTGTAACACATTCATTTAGTATTTTCAAAGGCACCACATTAGTAATGGAGGTATGGAGGTAACTTTGAGATGGCTACATTTGAAGCATCTTGAGACTTACTGGTTGATGGTCATAACAATTACAAGGAAATTAACTCGATTTCGCGAAAAACGTGTTTTCAAATTTAGCATCACATTTTGCATTACGAGGGCATGCTGCATTTTATTCAGGTTCTTTTCTTTTTCTCTCTTCATTCCTTTTCTCCAATACAAAGATACGGATATCGGAAACACTGAAGATAAAAAACTTTTCAAAGAGCACTGCGCATTTTCAAGCTACGCGTAAGTGTGTGACAACATTTCGCTAAACCCACATAACTGTACCGGTTGATGAACGAGAAATGTAAGAAAAAATGTAGCGAATAACAATAGCTTGCGATCCGGGTTTAGCTTATATCCCAAATGTTCACTTGGTTGGCATGATACTAGAGGATCGTTTAATTGCGACTGGATTCATCGAACGACTGTTGTTGCAAAGTTCAGTTACGTTTCGTTGCACAAAGGTTTATATCAGTGGACAATTCCGTTTGAACAATTCCGACTAGATTGTTCGTTGTAAATTTTGTCAGTCAGAAAATACACAATTTATGTAAAAAGTTAAAGCGCCTCTTTCGTTCTGCTTAATCATTAGTTTATTGGGTGAAGGATATTTTAAGCTTATTTTATCGGTTTAACTAATAAGTAATTGAGCATATGGATAAATAACTTGAGTCTACTAGTTTTTGATCCCATTTAATTTTCTTATGATTATTTATTCATCGGGACTATAAATATGATAAATATTCATGGTTAATTATGTGTTAAATATTCACGAGTCTTGAAGTAATACATTATGACGCATGTTTCAGTCTTTTGTTATAGAAAGAAGAGTAAAAATACACGATTTAAAATAATAATAATAATATAAAAAAACAGAAACAAAAGTCGGGCTGTTGTAGTTCATCATATCAAGTTTCTAACGCCGCTTTCAGTTTAGTATTTAGCTTATGTTAGTTGGATCATTTCTTTTCTTTCAAATTTACTTCCTCTCTTTTATGAACCTAGTTAGTATAAATATGTGTGGTCTACGCGATTGTTGTTCACACTGTTTTGTAGATGGAATTACAGTAAGAGATTTACCGGCCTCTATATGTTTAGCATTGTCTGTCAGAATAGCCAAAGTTCTTCACCAAAGACTTATAACGATAATAGTTGTAAAGAATCTCTCATAAATAAACGAAAAAGTTTTCTTTCTTGCATGACATCCATAAACTTCATAATATATTTCTGACTTGTGATTAGGCCTCAAACGTTCTAGGACAAATGTTAAGAAATAACTTGTTAATAGGAGATTCTTTAAAGAACAATAATAGTAATAAACATTACAAAGAGATTTTCTCACAGTCTATTCCACTGCTTTGTTAATTTTCCCTCCTAAAACTTCATTGGACATAGCTGCTAGTATTAATAAAATGTACCCTCTCTCATCTTCTCTCTCTCTCTCTCTCTCTCTCTCTCTCTCTCTCTCTCTCTCTCTCTATATATATATATATATATATATATATATATATATATATATATATATATATATATATATATATATATATATATATTAAGAGTATAAATCATATGGAGAATAACAGTCCTTTCAAGTGCACCGGATCCAGCAATGGATCGCGTGTGTCAGGGATTGATTAAGATAAATGCAATAAACAGACAACGAACAATGTACTAGTTTTTAACTAGCCTACTCCCTTTTGACTCTCACTGAGTCTTTTTCAAAGGCAAACAAAAACAAACAAACAAACAAAAAAAAAAAAGAAAAAGAAAACAGAGACAAGACAAACAATAAACACAAAAAAGCGTTGAAATTACAAACGTTTACATAAAAAATATTTCCAAAAATGAATTACAGTTTGACAATGTTTGATGTGTCGTCTAGTTGGCTTCAACTCGACTGATGATGTTGTAAACTAGTTGGTATTGACCTACAAAGCGAGGAGCCATAGCGCCGTCTGTTTCTTCTCATGTAAATTGGTGTAACCGCAGATTATATCCCAAATATGTCATTGTTTCATTAAGGCAAGTAATGACCATAGCAATAATAATACCAGGAAGAACTACAAAACACAGTAGTAAATATACGTGAGTGAGTGACTAATCAGCGAAGTTTATGAATTATTTAATTGAAAATGTAGTGGCAGTAAACAAATGATGAGTTTATTTGCGTATGGTTGTCTTTTTTTCTAGTCTTCTTGGTTTAAGCAGCTTGGTTTAAGTGTTCCAGTAAGATTCTTTTTCTTTCCTGGTTTAGGAACTCCAGTTGGGGTTGTGAGCAGTTGCAGTCAGTATTACATCACTGAAAGCATGGCCAGCATAAAAGAAGTGATCTGCAACTGGACTTCTGTTCAGTGTCTTTGCCATCCAATCAGATCTGTGAAGATTGGTACTTTTGTGTAGCTTTTCAGTTTCTCTGACATACTGAAGGCGGCAGATCTTACATGTGAGGAGATAAATTACATTCTCTGTTTCGCACGTTCTATTTGGACCATTATATTCAATTTTTCGCTCGTTGGCGCTATGGCTCCTAGCTTTGTAGGTCAATACCAACTAGTTTACAACATCATCAGTCGAGTTGAAGCCAACTAGACGACACATAAAACATTTTCAAACTGTAATTCACTTGGAAATAGTAATGTAAACTTTTGTAATTTCAACGCTTTTTGTGTTTATAGTTTGTCTTGTCTCTGTTTTGTGTTTGTCGTTGAAAAAGACTCATTGAGAGTCGAACGCGATTAGGCTCGTTTAAACTAGTTTTGCACTGTTCGTTGTCTGTTTATTATTATTATTATTATTATTATTATTATTATTAGAGAGAGAGAGAGAGAGAGAGAGAGAGAGATATTTACTGTAAAAGCATCTACTGTACCATCTAACTTTCACCTGAAATGAAGGAACACAATCCTAATCTGCAAAGTTTGTCTATCACGAAATGATAATATTGTTAAACAAGTAATGCTTTCTCTCGCTTAGACCGATAACATTATCTGAATGTGCTATCAAAATGGTTTCATTGCATTAATGTTTCCTGAAACAAACATACGTTTTTCGATATGTTGTCATTTTTGTGGTCGTTACTTTATGTACATAGCTAAGAATGATTCTCACATCAGAACAATTAAGTACCTAAAATTATTTTTTAAAACGTTTCCAGGCGGTAAAAGAAAGGTTACTGTACTCTTTTTATATTCTACCACCACTGTACCTTGCACAAATCTTTCATAACATGTCTCATGTTAACCCTCTCCATAACTGAAATCACTTACGATTGAAAGCATACTTCATTAATATTTGCAGGGTTTAAACATAAGGATATTGTATTCTTTGCAAATATTCATAAATTTTCATTGTCGCAGGTACTATAGTATCTTTGTATGAAACCATACGGGAACAAACTGCATTTCTGAATATTAATAGACACCTGTGTCGCAATATAATAATTCTGTGCACATCTCTTGGGATGGAATGGGTTCATAAACCACAGTGTGGGAGCATCATATAATAAAAGCATCGTAAACGCCAGCTTATCACATGCAACCGATGTTATTTTTATAAATCAATATTGCTATAATTGCCCTGTATCGCACGTACATGGACTAATTTCTTACTTTTAATACGTATTGCCCGGTACACATCATATCAATGTTATGGTTCATGAGACTAATGTCAAATGGTGTATGTTTCAAGTCTGCCTAATTTTGAAATGGACGAACTTTTATATGAGCGCACAGACAGACTCGTTCGAAATGGAAAAATTAGATGCGACGGCTAGTAGGAGTAGAAAAGACATTTTTGCGTTCTTGGCTATCATTTACGGGACAGCGCTGTGTTAGATGCACTTGAATAATTTGTAAACGGACATTTTACGAAAGACTCTTTTAGGCTTGTTGTATAACAGGAGGAAATTTAATAATCAAAGCGGCATTTGAGAAGGTTTAAGAATTTATTGTGCTAGACTCACACAAGTAACCCACTGTACCACATCTCTTTTTGTATGACATTGAAGAAATATTTTATGAACAAACATAAATAAACCCCATCATTGTCATCGTTTTTAAATTTTATTATTGGATTATACAGATTATACAGATTGTACACGCATTTTGCCAATTTTAACACTAAAGTATACACATTTTGCAAAAATTAAGAATATGGTCTGTAGCAATGGAATTAGTTCCATGTACCCATAACTGAAAGGGAAAGCAAGTTGCATGTACCCATAACTGAATGGGAACGCAACTAAATTTTGTAATGTTCAAAAAAGAGTCTTTTAAATTATCTGAATAATTATTCCATTACTTAGATCTATTTGAGCCGCCAAAATGCAAATACTACAAAAAGATAATAATGATGGAAAATTATCTTTAATTTGTGTCTATGAGGCATGCCTCTAAGATTGTTCTACCCACTCTTAATGTTGCACATGCATAACTGCAAGAAGATTAGCCCTATATTTTGTGTCCATAACCAAATCGATACAGAATAATACGTTTAAGATAACGATGAGTCTATACAGTTCGATTATCTAAATACTCTACTCTTCATTAATTAATTACTTCATTCATTCATTGTCTCTCTTTTTTAATTACTTTCTTGAGTTAAAACATATTGAAAACTGATATTTAAAAAAAATGTGCTGCACATTTTTTTCAGTTATGAATAATTGTTTTTGTTTTTTTACAGCAGTTAATGAATTCCGATAGTTAAAAAAAAAGTTCAAAGTTATTGTTTATCACGTTTTCACTAATTAGAAATAACTTTACTCACGTACACCTGAAAGTGGTTAATGTTAAATACAGCAAATACGTTAAATTGATTATAAACAACAATACTGGTGAATAAAACTAAGATAGACATGCTCAGCTGAAATCATCTCCAACTGAGCTTTACTAAAAAGCAAATATATTTCATTGATATTAAAGTGAAAAATTAGAGCTGGAATTTGCAAAGACTACATGGTATTGTCACTCTTCAAAGTTATTTATTTTTATTAATATTTAATCACATACTTTCTTTTTTAGTAGTTGTTAAGCAGTCGCTGAAGTCTCTGAGCGTATTTAAATCAATATGTTCCTTTGATTGAAAAATGTGTGGAACAAAATGTAAACCTGACGAAAATTAATCGTGTCTGAGATAAAAATTAGAGGCGACAGAGCTTTCCTGTCGATCATTACACAACGTATTTTATAACCATATTTAAATCGTAAATACATCTACATCATTTCCACTGTTAGATCGATAAAATAAAAAATAATATACATCATTTAATGCCATTAAGTAAGTAGGCTGCTGAGCTATTTTGGAAGGGAGCATACTTTATGGAGACTTTTTACCGAAATAGGGATTGTTACTGATCGGCGTATAAACTACACGTAATCTTTAATATTGATCCCTTACGACTCCTGGAATGTTACAATCAATCTTGCATTTTATATTCATGCAATATTTATGAAAAAATAGGATCTTTTAAACTTTTGACGTCACAAAGAGCATAAAACATCGAAGAAAAGACCTTTTCGTGCTTTCGTGAATATTTTTGTTCTTTTTCTTGTTTTTTTTTTTTTTTTTTTTGGCTCATTTTTGAGTGTCAAGAACTTAAAATAGTACTCATCATGCAAGACAACGTTAATTTCACGATAATTCTAAACCGGAATACATTTTCTGCCTTTGCGTAAATCATAAAATTACATATCTGCAAAATGCATTTAAAAATAGCCATCCTTAATATTTCCCGTTTTTGTTTCTTGTCACTTTCGGTCCTTCTCCCGATTAACATTCATTTTTGTTGAATATTTAGTAGTTTGTACACGCCTACGTCTACCAATTTTGTAAGGGCTGATAAAACAGCAAAAATAGTACACAAGATAGTACATATCCCGCAATTGTAAGTGTTCGGCATGCTTGTGATTTCTTCGCTACGAAATAAAAATTAAAATCTAGTTGAAAGGTGGTGGGGGAAATGACAAATAAATTAAACGAGGCGTCCGCAAAAGGTTTGAGCTTTTGACACAGCTGTAAGGAGTGTTCGTGCAATAATGCAAACATGCATTTCCACCACCTTATGTCAAATAGAAATATCCTTTATTATTCCCAGAAATAATACTACAGATACTTTCAACTATGAATTGGATGTTGCTCTGCGATCCATTTAATGTCAACATCCGCAAGTGGACCCGATGTTTACCGTTTATCACTAGACTGAAATATGTTATTTTGTATATTCAGATGCAGTCTCGGCACAAGGAGACTACCAGAGTTGTATTTTGAGGAGCGACTTCATTCTCCAGTATACTTGAAAGTATGTCTTCTCACTGTTAAGTTTATTTGAATCTTTTGATGTAATGTGAAGCTATATATGATATAGTTCGAATAAGTTTGTCTGAATGTATCCAAACATGAAACAGCGGGATTTCGGGTTTGTTAGAAATGTAGCCGAATGCCCACAGATGTAAACAATGTTGTGTCTGAACTTAGTTCAGTTAAATCAAGCATCTGTGAGTACTAAGATTCAGCCAATATAATATTATCCTGCATAAGCCCCATAACTATAAGACTTGATACATGTATGACATGACTCAATGACAGAACAACAGTACTCACAAGACAAAAACTGTCACGACATACAAACACAAAATGAAATCATCGATATAAATCAGTGTTTTGACACAGTTAGGTCTGACATAGTAACGAAATCTAATGCATTAATGAACAATACCCAAGCTGTTTGTGGTAGACTGAAACAAAATGGTACTACTCTAAAACCTTCTAGCAGACAACTAGAGGACAGACAGACCAGTAAGACTAATGAATCTGAGACACAAAGTGACACCATACACGAACAGACAAGACAGAAAAGGGCACTGTAAAACTGCTAGAGAATATAGATTACGTTCACTCGCTACGAAACAAAAATTAACAATAGAGTCAACCCTGCCCATTAGCGACACTAGAAAAAAAAACATATCATAAAGCCGGTCCTGAATACCGGACTCCAAGCTGGCTCTGACCGCCAGCGCCTCCTAATAAATACCGTTACAGTGTGTGTCAGGTAAGGCTACGTCTGCTATCCCAAGTAACAGTAGACGGTACTACCTGTGACTGTTAACCCAGAGTGGACAGTTACATCTGGCTCCCACTGGAAAGTTCTCTCTGGTGGATTAGGCAGCCGAGCAGATATGCTCATCCCTCTGGCTGTGAAGGCAGATGGCAAGAGCTGTGTGGACAGCGCAGGCTATAAGCTCAGGTGCAGTAGGACCGGATGGCCATCTACTGCATTCGGACTCGTCTCCAGATGTCTCTCGACATTGTCGTGCCACTGGAATTAGACAGGTCTGGACGAGAGGGTGAGGCTGACTCTGCGCAACTTTCTCTCACTAAAATCAAACTTACGCGCAAGTCATAACATTATTCCCCTCCTTCTCCAGATACCTTCAAGTCGTTTGGCCATGGGCAAGTGGCAAAGCAGTAGGTGTGGACACAAAGGCGCTCAGGGTAGAGGGTCGTTTTACACTGGACCTAAGCAGCAGTGGAACTAAGCAGCATCCTAGGCGATTGAACAGCTCTTTTTAGGATCACACGGCTCACCTTCATAGCATGAGGAAGGTGCTAGAAAAGGTCCCCTAAACATTGCCTGTTTCACCATAACCCTGGTCAGCATACCTGGCTGATGGGGATCCTACCTTAGCGGTCAAACATACAATACAAAGATGAAGCCACTCACCATTGGTGTTTCGAATATGCGAACTATAATGGACACTACATTAGCAGATAGACCAGAGAGAAGAAAATGGAAATCAAGATATCTCTTGTTGATCCTCCAACGCTGACTGAAACTGAGAAAGCAATATACCTACTGTCAAATGGCAAAGCACTTGAAGCAGATATTAAACCAACAGACGTTTACAAAGTCTGAGGCTCGCACATGGCACAGAAAGAAACTGACTGACTTCTTCCAGTCAATGTGAACTTAAGGAACTATACCCCAGGAGTACAAAGATGCACCCATCGTCCACTTGTACAAGTGGAAAAGTAACAGACAATCATGCGACAACTCTCGGGGCATCTCCTTGCTGTCAACAGCTTGCAAAATCCTTGCCAGAATTTTGCTGAATCGCCTTGTGCATCACATCGATCAAGGGCTCCTGTCTTGAGAGTCAGTGTGGCTTCAAGAAGGCACGAGGGACCACAGACATGGTGTTTGCAGCTCAACTCGAGGAACAGAACTCCTGTACACGACATTCGTCGACCTGACAAAAGCCTTTGACGCAGTCAGTCGGGTGGGACTCTGGAATATCATGGCAAAATTTGGTTGCCCAGAGAAATTCATCTTGATATTTCTTCAATTCTATGATGGCATACTCGCACGTGTTGTGGACGACTGTGAGTCGTCTAAACCATTATCAGTCACCAGTGGAATCAGGCATGGCTGTTGGCCCCAACCCCCTTCAGTATGATGCTCTCTTCCATGCTTACTGATGCCTTCCGTGACCATGGCACTAAGATCATATACCAAACTGATGGCAAGCTCTTCAATCTGAGGAGACTATAGGCAAAGACAGAGGTACAGGAAGTAACTGTTCGTGATCTCCTATTTGCTGACAACTGCTCCCTGAATGCCAAATCTGGCATGCAACAGTATATGGACCCTTTCTCACAATCAGTATCAAGGAGACAGAGGTGATACACCAACCTGCACCAGGAAAGCATTACGCAAAGCACAGTGAATGGCCAAACTCTCCAGGCAGTGGACAAATCCACCTACATCAGCAAGACACTGTCACAGTCTACATCGGTGACGAAACCAACGCCAGAATTTCTAAAGCACGTGTGGCTTTTAACAGACAACGCGCAAATATGTGGGAGCGCAGAAGCATCAGTTTGCAACAAACCTGAAGATCTACAAAGCAGTGGCGGCGCCAGGGTTTGAGGTGCCCGGGGGCAACACTCTTTAGTGGCGCCCCTACCGAGGCGCCTGGGAGTGATGTTCTTTAGTGGCGCCCCTTCTTTGCCACAGAAAACAGATTTTATGTCAGTTGCCAATCTACAATCCCCCATCTACGCCCCGGTTACAGCTGCAAAAAATCCTTCCAACGGCGCCCCCCCCCCCTCGCCCGGCGCACAGGGGCAATTGCCCGCACCCACTCCGACCCCCCTCGCGCCGCCACTGCTACGAAGCCACTGTGTTGCCGACCCTGCTGTGTGCATGCAAAACCTTGACTGTGTATAGACGTCATGCCAAGAAGCTGAACCACTTTCATATGGGCTGCCTGAGGAAACTGATGAGAATAAGATGGCAGGACAAGGTCCCAGTCACTGAGGTTCTCACACGGGCAGCATTCTCACTTTGCTGATGAAATCACAAAGGAGATGAGCAGGAAACATCACCAGGGTGTCATACGAGAGACTCCCAAAGATCTTTTATGGCGAGCTGAAGGAGGGAAAGCCATCTCATGGAGGTCAGAAGAAATGCTTGAAAGAGTCCTTCAAGTCATTCATAAAATACTTCAACATTTACTCTGAGTCTTGGGAAGATCTCGCATAGGCTCGTTCCACCTGGCGCACTATTTTAAACTGTATTTGTGAACATGGTATGAGCCCATATATTGCACATAAATGTATAAATGTGACAGATCCTAACGATAAAGGCATTACTCAAATTCAGTGGCAACGCAGATTAAAATCCCACCATCAAATATTGGTATGCACGTTCCAGATCCTTTACCTGACTCAATCACAAATGCTAATGAAATCGATTCTGAAATCCAGCTAAATACAGTTTTGAAGTTTCCAAATAAAAGCTAAAGCTTGATGAACTTGAATGTCGGACATTTGTTTTAAAACTTTATGAAAATAAATGTTTCCAACGGATAACAAAATTGATGTTTCATGACTCTGTGAAAGGTTTCTGAACAAAAATATTAGAATGAGTCGATCGGTATTAACGGATACAACCTGACCAAATCAGTAGGGGTACTACTATATATTTTGCTGATAATGTCAGCTACAGAAGATTTACCCACAATGCTATCAGTATATCGAAACCATAAATTATGAAATATCTACCCAGCACTTTACATATTTTATTTTATGTACAATATACCGGCCTCTCAACTCTCCTTCCTCTTGTATTGATTTATTTAAAGTTGAACTTAGTGTTTCTACTAGTACAAATCTAGATATAATACTTATGGGAGACTTCAACATACATTTTGCATCTCATGTAACATCATACAGTTGATTGATCCACACCAGCTTGTCACAACTCTGGCCCGAATCACATCTAATTCTTCCACTACGATAGATATGTCTTCGATTCAGAATACTTTACTGTTTGTTTTGCACCATTATCATGTGTGTACTACAAGGAAAACTTTCGCCAAATTTGAATTAACGGAGTTTCTTATTGAACTTGCGACTGCTTTGTCTACCATCCTTCTTCAGACGGTACAGATCAATGGCTTGCAAACTGGTGCTCTGCTTTTAAGCATATTTTAAACACACATGCTTCTATCAAAACTAAACATGTGAAATGAAGAAATAAAAAAACCACTAAAACTTCCTAAGTCCAGAATCTTAGAGACAAGTTTTATAGTCTTAAAAGTCTGTGAAAATAGGTATTGTAGAAATAAATACAAACTTTTTTAGACAAGTTTTTTTTTAAAAAAAAATTCTTATCTAAAAAAATATTTAATTCTAAAGATCTTAAACTGATCTGGAATCAGTTTCGAAACGTCAACACTGAGAACAACGCTAACATGGTCAATGAACTGCATTTCAATAAAATATGTATCAATCTTCATGATATTGTTAAACAGCTGAATGTTTTATTTGTTTCTGTTTCCAAGCTTATTCTACCTGAACTTTCTTCAAGAAATGACTATGATAAATTAAGACTATTTTAAATGAAAGAGTACTTCCTAATACCTACTTTTATCTACCAATAATAAATGAAAGAGTACTTCCTATAACGTACTTCTATATACCGATACTATCCAAAGAATACTCCCTAGCTAAATTTAAACCCAATATATAAAGGTGGCAACAAAACTGAGCCCTCTAAATACATACCAATATCAATCCTACCTCCTGTTTCCAAAATATTGGAAAAACACTTTCCCCGCCATTTTCTTAGTACCTTTATAAATATACCTTTTACACGCAACACAATCAGGTTTCTGAGTCCATCACTTTTGTCAAACTGCTTTGATTAAACTAATAGATGAATCTATAAACTATATAGATAGTGGCGATATTATTTGAGCAGAGTATATTGGTTTTAGAAAACTTTTGATCTTTATGGACCTCACGATTTTACTTTTAAAGAGCTTTCGTTGTTCAAATGCTTGCACTAGACGCTCTTGGTTAAGATCATATCTCGGTAATCGTAACAAAATTGTTTCAGTTAATTACTGTCGTTCGAATTTCAAAAGAATTACTCACAGCGACCCACAGGAATCTAATTTAGGTCCCATTCTATTTATAATTTATGTAAATGGTCTTCCATTCCACGCTACTCAATGTAATACTGACTTATTCGTTGATGACACAACTATTCATACCACTGTGAAATCAACAGACGATACTGACATAGTTTCTGTTTCTGAATGGTGCAAATCTAATCACATGATAACCAACCCGCGAAAAGCCACTTGCATGAAAAGTGATACTTGACAACGATTGGCTGATAATCCAGACCTGAAATTATGTATCGATGGTATTCAGCTGATAAATGTTTCTTCTCCAAAACTTCTTGGGGTATTTATAGATGGAAATCTACATTGGAAAGTTCATATTGATCAGCTTTGTTCAATTTCAACTAAAATTGCTCTGTTAAAACGTATATCCTCATACATTCAATCTAATATTCAACAAATTTTATTTCATGCCCACATTCATCTTATTATTGACCATGGGTGCATTATATAGGGTAACGCAATAAAATCTGACATTGAACGATTAAATAAACTCCAAAAACTAGGAGCCAGATTGATTTTAAATGCTGACTTAACAATTCTTTCTAGTGAAATGTTTAGGAAATTGAATTGGATCTGCGTTTATAAAATCAAAGACAACAGCTCTATCTTAATATATAAAACCGTACGTAACTTTATGCCTAATATATATATATATATATAAGTTCCTTATCTCTATTTTCTGCATTCATGGAAGATCTTTACGTTCCATCACTGAAGGTCCTCTTTCTGTAACTAAAATTTGCTCTAGCTAAAATAACTTTTCTTATTCAGGGAGCACTCTTTGAAAATATAATTCCTTACTCTGTCAGACATTCAACATTTTTGTACTCATATAAGCGTTGTATTAAACTGTTACTGTGGGACGTTAATTTGTGCTGACATCTATACAATATCACGTCCCTGTACATACAACATATTTGAATCCTATCAACATTGTTTATGGTAAATTGTCCGCTAATATCCACATATTTGTCATGACTGTATGTCTGTTTTATTGTATGTTTGTGCATTGTGTGCCTGGCTATGTGTGTGTACTATGTGCTTGTGAGTGTGGTGGAGTTTAGGTCTACAGAGTTGTATGGCATACTGATGTATCTTATAAATATGATATTGTATTTTAATAATGTGCGCTGTACATATCCATCAGTGTGTTTTGTATTGCGTAAATACGTTGAGCTAAAGATCTTCATTTTCAATGATAGGCTCAGAACTTTTGATTTCCATACGATGTTTAATTTCTTGAAAGAAGCTGCTGCTCTGGCAATCCTGGTTCTTATCTCTGCCATCTTATCTCCTATTCTGTTCGGAATAGTCATCATTTGTCATCACGCTCCCCAGGTTGGTGAAGTTTCTCACCTTTTTCTATTAAATTGCCCTCCACGTTGATTATCAAGTCAGACTTCTGTGTTTCAAGTACCATTGTCTTGGTTGCACTGATCTTCAACCCAGTTAGCTAAGCTCAATATTTTAGGTTGTCTGTGTTTTTTGTGGTGTTTTTTATATTGCAACTATTGGTATGTCATAATTAATAGTGCTAGATCGTCTGCAATGTCCAGGTTCTCCAGTAACGTTTTGTCTATTCATACCTTCTATAAATATAACATAAATAAATAACTGTTATTTGCAATCAAATCTGAAATCATGACATCTTTTGAGAGAGAAATGATAAAACAAGTGGTATCATGGATAACAGGTGTAATTTATGTATATAAACCTTCGCTTTCCGTGCAAGGCGTTAAGATGAATCTTGGTTCAGCTATACTAGTATGCAATTGTTTCTTCTCAGTTATTACCTACAATTCACAACTATGCTACTTCACTTTATTTCCGAATGGACAGACTAGTTCCGATAAAAGTTCTTCTAATGAGAGTACATGTGTTGCATAGGCGCGATGCATTTAAATGGTTCTCATCATTGTCTTGGACTTTCGACACTGTCGTCAGGAATACAAATGAAAAGCACATATCGCTTGAGTTCGTGCACACTATAGTGAATTACAATCTTTAAATCCCTTCATCATAAAACGTTTACATTTTACTGTACGTTAAAGGTTCTGGTCATTTAAAAACATCTTCTTTGGAATGATTTGCCTCATTCTGAAAAAATGAAATAAAAAAGAAACAGCTCCAGTACATTTCAGATACTGTTTTCATGATGTTCACGCTGAGGTAACGTCTATATTTATTCATTCTTTAAAAATTACATAGAACAAATGACTCAGTTTTAAGAATATTTGATATGAAAATTGTCAATTCTGTGTAAATCCTCGGTAAAAAGAACATTCTCAATCGATAAGCGTTGTCTCCTGGTGCTGAGTAATTTGCATTCCACGTGAGTATGAGGCTACTGAGAGCCATAGGGAATTAACATTACGCCGTAGGTTAACATGTGAGAGGCGATATGGAACCATACGGGAAATCCGATGTTAAAATGGTCTATAGGTTTAACGTGGGGAATAGTATTATGGAGCCAAAAGTGTTTATAGAGCCAAACGAGAATTTTACATTGCCGTAGGTTTAGATTTTGTAAAAGCTTATAAAGCCAAAGTTTATAGAGCCGTACGGGAAATGTAATGCTAAATTGGGGATTATTATAGGCTGTTTCCATGTTGAAAAAGTTATAGAGCCGTACGGGAAATGTAATGTTATTTTTTTTTTTTTTTTTTTTTTTTTGATTACTATCCAAACACACCACATATACAATCCAGCATCCGCTTTTTGATTACTATCTAAAGTACCCCCCCCCCCCCACAATCCAACTAAACGGGCAGGAGGTTTTGATACACACACTTTCACACAAACATACTATCACACAAGAAGAGGGGTAGGATGTAAAAGAAGGGAGGTGAAATAGACAAACACTCTCATACAAACATATTATCAGACACAAGGGTATAAAGTGTGTATGCACACGATACTAAACCCTTACATACGTACATACTATCACACAGAAGAGAGAAGTGGTAAAAGTTATTTTAAGTTTTAGTTTTTTGTGAAAGACATACGCAAACGAACACATACAGATACAAAAGGTTTTGGAAATAAGATTAGTATCTCTCTTTTCTAGAGATCTGGGTGGCCCCGAAAAGGGCTGTTGGGGTTTGTTTACCAAAGACTGTTAACATAAGTGGCATCGCTTTACTGGTCTTTTTCTTCTTAAGCTTCGTCGCATGGCGGGTCCGTACTCGCTTCAGACATCCTTGCCTCTCCATATAAATTCTTCTTTTCCATATCGCTGTGTCTATTATCCAGGTAATAGCCCACGATGCCTTCCCATACATGGGGTAGTCCGGGTTAAACAGCATTTCCGACACAATGGTTGATGACTCTACTATAGTCCATATCTTGCTTGAGTTGTCTTGAGAACAGATGACACCATAGGAGAATGCGCTTGTATACATAGCCTAAGACTGGATCAAAACGGATTAAAATGTTCCACCGAGTGTGTGTCTCTATTCCAATCAGAAGTGAGCGGACTCGTGACATCACATTCATTATATAGGCGCACAAGCGTTTCTACGGTTTACCATTGCGACACAGTTTGAGTACCATACCTATAGCTGAAACAATGAAGACAATGTATTGGCGTCGTCTGCTGCGGAGACCTCGTATGATTGAAGTGTTAGTGCTGTGACTACGACCACTAAGGCAGCTGTAACCAGTATTCTTCTTTCAGAAGAGGAGGACTTCAATTTAGCTTGGGCTGATTTCCTGTCGTCTCCGCAAGAATGTTTGCCTGCGACGGTAGTACTACCTTCACCTCCTTCTCCATCAATACCGTTGGTGGATGATTTCAGAAAGAGAAAGAAGGAAGAATTGGAGAATTTTTTGCAACGGTAGAAAGAAGAAGAAGCATGTATTCAACAACAGCTAGAAGAGGAAAAAAGAAAGCAAGAAGAAGAAGAAGAGAAGAGGAAAGCTTTGAATTGTGAAGGGAGTGAAAACAAAACGATGTGTGTACTACAAGACATTTTGGCGGAGTTAAAGTATCTGAGACAAATGTATCAGACTTCCTTAGCTCAACCTAAGAGAAAGAGACCTTCGCGTGCCAAGATTTCTAAACCTTCCATCACTATATCCACTCTTACTGCCACTGAGGTGCTGGTAGCAGCAGAAGCAACAGCAGTTACTACTACCACTACAAACGCAGCATCATCGGCAACAGGAGGAGCAGAAGGACTTGGTCATCAAAAGGGATTAAGACAGTTAAAGCTGATGATGTCAAGTCCATAAGTTTTTTTTTTCTCAAAGAAACGGCAACGGTTTCTTTTACAGGGCTACCTATATCTCTTAGAAACGAGACACTACTCAGTGATTGCCAAATTAAGTAAAACTTGAATCCCTTTCCCCATGATTCAATGGTGTGCGTGTGTGAGTGTTTTTAAGTCTCTTATCCATACCAAAAGTTAAAAGATCAAGACAAAGAGACATGTACGTGTTCTTTGGTATATTCTCTTTTGAACCAGAATCACAATGAAAATTTCATAACATCACAAAAGTCCATTTCTTCTTCTTTCTTTTTTTCTCAGTCTGTCTGTCTGTCTCTCTCTCTGTCTCTCTCTCTGTCTGTCTGTCTGTCTCTATCTCTCTGTCTCTCTCTGTCTGTCTGTCTCTATCTCTCTCTCTCTCTCTTGCTTTAAATTTCTTTACTGGCATGGGTTCTTCCTTTTCGCTGTCTTATTGTTTGTCTTGCCTTCTTGCATTTAGTGACGGATATGGGTTCTGCTTCTTCTGTTTCAAAAGAACGCTCCTCCTGCTGCTTCTCCTCCTGTCTGTTCTCTTTACTTTTAAAAACATTGGCCTTCTCTAAAAATATATTGTAATCAAGCTCAGCATACTTGATAATGTGTAATGTGTAACTCCGTCTAATTAATGGATATTTATTGCTGGAAGATTTCTTTGTTCAAAAAGAGAATTTGTGCTGAAAATTGTAAATGCCTCGTGCAACGCTGAGCAATGTTCAAATTTAAACTCCAAAGTTACTTAAACGATGAAAATGTTTAACATTTTATGAAAACAAATGGGCGAATTTCATTTGTGACAACGATAGAACAGATTATGAGGCTTACACTAAGAAAAAAAAAGTGAATTTGTGGTTTAAACCACTTAGCTGCAACCAAGTTAAACTAAATTAAAATACAAGTTTACGACCCATTAGGTGCTTATGATAATACTAACACTGCAGTTTCAAGACGTAGTTTTTTTCTGCAATTTGGAGTGCTACAATGGTACAGAGAAAAAAAGAAAGAAGAAGAAATGGAACACTTATGTTATTGATTATCCGTTTGGAAGAGAATGGTGCCTAAAATTATTAATTTCTTCAATTATTTATGAATGAAGTCTGAAGCTATGAACTGGTTTCCTAACGGTTTTAAAACAAGTAATATTATCACTTCTCCTAAACAAAGCGATTAAGTATATATGGACGAAAATATTCGTTGTTAGATGTCTTTCTAGTGTCACATGTTGTTTGGTTGGTTACTTTGTATTTTCCTATGCGGGGACTGGGATGTATCACTCTATTTAGCTACGTGACCAGACAGTAATGTATTGACTATCTTTACTTTTTATTTCAGATCAAGGCTCGGGCACATACCTTCGTTTTCCATTGAACGATATGGAGTGATTCACAAAACGCTAGCTTTTCTCCCAGCCTTTAAGTTGATCACATTAGTGGTGGGTTTCAAGTCAAATATTACTTTTGTTTTCATGTCAAGAAATATAATAGTACAAAACATAACAGGTACTGAAACATTATAGATAAATGTTGAATTGGGTTAAATGGAATTGTGTTCAGATTACATCAAATTATGCTACTATTTGTTCAAAATATTGAAAGTTTAACACATATTGATCTCACATCAATTCAGATCAATGAAATTGATTGGTGAATCTTCAGCATTTTTTATCGTTGTCCATCTTGATGTGGTAAAAATATTGATACAAATTCATTTTGCCTGTCCTAATTCCATGTATTGTCAATATATAGAAAGATATATAGATAGATAGTTTCACTAATTGATTCATTGATTAAGTCATTCGTTCAGTGATTTATTCATTAGACAAATTACCATTATTCATTGTATGGGTTGCAAACAAATGTTTAAACTTGTACGAGTGGAATATATGTCA
This sequence comes from Margaritifera margaritifera, assembly GCA_029931535.1. Classification (NCBI taxonomy): domain Eukaryota; kingdom Metazoa; phylum Mollusca; class Bivalvia; order Unionida; family Margaritiferidae; genus Margaritifera; species Margaritifera margaritifera. Next base: position 1,159,347 of record JAQPZY010001360.1, read on the forward strand.
TATGAGGTACTCTATAGATTTGTTTAAAACATTGAAACTTTGTAAACTTCGTTTCTGATCTTTTCGAAATGATATACATATAACGCCTTTTCAGGTAATGTAAAGCTATGCAATGGTGTTACCGTGGCCCACATTCCTGCCATTTGAAGTCGCTAAAGTTTGTAATGTCTACCAGTCTGCCGTCTTGGTCCTTCTACTCGCTGCTGTCATGGTACAAGTGTTGGGTTGTCAATTTCCATCATATATGCAGACGACAGGCACCGAACCATCTTGGCATATCATTTACCCAGACCACACAATCGCAGTCATCTTTAAAAACGGTATCATGTTCTACACAGAGTGCGACAAGAACAGCAAGGCATGCACTGAATATGAACGTATTTGTTACCGTAACTATGGCAACGGAACCTTTTTAGTTACACAGGACATTAAGTCTCAGATTTATACGTATGACACATACCGGTGTATGCAGTTCTTGCCACGAAGTCGAAGCATAGTTCAGTTAAAAATATCCAAGTTACAAGGCTTCATCAGCTCCTCCTTATGTCAAGACGTGTTTCTCTTACTCGATCAATATCCTATGATATCCAATGAGCTATTTCATGAGAAGACATCTTGTCCTTTCAGTGGGGGATACGACTTTCAATTGTATGAACCCGACAATCCGTCGTCCCCAATTTGTGACGATATCCTTCTTCCTCTGCGTGTCGAGAGTGACTGTTTGGATAATGAGGGATTATATTTCTATTTTCGTAGAGGCCATTGCATAGAGTCATATACTGACATTGATTTTGATACTGTTATAAAGTTACGGTGTATAGCTGTGTGGGAACAGGATGATCATATTTTCTCTATAGTACGGAGAGATGGCAAATTCGAGACGTGGTGTTTAAGGGCCAGAATGAATGATAATAATCTATTAGAGGTAGTGGTTTCCTTTTCTGGAGGCTGTAGCAGTTCTAAACATAGACACAGTGGAAAAGCGCTGATACTTCAAGATTTCAAAAGACATTACGTGGAAGGTATATGTGCAGATGAGGCTCCATTGTGTAGATATGAAAGGAAGTTTTGTTCTACTAGTGCAAGAAACAAGTGCAAATTAACTTGTAGCCTATGCAAACCAGAGGATGAGGAAAAACCGTGTATCTTTCCTACGACGTTTCATGGAAAATGGGGAAGTTTTGATTCTTCTAGAGATAAATTTCTCTTTATTGGTAATACCTCATTTAACACAGAGCTAGATAAAATGAATTGGACATGTGTAGAAACAAAAAATTCGCAAAGTATGCGAAAACGGGTACTAAAGTTAAAGTTTGAGAATGGCTGCTATCCAAGATATATTTGTTTAGATTTACAGCTTCCATCCATCTCAGTATTGCGCTATCGAACTGGAAATCAGCTCATATGGCCAATTGATTCGGTTGATGAAGTATGTCAAGATCGACAATTTGAATTTAGACCAGTCGACTCAAAGCATGAACATGTTGTCCCGGCGAGTCGACCTTGGCTATACTTCGTGCGGGAAAATCCAACGTTCGTTTCGTGCACCTTACCCTGGTACATTCCTAAAACGATGCCGTTTGAAATGTTCGATCGCTTGGGGAAGGCACTTGAGAAAGGATGTATGTTGAGCGGTGTGTTTGCCCCGTCTCATATACTTCAACTGTCTTACCTACAGCACGGGGTAAGCTCCCGTTATAACACATTCCAGTGCCTTGCATCTCTTAAGTTCATTGAAGAAGACGATGTTCTGATAACTAAGAATCAACTTTCTGGGGATTATATTCGATGGACATTTCTAGTGGATGATCAGAGAAAAGTCATAATTTATCTACACGAAGGTAATAGGTTTGTGGACGGCCCAAGCAGACAAACATTTTATGAGACCCCACTTGCTATGATTATAAAGTCGGACAATGCTACGTGGTGTTCTTCAGCAAAGGCTGTTGGGGACAGCGATAGAAAGAGAGCGCTAAGGCCCTCCAATACAGCTTCGTCCACATCGGTGAATAATTCCTCACCAAAAATGATACCAGTTGTTATACATACAGTATTTCTGATAATTCTGAAATTCAGTATGACGTTAAACATTCAAAGTATGAAATACCCACAATATTCATTTTAATACACGATACGAGTTTAGAAAAGTATTAAAGCAAGCATATTGACTAAGATAGATCTTTGTCTCCAGAAGCATGCTGCCGTGGGAAACCTCCATTACTATGTTAAATTGAGAAATTCTCCAGCACGCTTCCAGGAAATGAAAATATTCCAAGAAGACATCGTACGTCAGTGACTCGTGCAATAATAGGGCCAACGAATCCACATTGATTATATGATGGGAAAATGATAACCTAGTGTAAACCTGTATCCGAGCATTACATAGCTTAGTCTTTGAAAATAAATTCCGACTCAGAAGTTGTATGAGTGACGCATTCAAGGGACAAATTACTTTAGATGATACTTAAAGTAAAGCTACATGCATACAGTAGCTTTTATTTGATTACATGTATTAAACAGCTTAACAGATAAGGATGAATTGATACAAAATAAGACCGCACACGAAGAATACACATTAAGGTTACCTGTCAAAGATGTAGCATTTGTGGATGATTTATTAGTAGAGTATATCCAAATGGAGGAAAGAGAACATTATGTACCAATTTTGGAGTATTTCCTCCTCTCCGACAAAGGAGACACAGCATTTTTATTGTTTGAAATTTTGCATAAACTTGAAATTCAACATATTTTCTAACTGTGAAAAGCTAGTAGGTGGGAATTGAAATTCATCTCTATGACGCCAAAAATATGACGCAAGTTAATTTCGGCAAGCAGAATGTAGACAAAAATGTTCTTCATGTGGCTCTAAATCTGTTGGGAAAAAAAGAATCATGCCACGTTTCAGAACATTCTGTGATGACAATAGATTGAACTAGCCCTTTGTAATCGCTTGTAGACCACGATGATATACATGTACATGTGATTCATGTATCAGTAATTGATTTTTAGATAATTACTACTTTGTTCGAATTCATCTGTTATCATGATATTGATTTTACAGAAGTTTGTGTTCTGTTTAGTTTTGCGGGATTCTCATTTTAGGGGGCCTTTTACCGATCAGTGGTTACTTACCTCAAAGTGAACATATTCATTTTGGAGGATGCAATCTCAAAACCTGTATAAAAGTAAAGTCATTCAGAGTGGCGTAAAACTATCATTCGATCTGACTTTCAAAACAGAAAGCATATATTATTAATGGTCTTTAAAGCGGCAAAGAAATTGACAACAGCACAACATGTAAAACAAGATACAAAACTGCAGGAACTAATCAGTAATACATCTGATACAACTTCACCTTCATGAAACTTATTAAACAATTGACTTGGTGATCGGAAATACAAAATAAAGGAAAACTATGTGATCTGTTAATCCAGAGGTTGAAGTGAGTAGGGTCTAAAGCAATCTACTTCGAGACATGTATAAAACCTAGCACATTGTCGTAAACCACAGGCGATAATTCTCCGTTATCACCCGTGGCTGGCTGTGCTGAGATTTTCTCGTTTTTCATCAGCACGCATGAACAAAAGCACGCCATTAACAGCACAATGTAACAATCTCCAAAACATCAATGGAAGCGCCGTTTTGCTTTCGATAAGTAACTGTGAAGATAAACTTTGATTGGATCATCCAAGCAGAGTGAAAGGTCATGTTGGGTCACAATCGTGAAAAATATTTACTTGCGCTCGTAATGATTGGTTTATGCATATTCATGAGAAACAAGGAAATCTCCGCACAGGCGGCCAGGGGTGATAAAGGAGCATAGCGGGTTATCACCTGTGGCTTGCGACGATGAAACCTAGCATAGATGACGTAATTATACAACACGCACTTGAATTCATCGAATGCCAATTATTCCATGTCCATCAAGGAGTATTATATTGTACCGATGTAAAAGAAAAGACAGAAATAAATAAAACCTAGCAGAGAATAATACTCAAACTATACAATGCGCACAGAAATGCATCGAATGTTTCATTTTAATCGAAGAATGCTCTATGCCTGTGAAACAAAAATATTACAGATCATTTGAGGGGTTCAATTTGCTGCTCCTCCTTCGAATGATTTTTTCTAGCCCTCCACCACACACTTTACACATAATGTTCAATATACTTTCGACACTTAGTCTGCAAATACAATTACCACTGTATAGATACGTTGTATTGCTAAACTTTGCAATATTTCTTTTTCTTATTGTTTTTCCAGATTAGCCTTTTGTAGTTAAAATTGTCCAGATTTTTGGTCTGATTGTATCAATTAGTTTTCTTGCAAAATGGCTTTTGTAATTATCCGCGGGGGAAAAGGTGATAGATGTTTATTCGAATAGACTTGTTTCCAAAATTGATTATTTCGGACATTTAGTTCGCATTATAATTAACAAGAGAGTTTTCACCTAGATGGCAGACAATTAGTCAGGCTAAGTTTTGCAGTGCAAATATATCAGTATATGTTATTTAATTCATTCAAAAGTTATGGTAATGATTTGCATATGGAATATTTATACGCTATATGCAATCAAAGGCGGTAAACATAAAAAATCCGTTAATATATCATATAGCTGGAAAGAAACAGCGTAGAAGTCTACACGAATATTTGGGTGGCGTCACAAATTCCATGCATCAGAAAGAAAAACACGTTTTGTTCTTCATCGATTGAGAGGTAATTTTGTGAATAGAAGTACCCAATATTCATTATTTAGTAATTCAAGATATGCCTATTGACGATGGTAATGTAAGGAGCTGGCTGCTCACACCGGCTAAAATAGATTATGTAAACTTGTTACAGGATGACGAAACTAAGTTGTTTTGCAGTCTCCCGCGATGCATCCCGGCTTTGGAATGACAATGGTTGTGTCCCAGAATTAATAGTACCATCATAGCTGTATCTAAATAATAGATGTCTTAAATAAAAGTTGAGTGCGGCAAGATAGAAATGGATTTCATTCGATCTCAACCTAGCAGACGATTCTGTTTTGAGAGTTCCTCGTCAAACTCTGCATAAATTCGGGGATAAACCCTGCATATTTCTTGCTATAATTTACATATTTATTACATACCCATTTAATCTTATATGGTTGATCTAGCTTTCGATACAGATGTCAATCGATACTTTCGTACCACATCCAGATTTGAACATAATTAGGTGTTCTCTGAAGTCCGCGCGTCGAAATGTTTAGACGCTCACTCATAGAATTTTTATAAATCCCAATCAATTTTGAATTTCATTCATAGTGTAAAGCTAAAAATATTTATAAAGCATAGAGAAGGGGGTATGTAATTAATACAAAACCGCATTCGTCTTTTGTTCTGAGCCGGGGGAAAGAAAAAAAACTTGTTTGATATAGCTTATGAATACGTCTCTGCCTGACGGCCTCGACGTATCCCTACGCTATCTCAACATCGTTCTTTTCGCCGACTGTGAAGAAAACACGTATACAGTTTTGTGTATATATCGACCGCTTTTGGCAATCGCTTTACACCCACAAACTTTGGATCAAAAATAATATTGTTTACAGACTTTCTTGAACGAAAACATTGTGAAAGGACTTTACATATTATTTCGTACATTAAATTCATGCTAAGGCTTCACAACTCTTGACCATGATGAATATTTTGTCATACCACAATTCCCAGATGGATAGACAGTAAGGAAAAATAATATAAAACAACGGTTTAATTAATATGTGTATAATAATAATTGTGATGAGAAACATGCAATTACCATTTATTTGGAGAAAGAAAAAAAACATCTTTATAATTCTATGCAAAGCTTTTCCAGTACGTCTTGGTGATGAGATAAGTTTGTTTATTTTATTTTATTTTTTTTTAAATCCCAGGGAGAGCTTTCTGTAGCTGAAGATGATTTCCCATCTCTCCGTCACGTTGCAAATAGGCTTAATCTGTCAGAGGACGGATGAATACAATATCTGTAGACCGAGCACTTGATGTCACTATTGTGCGTAATGTTTAATTGATGGCCATGTACAGTCAAAGCATAGATGTATATATATATATATATATATATATATATATATATATATATATATATATATATATATATATATATATATATATATATATATTGTTACGACTCTATGGTCTAAGAAAAATGTAACAGAAAGAAAGTGAAACCAACAAATCAAGTAAAAATCAACAAGCAATTTATTACTAGATAATTAAAATGAAAAATCAAAAAGTCACTTACAGTAATGTGTTTATGTATCCTAATAATCCAATAAGAATGATTGTTCTAATCACAAGTCCTAAATATAGAATGTGTCCTTGAATGTTATTATGTGCTAATGGTCTCCAAAGTCCTGATGTACTAGAAATCTTGATGTGCTGAAGTCAAAATGAAGTAATCCAAAATCTCTGAATAAGTTCACATAAATTCCAAAATTGTCAATCAAAATCCAAAATCCAAAAGTTTATGAGCACTGTTAATAATCCAATGAATAATTAAAATAATTCCTCTCTTAGAATTTGGAATGAATTTTCACAACTGTAATAGCTCTTTACAAGACTGATGGTAATGTCGAACTGAACAAAATGTCTACCAAACATGATATATATAAAGATTGGTCACATGACAGAATGTTCTAGAATATGAGTCATCTTAATGGAATTTTAACTGTAAACAAAATCAACCTTGACCTTCAAATTGAGAAAACATATTGATCAAAACAGCCTAATTCAAGGACACTAGTTATATATGTTTTTCCTAACAAACATAAAGATTTAAGCAAATATTAAAGTGAAGAAACATTTATAACCTCCCAAAACACATATACAACATTATATAAACATCATACATAACACCTCCCCTCATAAAGAAAAAGAAAGATTTATATAATAAAGCTTTCTTTTGAATATACATCTAATACTACAATAACCAAAATTACATAAGAACATGTTTTACGATACTGGACTTAATTACATCAAGCAATATTACATTTCTAGGCACGTGAGAGTGCATCTGGAATCACATTGTCTTTTCCCCTGATGTGTCTAATGTCAATGTTATATTCCTGCAATATCAAACTCCATCTCAACAATCTCCGATTTTTGTCTTTCATTTTGTTGATGAAAGTAAGGGGATTGTGATCACTGTACACAATAATTGGAGAAAGAGCTGAGGTAACATACACTTCAAAATGCTGTAAAGCCAATATCAAAGCCAAACATTCCTTCTCAATTGTGGAATAATTTTTCTGGTGCTTGTTTAGTTTTTTAGAAAAATAACACACAGGGTGATCCACACCACTTTTGTCTTCCTGAATCAATACTCCACCAACTCCTACATCACTTGCATCAACAGATAATTTAAATGATTGGCTAAAATTTGGTGCAGAAAGAACTGGTGCATTCTTAAGCATGGCCTTTAACTTGTCAAAAGATTCCTGACACTTGTCAGACCAATGAAATTTGGTTTTCTTACTCAATAAACTTGTCAAAGGTTCAGCAATTTTGGAAAAATTGGAACAAAATTTCCGATAATATCCAGCCATACCTAGAAATCGCATCAGTTGCTTTTTACAAATTGGAACTTGAAATTCAGAGATAGCTTTGACCTTAGCTTCTATAGGTTTAACTTGACCTTGTCCCACAATATGTCCTAAAAATGTGACACAAGCATGGCAAAACTCACTTTTGCTCAAATTAATTGTCAGATTCGCATCACTGAGTCGATCGAAGAATTTTCGAATGGTTTCCAAATGATCTTCCCAGGTGTTGTTGTAGATAATGACGTCATCGATATAAGCGTCACAATTATCAAGACCAAATGTTATCATGTTCATCAGACGTTGAAACGTTGCAGGCGAATTTTTCATTCCAAACGGCATGACTTTATATTGATAAAGTCCATCTGGAGTTGCAAATGCTGAAATTTCTTTTGCCCTTTCCTACTAAATACTGAATCAAAATAATCTTTATCTCCTGTTTTGTCAATGATACTTTTGCCTCAGATAGACTGTATTTTCTGGCAAGCTCGAGCAACTCATCCTTTCTCATGCACTCAAACCCCTCCTGGGTAGGTTTTGAAATGAAATTCTGAACATTAGATGCCATTGTAAATGCTTGTTGGTTTTACACAAAACAAATTTCTCTATTTAAAATCTTTGCCAAAGACAAAAAAAATTCAGAGACAAAATCAATATGAATTTCAAAGATAAATTTAATATCTCTAATATGCTTTAATGAAATTCAGATCCCGAAACGGCCCCCAATTTCTGTTACGACTCTATGGTCTAAGAAAAATGTAACAGAAAGAAAGTGAAACCAACAAATCAAGTAAAAATCAACAAGCAATTTATTACTAGATAATTAAAATGAAAAATCAAAAAGTCACTTACAGTAATGTGTTTATGTATCCTAATAATCCAATAAGAATGATTGTTCTAATCACAAGTCCTAAATATAGAATGTGTCCTTGAATGTTATTATGTGCTAATGGTCTCCAAAGTCCTGATGTACTAGAAATCTTGATGTGCTGAAGTCAAAATGAAGTAATCCAAAATCTCTGAATAAGTTCACATAAATTCCAAAATTGTCAATCAAAATCCAAAATCCAAAAGTTTATGAGCACTGTTAATAATCCAATGAATAATTAAAATAATTCCTCTCTTAGAATTTGGAATGAATTTTCACAACTGTAATAGCTCTTTACAAGACTGATGGTAATGTCGAACTGAACAAAATGTCTACCAAACATGATATATATAAAGATTGGTCACATGACAGAATGTTCTAGAATATGAGTCATCTTAATGGAATTTTAACTGTAAACAAAATCAACCTTGACCTTCAAATTGAGAAAACATATTGATCAAAACAGCCTAATTCAAGGACACTAGTTATATATGTTTTTCCTAACAAACATAAAGATTTAAGCAAATATTAAAGTGAAGAAACATTTATAACCTCCCAAAACACATATACAACATTATATAAACATCATACATAACAATATATATATATATATATATATATATATATATATATATATATATATATATATATGTTTGGTGATTTACATCGTCTGCAATGTACTCAAGTTTGAGTTGTATACACTGTCCATTTATGTTAACGTTCTGAATTTGTTGTAAGAATATGTCTATGCATTTTATGGCGCTTTGGTTGTCTGTAGACTCCAATTAAATGCTGAAAAAATATTTCATCATAGAACTAAGGCTGTATTTAAATGTATGCAGACAAAAATAGTATGAATACGGTATTTTCATTCATGCTATTCTTGCATGCGAAATGTAACAAACTTTCGTTTCCTTTATTCTTAGAAAATACTCTAGTATGCTCCAGAACTCTAGATTTATACATTTTCAAAAATGACAGAAAAAAATCTACGTTTGTTATTGGCTCCCAGATTGGTACAGCAAATTCATGTTTGAGATAAAATATTTGAAAATTTTTCAGAAAGTAGATTATACAGTAAGAGAACTTTGAAGAAGGTTTTTAGTTACACAAAAATCACTTATGTCGAATATACAATGGAAATTAAGCAAAACTGTATCCAAACATTGAACCTAAAGAATGAGTAGCGATATCTTGATATCATACTTTTTAAGGGAAAATACTTACTGACATTATTGTATTGATTACATATTAATTCACAAACACTTTTCTGTTGTCGTTGTGATTGTTTCATTCGATGTTGTTCGTAACAGGTTGGACTGACAAAAGTTCGCTTGCAATTAGAGCAATGAATTCTTTCTTTTCCTTCGGGAACGCATGGCTTGGAAGCTAAATACCCACGACAGCTCTCTCCACAATGAATATGTTCCTCGGGTTGGCTAAATCCTTGATCACATTTCTCCCAATAATAACTGTTTTCGGGAAATCCTGTGATACTTGTAATGGCATCAAAACGCTTTTGATGATGATAAACGTTAATGTATTTTAAGTCTGGAAAATCTGGTCATCGAAACAAGAGAGCTCCTTCGATATGACTGTCATATTACCTAAATAGAATCTAAAAAAAAAACCAATGAATGACAATGGCATCGTCAATCATCTATATACAGTATATATTATCTATCTTCAAATAATGATGACATATTTTCCTTACAGTTTGTGAAAGATTTGACATGCAATGCAGGGAGGATAACTTCACCTCCCAAAATAGATGGTTCAATGCTTTGCACACGTTTGTTGAACCACAGTCTGTAGATATTACTAATAGATTTCCATCTGCTGTTCATGACCATGCTACAAAACAATAGTTACAGTTGCATGAATTCACGTCCAGGTTTTGTGGAACATTTTATATCATGTTTTCAACCATACGTCAGTTATGTGCTTTTTGTTCTATAAACATCAGCAAAAGAAAATGATATTATAAATCCGTATCCCCAATTTAATTGGTGGAGTTTACATTTTAACTTTGCTCAAAATTGAGGTGGTTACTGGAAACCTGTAATCAGGGGGTGAGGTGTGGAAATAAACACATTTTATTTAATTAGCTTTATGTAGTCAAAGGCAAATTTAAAATGTATGTATGTATGTAATGTATGTATTACGTAGGTATACATGCATGTACGTAGATACGTATGGATGTATGTATCCATGTATTTCAGCAAAATGCTTTGATATTGGCCTTCTTATATGTAAATAGGATATGTAATCAATTATATCAACCTTTGAGGTCCTATCAATGTTGCCGTCATTCGTTCTTTTATTAATAGTAAGTATATTTGCCGGTAAATCCTAGGTCTGTCTTCTATTTTTCGTGACTCACTGCTATAGACCTTTCCAGTGGACAGTTCTTCCATATTTACCACCCCTGTCCGCTACGTGTCACTACACGTGTCCGCCATTAAGGTACTGATATGCCTGACACGAGAAAGACTGAATAAAACAGGACATGCCGCAAACATTTCCATATTTCTTTATTGATATAAATCAAATTTATTTCCGTATACATTTTCGAATGTATACTCTCAAATACATTGTTCTTTCATACTATTTTAATAAGTAAATAATCACCTTTTTAATTACTAATTCAATATATGAATTCGATTTTTTTTTAAAAATGTAAAAAGGATCGTACAGATGTAACCGAAGTCTTTGATAGGCAAATTCGTTTATAGTTTTTAAGTCTTCGGGGCATTCAAATTTGACATTCGTGGACATAATGAATAGAATTGAATGTATTGATCAATTAATTAATGTAATTATTTGTTGAAAATAAGAATTATATCATCCATTCATCTGTGTGTGTTTTTTTATCGGCACATATAATTCAATTATGTACCTACATAGGTGATGTTTTCACAAAAATGTATGAGAATTAGTGAAGGAAAAAGTATGTGAGCGAAAGAGAAGGTATGAAAATTATTACCTATTTTACTAGGCGTGTTTGATAAGGACAAAAAAAATGAATAAAACATTTCTTTTGAAGAGAATTTGATCAAATTCGTTAAATAAGTCAAAAAATTTATAACTATGAAATAAATAACTGAGGAAAATAACAATTATACCATGAATTACAACCTCGAGATAAAAACGATCCAATTATACATAATTACACAGGAAAAGTTCTAAAGTGTGTATATATATATATATATATATATATATATATATATATATATATATATATATATATATATATATATATATATATATACATATATATAATTGAGGGTAATCAATTCGCTAAATATTGTTTTCACAGCGATGCACTGTTAAGCTAAAGGCTTGTGCAATAGATGATATTTACAGTAAATGTGTACGAATTTAGCTTCCATAGTACAGAGCACTGGGCAATATCAGTGCCGTAATGGCGGAATGTTACGTGATACACATATGGTCGCGCCCATTAAAACCATAATGGCAAGGTCTATAATGAAGACATTAACTACCATGTGGCTGCTGATATTTTGTGATAAAATGGCTTGAAGTATGTACCAGGGAACAAATTAAGCAAGCCTGACTTGGAAATTATACCCACCTAAATAAAGACTTGCTAACTACCGAAAAAAGCACTGAAAGGGAAGGGCATTTTCTTTTCTGCATGGGAAAGTTGTGGTCTCACACTAATATCTGACCAGAATTTTTTTAAAGTGTTAATTGTGCCGGCGTGCTAAACTCGATCCAGACAGGAGATTTCAAACTGTCGTGATTGATGGATAGTCTCAAACGATCGTGGCACTATTGTTTCAATGTTTCTAATAATGAATCTCATAAATCTGTAATGAAACCGCCTGCTTTCTCTGGTGGTATTTGAGACTTTAAATCTTTAAATTTCACCGTGTACGTGTGAGCCGTCGTTCAAAATTTTCTCGAAGTCACTTTTGGGGCTTGTCAAATGTAAAAACAATCTTCAGGACCTACCGAACGACTTTCTTTCTTGGTTGATCTTGACTCTCTTGGTCTTAGAGGTAGATGATACTGGTTCAGGCTCACTATAGTCGTCTTTAAAAACACTGGCATGCACTAGTGTTAACACTTTACTCAGCGTATGAGATGACAGCGAAAGTCGTCGTCTCTTGGCTTATTCTCTTTTCTCAGCAAGGTGTGATCGTTTCATCTTGTTTCAAAATTTGAGTTGACTATGGTACACGCTCTGTTCCCATATATTAGAGATTCTAACCCTAAGAGAATAATATTCATTCAGCTTTCATTCTGTGAAAATGGAAGAGTCAATAAGACTACGGTCTACTCCACTCTAGATAAAAATCAGGATACTTGCTATGTCTATCAAGAGAAAGGACATTGAGCTCCAGAATGTCAACAACGTCAAAAAAGGAACCTCTACTAAGACAGGAGAAAAGAGAGACAAAAGTAAAGATACTTGTTATCAATGTCAAGAAAAAGGTCATTGGTCTTCAGAATGTCCCAAGAAAAAAGAAAAAAATAAGAAGGAACAGGAGAGTTATTCAGAAACAGAACAAGAACCCGTACCCGTCGAGAAATTCAAGAAGGCAAGATAAATAGAAGAAACTAAAAGAGAAAAGGAAGAATCCATTCCAATAAAGAAATTTTTAAAAAGAGACAGACAGTGAAAGAAAGAAAGAAGAAGAAAATGGACTTTTGTGATATGCTATGACATTTTATTGTGATTCTGATTTCACAAGAATATACCAAAAAAGAAAACGTAAGTGTATGTTTGTCTTTTTTGTCTTTTGGTATGGATAAGATACTCAAAAACACACACACACACACACACACACACACACACACACACACACACACTGTATCATGGAGGGATTTAAATTTTACTTGATTTGGCAATCATTGAGTAGTATCTCTTCTCTAAGAGATCTAGGTGGCCCTGAAAAGGACCGTTGGCGTTTTTTTAATAACAAAAATATTTATGAACTTGACATCATCAGCTGTAACTGTCTTAATCCTTTTACAAGACCAAGTCATACTCCCGTTGCTGCTGTGGTAGTGGTAGTAATAACTGCTGCTGCGGGTGTCTCAGTGGTTGTGAGAGTTGATGTAGTCATAGAAGGTATAGAAGTCTTGGATCGTGAAGGTCTCTTTCTCTTGGGTTGAGCTAAAGATGTCTGATACATTTCTCTCATTTGCTTTAACTCCGCAAAATGTCTTGTAACAGATTCATCGTTTTGTTTCCACTCGCTTCCTTCTGTTCACTGTTAAAAGTTTTCCTGTTCTCTTATTTTTCTTGCTTTTTCTTTTCCTTGTTTTGTTGTTGATGTTGTTGTTGTTGAATAAATGCTACTTCTTTCTGGTGTTGCAAATAATTCTCCAAATCTTCCTTCTGTTTCTTTCTGAAATCATCATACACTGTTAATGATGGAGAAGGAGTTGAAGGTGGTAATACAGTCGCAGGCAAAAATTCTTGCGGAGACGATAAGAAATCAGCCAAAGCTAAATTGAAGTAATTCTCTTCTGGACGAAGAATACTGGCTATAGCAATAGTAGTAGTAGTAGTCATTGTACTATCATTGCGAGTATACGATGTATCCACGGTAGGCGCACCCCAATACATTGTCTTCGTTTCAGCCATAGGTATTGTACTTGAACTGTTCCGCAATGGTAAATCGTAGGCATGCTGGGGCGCATATGTATATTGAAAATGATGTCACGCGTCCACTGTCTTCCGATTGGAAGAGAGACAACACACCCTGACTGAATTATGTTATGCGCGTTCTGATTGGTGAGAGATTTCAATCCGTTTCGAGCCGGTTCAAGACTATATATACAGGCGCATTGTCCCATTGTCTCACCTATTCTCAAGACAACCCAACCAAGATGTACGCAGTGTTGAATCATCCACCATCGTTAGCAGTATGCTATTGAACCCTGACTACCTAGTCTATGTGAAGGAATCGTGGGCCATCACGAAGATTACGGAGATATCCATGTGGAAAAGAAGGATTTACGTGGAGAGACAAGGATGCCTGAAGAGGGTCTTAATCTACTGTCCAGCTGTGAGACCTATCTTACGCCGTAGAAAAATCAAGCGATGCCGACTATGTTAACCCTCTATTGATAACAAAACTCAACCCAGATCACTAGAAAAGAGAGATACTGCTCAGAATTATTGCCGATATATATGTTTATGTGTATGTTTGTGTATGTGTATGCCTATTTTCACAACTAAAACTTAAAACCACTCACGCCTTTGCTTGTGTGTGATAGTATGTTTGTGTGTGGCTATAGTGTGTCTATAAACAATCCTACCCTTGCTTTGCTATTATGTGAGAGCATGTTGCGTGTGGGTATAGCGTGTGTATAAACACTCCTGCCCTTTCGTTGGATAGTAGGGGTGTGTGTTGAATTGAATAAAAAATCGGGTGCTTGTTGGATTGTATATCAAAGATTTAACATTCAAAATCACTTACCGCAGAATAACTGATTAGCGTTAATTTCAAGCCATATATATATATATATATATATATATATATATATATATATATATATATATATATATATATATATATATATATATATATATACACTTAAGTTTGAAATATAGAACATTATTGGCCAAATAATTTTCATATCTTTCTCATTCCTATATTTTCACATGTGAAAATATATCATTAATTTCCCATCACGCCATGCAACTCTCGATTGTGTGTGCCTACAGAAGTTATATCTGCAGCAACAAAAACGAGTACTTTGTGAGCTAGAACAAATAAATGAAAACTGCATTAAGTTCCAGACATGGAAATTAATTTTTGCTGAAGAAATATGACTCGACGCTTTTGGCGTCTCTCTGAAGTTATTTCCCTATACTTCCTTGACAACAATGATGAACCCGCTGGGATGCATTGCTGAACTGGACTTGCTTGGTGGTCAGATATGATCAAATAGTTTACAAAATGTCAAAAATGTAATTTACTGCGACAGATGAGGTCATCCCAATCCTACAGCTCTCTTAAGTTATTGATATTTATATGATCAGTCTATGAAAGTGAGGTGAATTTACAAAAAGGTGTGGGATGAGGTATTCTGCTGAAGAGCGAGTTTAATTTTCTAAGCTTCGATTCAGGAGCAAGTTTGGTATATAATAATAAGAAAATGTTCTCGTCCTGGGTAAATACCAGATATATTTCATCTTGTGGTACAAAAAAAAAAGATATATTTTAGCTTGTGGTTTCATTACTCTTTTGTACCACACGATGAAATATATCCTATATTAAGGTAGGAAACGAAAATACTCTCTCTCTCTCTCTCTCTCTCTCTCTCTCTCTCTCTCTCTCTCTCTCTCTCTCTCTCGATGGTGGGGCAGAAAGATGAAACAGTCATTCCATAATATATCTAGCCTATTTGATTTCATTTCATCAGCGAGGAAAGTCATTAGAAAATTTGCAATACATCACTCATGGTTACCTAGGTTCGTTTGCTTGGACTATCCGATCGAATGTAATCGATTTTCAGAATCTCATTATTGAAGTTTACAGTTGAATGCTTCTATGAATCGACAGCAATGCTAGTGTCAGCGCCAGATATACCAGATCTATGCCTTTCTGATCTAAACATTTAGATCCTTGTATTACTTAACACGAAATGAAGGGGAAAAAAACAAAAAAGAAACATACATACATACATATATACATACATACATACATACATACATACATACATACATACATACATACATACATACATACATACATACATACATACATACATACATACATACATACATACATACATACATACTAAGAACGAAAGAAAGAACTCATTATTCTTAGGTAAGAAAAGCAAAACATGGCGGAGGTATCAACAACTCTCACGTCGCAGCAGTAATTTGCACGACCTATAAATATTATTTTGGATTGCTTAATCCAATTGTTTGGTAAGTTTTTAAGTTAAAGTATTAAACTCTCTGGAGTTACTGTCCGTAAATCAAGATAGTATAAACTTCTGACCTTTTTCCAATATTACTTTCAGTTGTGTACATGAGATAAGTGATAGAAAAACACTTAATATAAGCGATGCAAATACTGAAGAATCCCATTAAACCGCTCTGAAAATAAGCGCAAAACAACCAAAACGTTCCCTAAAGGAAGATTTTTTAGAGTCAGATGGTAAAAATTATGTCCTAAACCGAGGGAGCTTTCGGGGCATCCACAGACCACTCGCCTTCTTGTTTAATTTAGTTGTTTAGTCCCCCAACACACACACACACACACACACAACGATATTTCTGGATCCGCCACTGTTACATGCAGTAAAAAGTATTACATTGGTTGAAAGTGGCAAATATTCGTTTACCGAGCAATCTGTTAATCTAGCACCAATAGTGTTTGAATGCTTTAGTAGCCATAGTGACAGTTTAATAAAACACGTTGAAAACAAATTAATTGAATTATAAAAAAAGAAAAAAAAAACAAAAACAAATACCAAGAAAAATAAATGAGTGATCGCAAGCAGATCGTTGAAAATTTCATTAGAAATAAATAGGTTGTTTGGAATAGTATTCTGTGATCAAAGTATTCGGGACCACAAAATACCGTGCCGCGGGAACAAACCATGAAAAAAACAAACAAAACACAGATGACCTGGTTTGCAAACTATTTCAAGAGACACTAAAACTAGATTACAATCAAGATGATAGTCTAAGATCACATTTAGCTGGTAACATCAAAGATCATGGAAATTAAATCTTACAAATATGGTCAAAGCGAATGAAACAGGAATGAAAGCTTGAAAAAAATTGACATTAACGAGTATATGGCGTCAAGGAAGTACTCCGTCATCAAGAAACCTAGAAATCTGTAGAAAACAAATAGTATTCAGGCATTCCGGACTTTCGACGGCAGTTTGACTAAAAGGGCTCTCAAAACGGGGACAATATAATAATTATTTACTTATTAGATATTCGCAATGTTAATATTATGTTTTGTATGTACATCATGAGTAGTTTTATGTGGCACTTGGGGGCGCAAGGGGACTCACGTTAAACAGGGTGAAAAATGTATAGGGCACAAGGGAAATTTACCATGGAATGACAGTGGCGACACATGGGGGCACAACAGGAATTCCTGTGCTAAAAATGATATTATGTATATTTAATTTATAATATGTGTCCATGAGATAAGTTGTACTTTAGTGGTCATTGTGTAAACAACATGTTTACTGCATTTGAGTTCAAGGTTAGACTTGTTTACATAGCATTTAGTACCTAGATTGAAATTTTCCATGGCTTCTGTGAAAAGCCATTGTCATGTATATAGAGGAAACTTTCCATTAGAGTTACGCATATATTAGAACGTTCTGTCACGGGACTTATGTTTATATGGAGAGAATTTAGTGGACAATATTTCATTCTTGTTTAAATGGAAAAATCATTTTAGTAATCAGATGTTTATAGTTGTGTTGTGAAAATTCAGAGCAAATTCATAGAGAAGAATTATGTATTTGAAATATTCATTGGATTTACTAAAAGTGTTCATTTTCATATTGGATTAATACTTGACTCTGGGATTTATGTGAATTCATTCAAAGATATTCTGGATTACATCATTCAGGCATATCAAGACATTTAAGACTACTGGCAGATCATAACATTCAAGACTACTAGCACATTAGGACATTCAAGGCTACTGAAATTATTTCAGAATATTCTATATTTAGGACTTGTAATTAGGACACTTAGATTATTGGATTATCTGGAATTTAATTCACATTACTGTGTCTTTTAAATTTCACTTTAATTGTGTAGAAATAAATTGCTTGTTGATTTTACTGACATTGTTTGTTTCACTTTCGTTCTGTTACATTATGTTAAGACTTAGAGTCGTGACAGAAATTGGGGGTTCGTCCGGGATCTGAATTTCTTTAAATTACAATTTAAATTGATTTTGTTTTGGAATTTTTATTGCCCCTGGTAAAGAGTTTTATTTCACACTTTTGAGAAATCTTTAGTGAGACCAGCACCCATTCACAATGTCATCTACGGTTGATCACTTTGTTTCAAGTTCTACCCAGGTAGAGTTAGAGTCTATGCAAATGGATGAGCTGCTTGAGCTTGTCAGGCATTATGATCTTTCTGAGGCGAAAGAATCTTTGACAAATCAAGTGATATAGAATATTTTAATTCCAGATTTGGTGGAAAAGAAAATTTTGGATGAAAGTGCTTAGGGTTTAATTGGAAAGTCCGTATCTGGTTTTGATTGGAAATTAAAGGAGTTGTAGTTTAAAAAATCAGATGGAATTATATATAGCCAAGCTTCAGCTTCAGAAAGAGGAAATGCAGAGAGAGGAGACGGTAATAGATAGGCGGATGCAGATGCATTTGCAAAGAGAAGAAAAGGACAGGCAGATGCAGATGCAGAGAGATAAAGAGGAGAGGAAAATGCAATATAGATTAAAAGAGTTAGAACTGACAAGCAGAGCACACACACACACCCCTTTACACACAAGTTCAGGGTTTGATGTTACCAGATCTATTAGGTTAGTACTCCCTTTTCAGCAAAAAAGAAGTAGATAAATACTTTCTTCACTTTGAGAAAATTGCTGAAAACTTCAAATGGCCAAGAGAGCATTGGACTTTGTTACTACAAAATATTCTTCTTGGGAAAGCTCGTAATGTCTATATTTCACTGTCAGTAGAACAAAATACTGATTATGATGTGGTTAAGGAGTACATCTTGAAGGCTTATGAGTTGGTACCTGAGGCAGATAGACAAAAGTTTAGGAATTGTTGAAAAGAAACTAGACAAATTCGTCATATTTGCAAGGGAAAAGAAAAACTATTTGATAGGTGGTGCTCAGCCAAAAAGGTTGATCAAGATTACGATAACCTCAGACAGCTCGTATTAATTGAAGAGTTCAAAAAGTGCATCCATGGTGATGTCAAGACCTACCTTGAAGACCAGAAAGTGGAAACTTTGGAAAATGCTGCTCGTATGGCTGATGATTATTCCTTGACTCACAAAATTTCATTTGTCAATAAGTCGTCCTCTCAGCAGTTTTCTGGTAAAAAAAAAACAAATTTCATTCTCAAACGAGTACTTACAAATTTCAAAACAGCACAACTGTTAGAAATCAAACATCTGATAAGAGTGACCAGAAATCCTTATCTCATCCTACGTGTACTTATTGTAAAATGAAAGGGCACGTCATTTCTGATTGCTTCAGGTTGAAAAATAAGCAACAGAATAAAGATAGAGCTTTTCCAAATGCTCTTATTTCAAAGAGGTCAAGGTCACGGTCTTGTATTGAAAGCAATACATTTATTGGGTCAAACAAATCCCAGTCTGATTCTATTTTGGAGACTTATGAACCATTGATGTCAGAAGGCTCTATATCACTTATTGGTAATTCTGCCACACCTATCCCTATTAAAATATTAAGGGAAACAGGAGCTTCTCAGAGTCTTTTGTTATCCGATACTTTGCATTTGTCTGAGACGTCTTCTTCTAGTGAGAGTGTACTTATTCAGAAAGTAGAGTGCGGCTTTGTAAATGTTGATCTCCATTGTGTTAATCTGGCATCAGACTTAGTTTCCGAACCTGTGACTGTTGGGGAAGTGACTTTTTTACCTATAGAAGGTATCCATTTGTTGCTAGGCAATGACCTAGCTGGAGATAAGGTCGTGGTCAATCCATTTAAACCTGTCAAGTTTTTTTTTGGATCGAAAATTTGATCATATTGAGATTGAAATAGTTAATTTGTATCTGCTAGATCTATGGTAAAAAGAGCTCTTGAGAATGTTCATCAGGAAATTATTCCTTTAGCTGACACATTTATTGGTCAGTCCTTTGATGAGGTCACTTTCTCTCCTGATATTGATCAATCAAAAGGTGATTGATCAAAATTGATCCTCTTTTTACAACTCATACTCTCTATTCTAATAACTTGTTGTCTTACAGCAACAAGATCCCGAGATATCCTGTTTGTTTCAGAGGGTTATTAGAGAAACTGAAGCATCACAAGTCCCAGTGTGTTATTTTGTGAAAAATGGGGTCCTTATGAGAAAATGGAGACCACCTGAGATACCCGCTTGTGACGAGTGGTCAGTGAGCTATCAAATTGTCGTTCCTAAGTCATATCGACAGGAAATTCTTAGTCTAGCCCATGAAACACCCTTGGCTCGTCATTTAGGAATCAATAAGACTTATCATAAGATCTTGAATTTTTTTTTTGGTCTTTACTTAAAAGTGATGTTTCTAAATACTGCAGATCTTGTCACACTTGTCAAATTGTAGGAAAACCCAATCAAATTTTAACTACGGCTCTTCTGCAACCTATACCTACATTTGACGAACCATTTAGCAGAATAATGGTAGACTGTGTCGGTCCCTTACCTAAGACCAAGTCAGGCAACCAATACTTGTTGACAATCATGTTTGCGTCTACAAGATTTCCAGAGGCAATTCCTCTGAGAAATATAAAAAACTAAAACCATGGTTACAGCTTTGGTGATTTTTTTTTTTTTTTTTTTTTTACACTTGTTGGCCTTCCCAAATCTGTCCAGTCTGATCAAGGATCAAATTTAATGCCTGGAATTTTCCAACAAGTTATGCATGAATTAGGCATCCAACAGTATATCTTCTGCCTATCACCATGAAAGTCAGGGGGATTTGGAAAGATTTCATCAAAATTTGAAGAATATGATTCGGTCATATTGCTTTGATACAGGAAAGGATTGGGATGAGGGTGTTCATTTTTTTCTTGTTTGCTGTTAGGGAATCAGTTCAAGACTAACTGTGTTTTAGTCCCTTTGAACTAGTTTTTGGACATACTGTCCGTGGACCATTAAAATTATTGAAAGAGAAACTTCTTTCAAATGAAGATTCAAAGATTAATCTTCTTGACAACGTCTCTGATTTCAAATATAAGTTGTCAAAGGCCTGTGAAGTAGCAAGAACTAATTTTCACACTACCCAGTCAAAAATGAAATTAAGGTATGACAGAAATACTCAGGAAAGGAGTTTTAAGCCTGGCGAGAACGTTCTGGCTCGTTTGCCAATACCTCAAAATCCTCTTCGGGCTAAATTTTATGGCTCTTATACAGTTGAAAAGAAAGTAAATGACTGAAATTATATCATTAACACTCATGGGAAGCGGAAACAGAAACAACGTTGTCACACAAATATGTTATGAAACAATTTTGACAGAGATAGCCCAAATAATTATTCAATCATTTTAGTTGTACCTGTCCCACACAGTGAGGATGTCAACGATGGAATACAATCTGACTGTAATGGTTCTGGTTTAACCAACCTTCGGAATTCAGAAATATTCAACAATCTGGACCAGAAACTTTCACATCTCCAATAACAGGAGAGAAATGAACTAAACTATCTATTACATGAGTATGAGCACTTATTTCCTGATGTTTCTACACGAACAAATAAAATCTATCATAACGATTGTAGATTCTACACCTGTGAAACAGCGTCCTTATTAATCCTCTCAAAATTCAGTATTTACTGGAGAATACTTTTATAGAACCAAATAAAAGTAACTGGAGTTCACCATGTATTCTTGTTCCCAAGCCAGATAATATATTCCGTATATGTACTGACGATAGAAAAGTCAACAGTGACACCAAAACGGATTCATTTTCAATACCAAGAATGGTTGATTGCATTGATAAAATTGAAAATGCGAAATATGTCACCAAGTTTGACCTTTTAAAAAGATTCTGGCAAATTCCACTCACTGAAAGGGGAAAAGAAATTTCAGCATTTGTAACTCAAGATGGGCTTTATCAATATAAAGTCATGCCGTTTGGAATGAAAAGTCTTCGGCAACGTTTCAACGTCTGATGAACATAATAACATTTGGTCTAGATAATTGTGACGCGTACATCGATGACGTCATTATCTACAACGACACCTGGGAAGATCACTTAGAAACCATTTTTGGACAAAAGTGCGTTATGCCATGCTTGTGTCACATTTTTAAGACATATTGTGGGACAAGGTCAAGTTAAACCTATAGAAGTTAAGGTCAAAGCAGTCTCTGAATTCCCTGTGCCTGTTTGTAGAAAGCAACTGATGCGATTTTGGGGTATGGCTGGATATTTGCGGAAATTCTGTTCAAATTTTTCCATAACTGACGAACTTTTGACAAATTTGTTGAGGAGGAAATAATAGTTTCATTAGTCTGACCAGTGTCAGCAATTCGTTGATAAATTGAAGGCCATACTTAAGAATGTACCAGTTCTTTCAGCACCAAATTTCAGCCAATTATTTAAAATGTCTGTTGATGCAAGTGATGTAGGGGTTGGTGGAGTATTGATTCAGGAAGACAATAATGGTGTGGATCACCTGTGTGCTATTTTTCTAAAAAAAAAGAAACAAGCACCAGAAAAATTATTCCACTATTGAGAAGGAATATTCCACTATTGAGAAGGAATTATTCCACTATTGAGAAGGCTTTGATATTGGCTTTACAACAGTTTGAAGTGTATGTTACCTCGGCTCTTTCTCCGGTGATTGTATGCAGTGATCACAATCCCCTTACTTTCATCAACAAAATTAAAGATAAAACTCGAGATTATTGAGATGGAGTTTAATATTGTGGGAATACAACATTGACATTCGACACATCAGGGGTAAAGACAATGTGCACATACTATATTGCTTTATTTCTTGTAATTGAGTTGCGTGACATTTATTAGACATTTTCGTATGAAAGTTTGATTATGCATATTTAAAAGAAAGCTTTATTGCATAAATCTTTCTTTTTCTTTATGAGGGAGGCGTTATGTATATTTAATTTATAATATGTGTCCATGAGGTCAGTTGTACTTTAGTGGTAATTTGTAAACAACATGTTTACTGCATTTGAGTTCAAGGTTAGACTTGTTTATATAGCATTTAGTACTTAGATTGGAATTTTCCATGGCTTCTGTGAGAAAAGTCACGTACGCATAGGAAATTTTCCATTAGAGTTACGCATAATCTAGAACGTTCTGTCACGTGACTTATGTTTCTATAGAGAGATTTTAGTGGACAATATTTCATTCTTGTTTAAATGGTCAGTCTATTAAGAATCATTTTAGTTATCAGATGTTTATAGTTGTGTTGTGAAAATTCAGAGCAAATTCATAGAGAAGAATTATTTATTTGAAATATTCATTGGATTTACTAAAAGTACTCATTCTCATATTGGATTTATACTTGACTTTGGGATTTATGTGAATTCATTCAAAGATATTCTGGATTTAAGACTACTAGCACATTAGGACATTCAAGGCTACTGATATTCTTTCAGAACATTCTATATTTAGGACTTGTAATTAGGACACTTAAGATTATTGGATTATTTAGAATTTAATTCACATTACTGCGTCTTTTGAATTTCACTTTAATTGTGTAGAAATAAATTGCTTGTTGATTTTACTGACATTGTTTGTTTCACTTTCTTTCTGTTACATTATGTTAAGACCTAGAGTCGTAACAGAAATTGGGGGTTCGTCCGGGATCTGAATTTCTTTACATTACAATTTAAGATCAAGAGTCGTAACAATGTCCATAGGTTTAACATATGGCGACACTTGGGGCACTACAGGAATGGTAATTTTAAAAATATTTAGTTATAGTCCGCTTGTATGTTGAAAAATGTAAAGGGGACAATTGGAATGGTAATGTTAAAATGTTTAATTATAGACCGTTTCCATGTTTTGAAAAATGTATGGGGCACAATGGGAAATGTAATGATAACATTTTGATTAAAATCCAACACATACTTTAGCCAACACACCCTTTTGTGATTACTATCCAACACATATTTTTTAAAATACTATCCTACACCTACGTTTTGATTGCTATCCAACACTCAGTTTTTGATATACTATCCAAAACACACACGACTATCCAAT
This sequence comes from Margaritifera margaritifera, assembly GCA_029931535.1. NCBI lineage: Eukaryota > Metazoa > Mollusca > Bivalvia > Unionida > Margaritiferidae > Margaritifera > Margaritifera margaritifera. The sequence goes on from JAQPZY010001360.1 coordinate 1,183,677, forward strand.
GAAAATAGTGGAAATATGTATACACATGCTATACTTACATACACACAAATATACTATCACACACGCAAGGCAAGGGTAGGTAATGTTTATAGACACACTGTACCCAAACACATTAGAAAGGGGTAAGGGTTTTTAAGCTTTAGTTGGGTTGTGAACATAGACATGGAGATTGACATATACAAACAAAAACTGGCAATGATTTTGAGTAGTATCTCGCTTTTCTAGAGATGTGGGTGGCCTTGAAAAGGGCCGTTGGGTGTTGTCCTGGATCATGGGTGTTTATCTATATCCAGGACAACTACACCTCCCGCGTCCGGCTGGACAACAAGGACACATCTTGTCCAAGCATTCCGTCCTACGGCGGACGGAGAAATTAAGCCTAAAAGGAGGCTAGTTGGCTTCCTTGTCCCAATCCTCCTCTTCAGTCATCCAATCTTTATCTCCCTGCTGCCTCATTGTTTCTTGGATCCTTAGAAACTATTCTTCTTATTTTTTGCACATAGGTTTAACATTATACAAAAGTTTGGTAGTGTTTATACTATATTCAGAAATTCACTATTACACTGGTATAGAAGCGGTTTTTAAGTTTTATGTTTTGTTGAAGATAACGACATACACAGACATACAAACAAACAAAAATAAAATCTTCATTGATTTGAGTAGTATCTCTTTTCTTAGAGATGTAAATGGCCACGAAAAGGACCGTTGGCTGTCGTCCTTGACCGTTGAGATGTTAACGACGATGATATCCACATCCATTAGATCTTGCCGTGGGCTTCACTACAGCGCAGGGTCTTCTATATGTGTAGGAGACAGTGACCTCATCTGTCTCTATTTTCCACTCCTCCACCTCTTCTCCCTACTGCTTCTGCTTCTCTTCCCATTCTTCTCTTTCCCTTTGCATCTCCTCTCGCATGACATCGTCCACTTGATATTACGCCATCTTGAGGAAAATGGTGATCTTCTTTTCCATTATCCCCTCGATGAGATGGTGTCTTACTCTGTGAATATGCACCCGGGCTTCGCTTAGTTTAGCAAACTTAGACAACGTGGTTGTTGACGAGTCAACAGTGGCTGTCAAGACTGGTGACGCGCCGCTTTATATGTGAGTAGCACGGGCGTGAAGAAAAACATCCCACCGATTCAGTAGGCATGCGTGAAAGAAAACATTCTGTTTTTACAAAAATCTATAGAGAGAATGTGAAGGAGCGTGTTCAAAAATGATTTTTTTTTTTTTTTTTTGGGGGGGGGGGTTGGGTTATAAAAAAATAAGACAGCATTTTTTCTAAATCAACATTTTTTTAATAAGCCCCGCTCACTGAAGCGTAAAAATATGAAGAGGGTGGATTAGGGTTAGTCTCTTCCTCTTCGTTTACAAAATACTAAAAACATGAAACATGAGCATATTTATAAGTTTGCCAACTTTTTGGAGTCAGATTAGACTTCCAATGATCTGATACAGTGTCATTTTGCCATCGATGCACACTACGTTTCTGAGCTAAAGAAAATAGATAGCCAAAATATTCACAAAACCACCCTTCTTTTTATCATCGTTTTTAGAGTACTCACGTTCAAAACAAGCCACTTAATGTTATTAGGGAAATCCAAGACTGCGTTGATGAAGAAAATATGCACAATATTGTCCACACATGATGCAACTTCTTCTAATAAAGTTGATGATGTCGTCTTCAAGAGGATGTAATCCATAAGAATCAAAATATTCCACACTATGGTCGTTGGGAAAGTAGACGGCTACCAAGTGGGTTCCTGTTCCAAGAAGCTGTGTACGAACTGTGAGTCAGAAAGTAACGGAATTCCCAGGTATCTATTTGGCTCTTTTTTTCACAGGTGATAATAAGTCATTAGTGCACACATGATTTTTTTCTTGAAAATATCTGTCAAATAAGTCGATGAACGGGCAGACTCAGTATTCTGTTGCAAGAGAGCAATCTCCAATGAAGTCAATGGAGGTTAGAAATGGTCACGGAAGTCTTTATACCACTTTTTCAAAATCTTCTCTTCTCAGATGATGGCCCATGTATTTTCCAGATACTTTTTCAACTTATCCTCTGAACTCAACATCAAACATTTGTCGTGTTGTTTCTGATTAGGATGATCGATTTGACATACATACTATTTTATGGTTAGGCCCGTGATTGTTTCAGCCATGTCACGAGTAAAACAGGAGACTAAGTGTTCTTCTTGTTCTGGCCATCTTGACATCAGGACTGTATTTTGGACTTGTTCACTTGTGATCTGTAACTGTTTTTGTTGTTCTGGACAGAAAGCATCCCCTTCGCCAATCTCTATAGGTTCGTGTTCCATCTTGTTTCTTCTAATAGTCTAGGATTACTTCTCTCAAACTGTTGATTTTCAGACTATTATCAAATTCTGCATACAAGATGACGTTCACTGTGTTCACCAGAGCTACTGCAAACTGAAGCTCCACACGAAGTAGGCCCGATTTTATAGGAATGTTCCTCGTCGCTGCCTTGGTCTGGAGTGAAATGAAAACTCCACAAAGCATACGCTCCTGCATAATCGTTGTACAAAACACCGAGACTGCTGTTGATACCTAACTGTGATGTGGCTTTAAGCAGTGTCAAGTAAGATACCAAGTATTTATTCTTGGCAAAATTAGGTTCAAAAGGTCTGGTACACAACGTCTGGTCGTCTCCAGTGACTTCTATCTTGGACATGTCGAAGTGTTAGAACTCAAAAGGATTTTGATGGATGCCTCTGTTGAGTGCCGCATTGCAGACGATGTCAATGAACAAATGTTTTGGTAGCTGACCTTGGAAAACATTATCTTCGATTTTCGTTAGAGTGCGGAGGCAATGGTGAAGGTTTTCACTTCCAATCGTCGTACTTGGCTGTCATTCTCCTCAGAGTTTGACTGATGTCATTTCCCACTTAAGGTAAGACCTCCACACGGCGCACGTAAAATCTTACTTCTTTGATGTTCGTTTTGTACTCGTTAGCATTGGCCATCAAATGGAAACAGCTACTACTTCAATTCAGTCTCAGACGTACATCCATTCCATTCAACAAATTCTTGTCTTCCAATCACATGTCCAAATGCGAACGATCCATCATTTCTAAACTACGTCCTTGTGTTTTCTTGTCTTCTTTTCCGTACATCAAGAGATTTTCCAGGTACGCTTGTTAAGGGTAACTGTCCATGATGCTGCTCACCAGTTTGTTATTCAAGTACAAATCCACTTCACTGAACAACGAATGCATAAAATTGTTGACCGGAGCTACTCTGGCATTAACGCCTGGATTGCAGTTGTCCGTTTTGAGAACTTTGAATTTCAGATACAAGTAACTCTTTTTCAGATCGATTGAGATTCTTGGATCGTCATCATCGTCGGTGGCAAGGCAAACAGATCGAGTTCTAGCTTGGAACATTCGCAAGAATCTCGGTGCATCATTGTTTCTTTTTGTTTTTTAGTTAGTAATCAAAAACGCCAAATTCTCTGACAGTCGTTCTTCTTTTCTTATTCTTTTCTGAACGTGTCTATGCAGTCTGACGGGTTAACGACGCCTCTTGCTGCCTTGTCCTTGCGGTGACGTAGAGAAGGAAGTAAAATGCATTGGGCAGAAGTGTGAAGGGGAAATGTATAAGTGTGTCTTGGCGCCCGATGAGGTCTTTTCCAGTTTGAAACAACACATCTTTTTTCCGGCTTTTGTGAAGGCTTCTTTAAGACTTTGTTTGTCAATGTGTACGTTTTGGAGAAATTCATTTCCTTCCGTCAAAAGCTGCATCTTTTAAGCATGCAATCCTCGCGTGACCACTGGTTTTAAAATGGGTGTTATCGTACGAAAAGCAAATTTTAACATATCTCCCAAACCAAGTCATAATTGTCGATCGACTCTTTGGTACACAGTTTACATCTATTAAAATTCACCGGAGAATCGTTTTCGAAAATGTAGTTTTACCGTGACTTTTCCTTTGGAGAATAGAATATTTTGTCCCAGATCCCCTTTTATACTAATAATGACACTGTCAAAATACGGTTTACTGACAGGAAGATAATAAGGATGTACAAATTCTCATTGAACATGATACGTGTTTCCTCCTTCATCGTCAGCAGCTAAGGCAGAATCAACTTTGAAAGAAATGACTCTCAGCAAGGGAGCAGCCGTGTTTCTAACGACATTGAACTCGACGACATCAGAATACACAAACAGCAAATTTAGTCCTTCATTCAATTCAAAAAATACCTGCAGAATCGATCGTTGTTGTGAATGTCTTTCATTGAAGCAAGAGAGGCGTATCCACCCAGGAGAGCAATCAAACCGGGGGAAACACGTAATGGCCATCGTTTTGCCGTCAGAAAAAAAAAACATTTTAAGATGTTGAGCAATTTTGTGGTACTCGATCAGTACACTTCGGCGAGTTTTCTTCAGTTCTTTGCGAAACTGATTGTTGAAAATATCTGAAATTGTTTTGACGAGATGTTGAACATAGAAATAATATCATTTAGGAATTCTCATGGTATAGGTGTTCAATTGAAGTTTCGCTGGTGATGTTTATTTGGATTCGTAATAGACAGTATCATTTTTGTCCAATTGTTCTTGAATTTGTTCGCTGGGGGTATCGATAATGAAAGTGTTTTGACTTCTGATGACATTGATGGCTTCCGTAGGATGAATGATTTCTACCAAAGCTACTTCCCAATGAGTTGTGTGAACTAAATGGATGGCGTGGGGCAATATGGCTGTGAAACAACATAACGTATTGATGGGAAACACAGCCATAGAACTGTCACTAGGTAATGTTAAATAAAATTGATTCATAGTTCGATGGTTCTGGTTCCAGAGGAGTCACTCGTTGTCAAAGGAGAATGATTTTCTAAATGTTCCAGAAGAGGGCTGCTACTGTGATGTGATTGGAAGAGTGATGACTGGCGTTGGCGGCAAGGCTACATAATGTCGGTATATTTCAACGACGGATTGAGAAGAAGATAATAGATATAACTAGTACACAATCATGTATCTCCTTCTTGCAAACTCAAATTTCCAATGGCTGCTCCGATGACACAAAAATACGACAAAGATCTGGCAGAAAAAAGATGATTTGATGTTTATGGATACGTTATCCACACCACACCCAAATGGGTTGTTTTTGTAGTTCTTGGAAATAGGAACTCTAAGAAGCAGATGTAGCTGTGTTTAACGGCATGTTGGTAACTTCTGCTTCTTTTTATAGTCGATGATTTGTGAAGAAGCAACGCAAATCGAAACTGGGAGGATGTACTTTCACTATTTGAAGTCGACGTTTTCAAACTTTACGTGTTCTTCGATCGAGAATGCTTTTGATATCGTACATGTCGTCCTCTTTCTTGGTCACTTGCTGTAACTCAGGCAAATAAAAGGTTCCTTTTAACACTTCTCCGTTCATATCTTCCAACTTATAGACAGCAGGATCACGTCCACGCACTTGTAGAGTGACACGAAACAATTCTGTCGTCCGGTTAGGTAAATAACCTTTGTCAAAAGTGCATTTTGTTTTTCCAATCCGAACCTAATCTCCAGTGTTTTACACTTCTTTTTTTTTCCTTTTTGTAACGTTACAAACAATCGATCAAACACTATCGCTTTGTTTTCAAGGGTCATTTTTTTCTGGTGCACATCCGATGCTATGATGGTACGATTGATTGTAACACGTCGATGTATTTGTGAATATGTTGATGTGTAAAATATTTCCACACACATTCTTTCTAAATTCTTTGAAAACGTTCCACAGCTTTCGTTTCAGTATTTTCAGTGGTGAAAACATGCATGTGTCTTTTTTCAATTCGTTTTGGAAAGCTTGGTTCATAAATTTGGTGCCTTTGTCTGTTTGTCACCATGGTGGATGTCGACCACTTTGTTTCAAGACAAGCAATAGGAGTAGGAGTAGTCATAGGTTTTTGGGTTACTTCTTTCTTGATTTCTTTTTTGTCACTTCTGTCTTTTTTTTTTCTCCTGCTGAAGAGGGTTTTTCATATCATCTATTTGACACAAGCTTTTGTGTCCTCTCGTCTAGGAGTATGGGAAGGCGTCAACAAGGTTTGCATACTAGGAGGAGGAACAGACGTAGTTTGAAACACTTATCTTGTTTCTTTTAATCCTTCTTCCATCCCTGCAGCTGTGTCTGTCATAGTCTTTGTTGCCTTTTGTTTTTCTTCGCTTTTCATGACATTCTTGAAATCTCTCAGCTTAGGTTTAGCCGTCTCGTCTAAAGCTTTCTGGTGAAACAGTTGAAGACGTGGTAATAATTGTTTGTACCGCTGAGATTTTCCCGTTTCTGACAAATCTGTTCGATCCATCAACTACTGGAATTCTTGTTGTAAGTGTGATATCTCGCTGAGATTATAATTTGGAAGGAAATGGGGCGCCCGTTGTTCGTACCAACTATGCAGTTCGATCCATCGTTTGTACAGAGCTAAAGTTAATTTTCGTCCTTCCATAAGATCTAAGGGTTCAAGTGTGATGTCTTTCCCAAAAAGTGTGTTCTTTTTATCTTCTTCTTTTTCCTCATTTCATGACTCCTAAAGATCAGCCGCTCTTAACAACGGTCCAATCAGTATGGGTAGAAATCTTCCTCGATGAAGAAGCATTTTTTTTTTTTGATTGATGGGTATTTTCTTTTTCATCATTTGCATCTTGGACAAAGGCACTAGAACGTTCAAAACGTTCAAACAACATTCACACACGATATCAATGATTTCTTTTGGTGCTTTTTGAATGATTTGTTTTCGCATCAGAGCATTGGATTTAGTCTGTACCGACAAAGCATCCGAATGTTTAGCCAAACGAGAAGGGAGTCCCCTTTTTCCCTTTCTTGGATGAAGGTCGATGATGATGGTTTGAACTTGGTGACATCTTTGTTTCAGGAGGAAAAAAGTGAAGTAAATCTTATCCAACATTTCTTCCTTTTTATAATGGAATTCGTCTCCACTGATTGTCGGGACGTCGTACCAACTTAACTATGGGCACCACTCAACGATGAGATGTGTTCAATGGACTAAATCGTGACAGTTCTTGTTTAGATAATTCCAGTAAACGTTGTAACACACCTGTTCTGTGTTGTACTTTTGTCTTAGGAGATGCCACTTTTTTGGCTACAGCAGCAGCAGCTACAGCAGTAGAAGAAGACGTTGTCGCCGGAGAACTAGTAGTTCTTTTCATCAAATTGGGAAACACTGGTCCTAAATCAGGTTTGGCAGTCATCATCATGAACGAAGAAGAAGTGTCAGGAGAAACCGTCACCGAGCGAGGTTTTCTTGAATGCTTGCGTGTTCTAGTAGCAGTACCTCTCTTTCTTGCAGGAGATTACACCTCCTAAAGATCCACTACCACCAGGTTTCAAACTGATTTGTATTTTGGTTTGCTTATCAGCCAGTTGCGACAAAGCTACTTTATGTTTTTTTTTAAAACAAAAAGAACAACAACAAAAATAAATAAATAAACTTTTGTTTCATGTGGCATGTGAATACTATCTTGAAGCAATTGACGTGCTGTTTAAGTAAACCACTTTAACACTTCTTTGAGACTAGCTTCTAACAAATGTGAACGTACTTGTGCATGTGTTTTTCGCGACTGATGGCATACAGTGTCGTAAGAGGATGTGATTGAAAGGAAGTCATGTTGAATACTGTCAAAAAGGTAGGAAGTGAATGATGCTTTTATAGTTATTTTACAGAGACGAAAGCAAGGAAGGTGACGTACTGGCCCTCCTTCTTTTCACCAATCGTGAACAAATTTGTACAAAATCTCAAATAATCGGGAATGATAAGTGTTAAATCCATGAGTCAAGGTGTTCCTAACAGTTTGGGTAACACTTGAACTTGAGATCTGTCTCTTGAACTTTTAAACAATATGAATTGAGACTGATGGTGCGATGCGCTTCACTTTGTTGAAATACATTTTGAGTAATGTAAATAATACTGGCATTACGATTCTGCCCTTTTCGTGTAAACCAAAGTTTAATTTCTTGCACCAGAAAAAGTGACCCTTGATGTGTTTGACCAAAGTTAGACACGATCCCATAGTCTTCACGAGGAACTCTTTCAACAAACGATATGGATTCTTCTTGACTTTCTTGGAGTAACGTGTAAGACGATTGTCACTATTTGTAACACCACACGATGCGTTGTGAAGGACGATCGAACAATTTTGATTTGATTTGTATTCGATCAAACGTTGACAAATTCGGTTTTGCCAGAACCACTTGCTTCAGCAATGAACATGTTAAAGGGATGGCGAAGATACAATGCATCCCAGCTTTGACTATCTAACATTTCGTCAATCACTTTGAGAACGGGTATGCAGCCATAAATATTGTGTTTCAAATTCTGAGATTCCATCAACGACACAGGATATTTTATACGCGTTTAACTTTTTCCTGTCCTTTTAGTATGACATAACAAAAATATATTTACATTTCAAAGTCAATGTACATAATTAAAGCACAAAAACAAATAAGGTATAATCACTCAGTACACAAAGAAGGCACAAATTAAAATCACCAAAGCTGATTACAACATTCTCGATCTATCTGCGCAACATTCAATCTATGTAAATACTCTGTCTCCATCGTTCTAATCTCTGTGGAGTTAATCTGTCCTATCCTCTCCGGGAATGTCATCTCATTCATGTCTATCTGTACAATACTACTACTACTACTCTCGTGGACTCGTAGTATGACTTCCTCTGTTTCTGGTTCTTCTCACACTGTTTCTCAAATAGGTTATAATTTCACTTTTACTTCTGGCTTTTCTCTCACTGGCTCCAAGTCTAATTGTTTACTTTCATCAATAACACACAATGTCTTTGACGTAGTTAGTCACCTCTTGTATCCAAACATCGAAGCCAAGACTTTTTCAGTCACGTACATCCTTCCAGTCGTAAATCTGTTGGTGCAACTAACTAGCTATACTCACTTCTTGGTAAGTATGAAGAGTTGATAAAGGACGACGAATCTCTTCTTCACACGGAGGTACAAAACTCGTGTTCATCACTATGCTCAACACTTTTAAGATAGTGAGTGTTTCGTGCACATATAAAGTTTTTGGTGGTCATGCCTTTGCTGCATGTACGGTTCATAAATTTGCCACAACGAATCGACTGGTAAACGAAGTCCAAAAAAAGTAGTCATTAACACACGCCACATGTTATCCAAAATTCATTGGAATTTAGTCGTCTTGTGGAATCAGTTCTTTTAACAGTATTTGGTAATCCACTAAGTCTTGAACACTATCATTGACTTCCTTCCGTGGGATTTGGTGTAACACTAATAACAGAAATCGTGGCGTCGAAAGCTTTATATCCACGTAGAGTTTTGTGTCTGTCATAGTCTTTCCCAAGAACCAATCTACTTATACTGTAGAAATAGCAATAGTTTAACAGTGGAGAAATGATTCTGAGTTTGCGTTACACTTGAATCTTAACAAACCCTCAGTAAATGCGTTTTGCAGTCGCAGTGGTAGATTCCGAATGTGCTCTTCTAAACTAGTCATTCACAATAATGTCTTTCTTTCTGATGAAAATTAACATGTTCGCCAAATGCAAAATTTGCTGGTAAATCGTATCGAAGAAATTCAGTCATTATCTCACCACACATCACACCTCAAGAAGGAGATTCATTTTGAGGTGACACTTCTTTTAAAAACTTTTTCTGTATTCCTGTAAGTTTTTAACCTTTTCCTGGACTTCGTTCCATGGAATTCTGAATAGTTCTGCGACACCGTAGGCAGAAGTCGTGACATTCAAGATCTTATAGGAGGCAAGTAGTCGTTGATCAATGTTTGACCATTTAAACATGTTCAAAACAAGCAGTTTTTTTATAGCATTCTGATACCAATGGTTAAAACGAAGAGGATGCAACTGTTCTTTGTGTTTCACTTGAATCTGTACAAAGTTTCTGCAAATGCATTCTCGCAGCTCCAAAATTAAACTACGATTTCTTTTTTCTAAAGTATCCATGTGGATAATAATCATGCCTCACCAAGAGAAGGTAGTGACAGCACGTAGACCATTTGTCATGTGCCAGGAAAGCTGAATCTTTATACTCCCATTTGCAGATCTTCACACCACAGCTGAAACACTGTACTTCGTCTCCTCTTCCCAAGGAGATAAATCCTGTTCTAGCTAAAGTTTTGGCAGTGGATAATCCAGCTAAATCAAGAGGCCATTTTTGAACGTGTTCAATCGACTCTGAAACTACAATAGCCAGGCAAAGCCACAGGAAACATGTATTCTTCTTTGATTTGTAAATCTCAACGAGCTAGTGGTATCCAGAGTGGTTTCTGAGTGCATGCATGAGATCCATAGGTGGGCACACGAACGGAATCGTTCTCGCTAGTAAAACGGAAAGGTCGTGCTGCATCGCTTTCAATAGTAAAGCAGCAAGGTCGTGCTGCATCGCTTATGTCGCAGGGTACGGCATTACTTTGGTCGCAAGGCACAGCATCGCTTGAAGTCCGCAATGGGTCCCTGTTACGACTCTCTGCCTAAAAAAATATGTAACAGAAAGAAAGTGAAAACAACAAAATCAAGTAAAATCGACAAACAATTTATTTCTAGACAATTAAAGTGAACATTCAAAAGACAATTACAATAATGTGAATTAAAATCCCAATAATGCTAAGTGTCCTAATCACAATTCCAAAAATACAGAATGTGTATCCACAAACAATTCAGCATGACAAATGATCGTCTTCCTTTGATCTTTTCCACGTGTTTCAAAGTAAGGCCTTCCAAGGATCGATACCGTTCATTGAATGTCTCTTTGTTTTCTGGAGTCTGACACCAGGAAGGATAGCCGTTAGCTTCTTGCTTCAGATTTAGAAATTCATTGACGTAGCCTGAAAAAATTCCTTCATTGGAGTCGTCATCTTGTTGGTATTTCTCTGTGCTAGGAAAGTGCAAAATTTCATATACTTTTAACAACCGGTATCCACGATCGAGACCATGAAATTATTCAACACTCACCCACGTTCCTGTCGAGGCTCGTTCTTGATCATCGTGGCGACAAGGTAGGTCTTGATTACATGTTTCAGCACACGTACAGCATAAAGGAAAAAAGTTTTCCGTTACAATGATGTAGTAAAACAGTATGGTACAAGTTCGTGGGTGGTAACACTTGACATTTGATCAAACATTCATATTGGCGAATGTGTTCCACGACGATGTGTTCTTTCACCATTTCAGGATAACCGGTGGGGAATCGAGAATATATACACACCCAAGTATACAAGGAACACACATTGATGCATTTGATTTGCTCTCCTTGAGATTCGTCCACTTCGTACAACAAGAGTCTTGTATTGGTTCGTCCTCCAAACAAACTGTCGCGTGAATTTAAAGGTTTGATGGCCACCATGTCGTACTCTTCGACGATGCATTTGAATTCTGTATATGTTTTGAAACGTCAATCGTAGTCGTGTTCCCACATTTCTATGACTTGGTATCCTTGACTTTCTAAATTCATACGTCGTTGATATGTTTGCTAGTACAACTCTTCCATGGTGAACTCTAAGAAAGAACTTTTCACGTCTCGTTGATGAATACAAGTTGGGCATCCGTGAAATAAACATCCTTGAAATTCATAGACTATCTGTGGGTTTTCTAAATTCCAACCATCTACGGAAAGGGTTCCAATTTTCTTTTCTACACCGTTTCTAGGATGATGTATCCATTTGTCTTGACTTTCACACAAGTACTGGAGCCAGCGCAAAGCTCTGGCGAAATATCGACGGCTAACAGAGAGATAAGATTGATGTGGTATGATGGCTAGTTTGTTCTCGGGCATGAACTGTTTTCGATAGACTAATCCACACACTTTGGCTATGGTAGAAGCTTCTTTCAAGGGATCGATACCTCCGTGATCCTGAAATAATTGCCGAAATTTGCTAAAACACCGTCGTAAACTGTTCACATCGGATCGGCAATATTTCAACATTTTATCTAGAAAGTCAAACGGGTCTGACGAGTAGATTTGGTACCTGACGTTGAAAGCTTCTCGTTGTTATGTGTGCATACCGTCAGGGTCATAATAGCGAATTTCCGGCAAATGCGGGAGCACAACGTGTTAATTAGCTTCAGATTGAAGAGTATGGAAAATAGCCTTTAGCCATTTCTGTCATTTCAAACGTTTTAGACATTGTACTCAAAGGAATGGCCAAAAAAACTCATAGAATCTTTAAATTGTACGTTTCCCACTTTCATGTAAATTAGTTTGGCTCCGTTTAAGGTCACTGTTGTAAATTCGGTTCCTTATTCCGAATAATATTTAAAAAGAACTCATCCGTCGTATCCTGAGCAATGGTGAGCTATGACTATAGCGTGTCGATGAAAGTTCCTGTAATGCTGGATTTCCTATTTGCTGCATGTGTCGTCTGTGGGTCTAAAATCCATTCCGCAAAATCAACAAGAGTACGAGAGCCCCGAAAGATCTTTTCTCGTCCTCCTGAAACCTTACAATTTGGACAGTGACAAAAATAAAGTTTCTTGATGCACTTGTCACAACCACGATAAGCTTACACATAAATTAGGTATGTAAATTCCAGTCTCTTGTGAACATTCAAAATAATAATAATAATAATAATAATAATAATAATAATAATAATAATAATAATAATAATAATAATAATAATAATAATAATAATAATAATAAATCCACGTTTCTTCTTATTATTCTTGTTCTGATCGTCATTTATTACTTCTTCAAGTGTATTGTCATATCCTTGAATGTAACAATGATGATTGAAGTTCAATTGGTCACAACAACGGCACCTTTTCTTTCCTGGTAAAACGTGACTTTTGGTTATTCGTTCGAACAAGATGTCCACAAGTGGAGTAAACTCTCAATAATTCACAAGCACTTTGCTGCTGGAATAGTTTCAGGAGATGTTGTTCGTAACAGACTGGACTGCGAAATGTTCGCTTGCAAGTAGAGCGATGAATTCTTTCTTGCCCTTCAGGAATGCAAGGTCTGAAAGCTAAACACCCACGACATGTTGGTCTTAATGGCTAACTCCTTGGTCACATTTCTCGCCATAATGTCCGTATCCAAGAAATTGTGTAATAGTTGTAATGGCATCGAAATGATCTTGGTGATGATAAACGTGAATATATTTTCGGTCAGAAAAATCCGGTTCTCGAAACACTAGAGCTCCACGAACGACTTGAGGGTATACTTCCAACGTATAACGAGAAGCCAGCACGTCTTGAAGTTTTTGCATTTCAGGAACTCCTCACACGGTCTCTTTGGAAATGCATGTATGCTGCAAAAGGAGTTCTATTTCTCTCCGTTGCTGTGCTCTGTTTCTGTCAGATTTTCGAACCTCTTCCATTATTGTTTCCATTATGCTGTATCGTTCTTCTCGGCATACGTTCGAGACACTACGATGGTAACAATGGCAATTGCTATGCACATTTGATCTTGATGGTTGTCAATCTAAACGATTCTTCGTTTGGTACTGCGAAATTCATTCATCGATAAAACACTGCGTCGTCCGCTACCTCTGGAAGGTGAAACGTGTGTCGAGTGAAGAGTGGTTTTTCCATCGGTAATGTCAAACTCTTCGATTGTTGAACGTGTTGAATCTTGTCGATAATTTTTTAAAGTGTTAATTCTGCCGGTTTACTAAACTAGATGCACACAGTAGACTTTAAATTGTCGTGGTTGTTTGATAGTCTCAAACTATCTTTATCTTTAGCTTGGCTCTATCGTTTCATTGTCTCTAGTAATGATTCCCATACATCTGTAATGAAACCCGCTGCTTTCACTGGAGGAACTTGAGACTTGAAATCTTTAAATTTCACCGTTTACGTGTAAGCTGTCATTCGAAATGTTTCTGGAAGTTACTTTTTGGTCTCTCTAATGTGAAGATAATCTTCAGGAGCTACAGAACAACTTTCTTTCATGGCTGCTCTTGACTCTTTCTCTCTCTCTCTCTCTCTCTCTCTCTGTTTTGTAGTGGAGGTGGATGGTGTTGGCTCAAGCTCAATCATGTCATATTCAAAATCGCTAGCATGACCTTGTACTAACACTTTACTTAGCGAATGAAGTGACACCGCAAGCCATCGTCTCTTGGCTTCTTCTGATTTCTCCTCAGCAAGGTGTGATCGTTTCATCTTCATTCCAAATTTGATTTGACTAGGGTACGCACTCTCTCCCTATATACAGAAAGACCCTTTCAGCCTAAGAGAATATACTTATTCAGCTTTCAGTCTGTGAAGATGGAAGAGTCACAACAGATCGCACTTTCGTCAGAAATTTACAGTCATTCGAAAGTACACTTCCAACGAGACTTCGGATTATTCTACTCGAAATAAAAGTCAAGATAAAAGTTATGTCTGTCACTAGAAAGGACATTAGGCTCTAGAATGTCCACAACGTCAAAGAAAAGGAACCACTTGGACAGGGGAAAAGTGAGACAAAGGTAAAGATACATGTTTCAATGTCAAAGAAAAGGGCATTGGTCTTCAGAGTGTGCCAGGAAACAATGAACAATGACAAAGGGCGTTCGTCAGAAGCAGCAGAAAAAAAGCAGAAGAAGTACCCAAACCCGTAAAAAAATTCAAGTAGGCAAGACAAGCAGAAGAAACTGAAGTAGAAGAGGAGACCATGCCAGTGAAGAAATTCAAAAGGGAAAGACAGTGAAAGAAAGAAGAAAATGGATTTTTGTGATGTGTTATGAATTTTCATTGTGATTCTGATTTCACAAGAATATCTCCAAAAGATAACGTAAGTGCCTCTTTGTCTTGATTTGTTTAGTATGGATAAGATCTTCACACACTCAAACACTTTGTCATGGAAGGATTTAAGTTTTATTTGATTTGGCAATCATTGAGTAGTATCTCTTTTCTAAGAGATGTGGATGGCCCTGAAAAAGATCGTTGGCTTTTTTATAACAAAAAAATGTATGGACTTTACATCATCAGCTATAACTGTCTTAATCCTTTTCCACGGCCAAGTCCTACTCCTGTTGTTGATGTGGCAGTGGTAGTAGTAACTGCTGCTGCCGCTGGCGTCGCAGTGGTGAATGTAGATGTATCATAGAAGGTTTAGAAGCCTTGGCTCGTGAAGGTTTCTTTCTCTTGGGTTGAGCTAATGAAGTCTGATACATTTCTCTCAGATTTTTAACGCCACCAAAATGTCTTGTAACAGACTAACCGTTTTTGTTTCCACTCGCTTCCTTCTGTTCACTGTTCAAAGTTTTCCTCTTTTTTCTTCTTGTTTCTTTCGTTTTTCTCTTGTTTTTGTTGTTGGACTGTTGGACAAATACTTGTTCTTCTTGTTTCTGACGTTGCAAAAAAATCTCCAACTCTTCCTTCCGTTTCTTTCTGAAATCATCATTGACTGGCAATGATGGAGAAGGAGGTGAAGATGGTACTACCACCACAGGAAAAACTCTTGCAAAGACGATAGGAAATTGCACAAAGCTAAATTGAAGTTATCCTCCTCTGGAAGAATACTTGCAACAGTAGTAGTAGTAGTAGTAGTCGTACTATCACTCCGAGTATATGATGTATCGGCGGCAGACGCACTCCAATACATCGTCCTCATGTTATTAGCGATAGGTATTGTACTCAGACGCTTCCGCAATGGTAAATCGTAGGAAAGCTGGTAAATTAAAATTGACATTATGCGTCCGCTGTCTTCTGATTGGAAGGGAGACAGCACGCCCTGTTTTAGTCTACCGACCGGCTGTGAGGAGAAGTTTGCGGAGAAGGACATCATGTCGAGGAATATTATTATCCGGTGATAAAGGCGTTACGATACGAAGTTCAGTCACTAGCAGTATATTTGTCACAAAGTTAGCATTAGTTATTAGCACCAATTTAACTCTGGAATGTATTTTTGTTGTAAGCTTATTTGCCATTTTTTATAACATGTTTCTCACAGATATGGTTCTTTCTGTTCAGGTACTTATCTTATAGCTAACCAGAAGAAGTTGTTGCTTATAATAGAATTCATGTCAAAACTGGATATTTTTGATGTGCGTACCAAGTATGATAAAATTCCTTTCAGATATAGAGCCTCTAGTCTAGAGAGGTAACAAGATTTACCAGTCAGAAACTAGCTCACTATGTTAATATGTGCAAATGCTGATTAAAATGGATCTTATCCGAGATCTTGATAACATAAACTTACAGCCTACACGCTTTTTTGCTTCGCATGTTGATAATTAATCCATAAATAGTTCATAAGTCGAATTTTTTCCTTAAGTTTCCTTGTTATTAAATTGCTTCGCTCATACCAAGGATTGACAAGAGTTCTTCCCCCCCCCCCACTCCTCCAACCACCACCACAAATATAAAAGCCAAACACTAACATGATCATACAAGTAAGTTATATCTTGAATAGAGCTCGCTTTAATGTGTATCCTTCTTAAAGTCACAATTAATGCGTCCAGATAAGACAAACACCAAACGTTGGCACAAAACAACAACAACAATAACAACAAAAAACTATACAGAATTCGAAAGATTCATATGAATTCAAACTGTGTCATGTAAATTTGCATTGGCAGAGACACTCATCGCCAAAATTGTTCAAATAATTTTGTTTAAAAAATTCAATACTTTAATCAGAGAAGAGCATCGATTGTAAACATAACAACTACAGATTGGTTTTATACTTCTATAATCATATTGTACATGCACGAATGTCAAATTTCTCCCCTAGTCATCTAACTTCCTTGTCCCCAGAACAAATTGAATTATGTGAGCTTTTTCTGCGTGAATAACAAAAAAGGTCTTTGCCAACGATACATGTGATCTGATTTTCAGAAAAGCAAACACGTTGAAACTAAAATCTATTCGCATCTGAATCATACTTTGGAATTTTAATGACACAACATACGTAAAACGATGATTTGAAAAACTGGCAATAAAGAGATGGATGATTTTAGTACCATTTCTGATAATAATATTTTATTTTAGTATGAAAGAATATAGGGAGTGAACGCGCATGTAGTTTTTGACTGAGGGAGGGATGTCTCATACTTTGTATGCACTTTCGAAAGGCACCTCTCATTTTACATGTATGTATGTATATATGTATGTATGTGTGTGTGCATGTATGTATGTTGTTATTAATATTTCTCTATTTCATGGCCTCTTTATGGAATTGTAGATGTTTGTTTTGTTTTTGTTTTTTGGGGGGTTGGTTTTTTGTTGTTCCATGGGTTTGGGACACTTCCGATGTCCTTATATCTCAAGGAGCTACAGCAGTATCATTGCTGTTCCGATGAGTGCCCCTTTCTGCAGTAGGTATAACTTGAATTCTATTCCATGCTTATGTAGGTTGTCTTCACATTTGTGTGGTATAACTACTTTATATTCCTATCCTTACACTTTTACAACAGTTTTTGTAGAATCTCTGTCTGTTTTTTTCCATACCATTCTGAGTTCTCTAACTAGATCACAGTATTTGGTCATTTTTTTCTTGTTGTTTTCTTGCGATATGGGACATCTCTGGTACTGCTATGCCTATGATGTATGTGAAGTTTATCTCTTTGTCTACCAGCACTATTTCCAGCCTTCTGTGATGTATCATGTGGTCAGTCTGGATGTTGAAATCCCACCGGATTTTGCCTCATCGTTCTGGACTACTTTTTCTGCTTTGTGAACCCATATTTCTTAGACATCTGCCAGTGTACTGATAGAGCTAGGTTCTCATGCCGATTTTTGTACTCACAATGAGTGAGCGAGCTTGCTGCACTCACTGATCGGGCGGTTGGCTGTCTCATCCCAATGGCTGCACATACTGCACATTGGTAAGACGTATTGAATGTGTACACAGGCTTTTACCTTGTTGACCACGAGTGCTATGTCGTATGCTGCTGTGACCAATCCTTCCGTTTCTGTCTTAAGCTCTCCTGTTTGGATCCATCTACATGTTCCCTCCACAGCTTGTTGTTACGTGTCCATGATGGATAGCATTTTCCCTCCATTCTGCTGTTCTTTAGTTGTACCTCCTCTATTGGTAATTCTTGTTTGGTTCAACCTCTTTGAGGAAACCCTCTTCCTAGACTAAGACTAATAATTCTTCACCATTTTCTCCAACCTATTTTGCTTGGCTCCTTTTTTCTGCCTCAACACAGTCTCCCATACTTACCAAGCCTCTACAGCCGATCCTCATTGGCAGGTGCAGTTTGTTACAATCGGCTCACAGTTGCAATGCCCCATATATGGATATTAGCTTTCTGGTCTTAATATCCATATCCTCCATCTCTTGTTTTGGCCCTTTCAACTATGTCGGCTGCGTACCGGATGGTGGAAACTTCCCATGTAACTGTCTTGCTACCATTTCATTTCGCTCACTGTACTATTCCCACCTTTCAAGAGTACTTTTTCTGATCTTACTCTTCATTTTGTTATGTGTCAATGTTTTATACCGTCCTAAGTATTTGTAGCGTCAGCTTTCCCAAGTTTGTTTCAATCTCTGGTAGTCTGGGAGCTTGATGCATTTTGTTGTCTATATTTTGCCACGCTTCTTGCTTAGAACCGCGCATTTCTCGATTCCAAATTCCATTTGGACGTCAGCTGCTACAATCCTTAACGTCTTGATCATATATTCAATTTCAGGCTCATTTCGCCCATTGAGTTTAGTATTATTTAGTATTATTATTATTATTATTATTATTAAAGAGAATGCACCAAATGCCAGGAGATGCTACATAAGATTCGATGTTGAATTATTATAATCTAATCATTCTTTACTTTCTTTCTTTTCAGATGGCCTGGAATTATGTGTATCCCAGAATATATGGTCTCATTTTGTTCCCCAATAAATGGAGGTACATTGTAAGCTTTAGAAGAGGACTATGACAACGCAATGTACTAAGCAATTTGCTTTCGTGAAATCAACCCGTCAGTTACAACTTTTACAACATATTACCTAATATTTTCTACACTATAACAACAAAAATATCCTTTATGTTTGGGTACAAAGAAATAATTCATCTACTCTATCCATTCGGTACGCTAACGCTAACATTTGCCTGATCTGAAACCATTTATGGTTAAACATATGAGTGCCAAATGGCAAACAGCTAAATTGCTTCTCGCAGTTGTCTAAACATTTATCTCCGAAGAGACCCAATGGGATCAGCCATTAGCTATCTCTAGAACTGATTCCACTTGAATATTCCTGGCTCAAATAGTAATTCTCTTTCGTTCCAATCTCTATTAATATCTCTACAACACTTACACCTTAAAGCACATCGCTCGCCCTGCGGTGGTCCCCTGCCATGCTAGGATTAAATTACTCATTTAGCACCTCTATCTTTTTAATTTCTTTGATAAAAGATCTGATTAATCCATAACACTGTCTACAATTTTTTCAGAGATAAAATGTGCTATTTATTAGGGATTTTGATGTGCTGAATTCAAATATGACAATTAAAACAACTGATTGGATACTGTTTCCAAGATATTTAAGTTTTTACATTTTTCGTCTATGTATATTGTGTACATAGTAGACTTTTAATCATAAATTGTAAACCTAGGTCTTTTCATGTGTTTATGGTTGCTTTACATGATAATATTCACTTGTCCTGTTTATGTAACACTTTAAAAAAACAGCAAAAGGGTTATATAAATAAAAAATATATTGAAAAAAAAGTCAAAAAACTATTATGTATATATAAGTACATAGTTTAGTCCTTATTCAGTGTCTACTCGGCGCTTCTTGGTTTGTCTCTTGTATTCATTAAATGGAGCATCTCTTGTTACTGTCCAGCAATAGTCTGCAAGCATTGATGGGCTCCATTTGCCCTGATAGCATTTCTCCATTGTTGCAATGTCCTGGTGAAATCGCTCACCGTGCTCGTCGCTCACTGCTCCGCAGTTCGGTGGAAAAAAATCTAGATGAGAGTGCAAAAAATGTATTTTTAGTGACATGTTGCAACCAAGGCTTTTGTATGCCTTGAGGAGGTTTGCCACCAACTCACTGTTGTCTGCTTGTTGTTTCCGATAAAATTTGTTGCCACTAACTGGAAGGCTTTCCATGCCGTCTTTTCCTTGCCACGCAGTGCACGGTGAAATGCATCATCTCGAAGAAGTTCACGAATCTGAGGACCAACAAAGACACCTTCCTTTATCTTAGCTTCACTTAACCTTGCAAATTTTTCACGGAGGTACTTGAAAGATGCTTGTGTTTTGTCCATGGCCTTGACAAAGTTCTTCATCGGACCCAGCTTGATGTGCAAGGGTGGTAACAAAATCTTCCTTGAGTCAACAAGTGGTGAATGCTGAACGCTTTTCATCCCAGGCTCCAATGACTGTCGGAGTGGCCAATCTCTCTTGATGTAGTGGGAATCTCTCGCACGACCATCCCATTCGCAGAGAAAACAGCAGTACTTTGTGTATCCAGTCTGCAGACCAAGCAAGAGAGCAAGAACCTTGAAATCGCCACAAAGCTGCCAATGATGTTGGTCATAGTTTATGCACCTCAAAAGTTGTTTCATGTTTTCATAGGTTTCCTTCATATAGACTGCATGACCAACTGGAATTGATGGCAAAACACTCCCATTATGCAGCAAAACAGCTTTAAGACTCGTCTTCGATGAATCAATGAACAGTCTCCACTCATCTGGATCATGAACGATGTTGAGGGCTGCCATCACACTATCGATGTTGTTGCAGGCTACAAGATCACCTTCCATGAAGAAGAATGGGACAAGATCCTTTTAACGGTCACGGAACATGGAAACCCTAACATCACCTGCCAGGAGATTCCATTGCTGATGTCTGGAGCCCAACAACTCTGCCTTACTCTTGGTAGTTCCAAATCCCTAACAATGTCATTCAGTTCACCTTGTGTTATGAGGTGTGGTTTAGAGGAGGAGGATGGGAGAAAATATTGGTCATGTGACATTGATGGTTCAGGACAAGAAGTTTCATCCTCTTCCTCTTCCTCGTCTGACTCAAGTGAGAATGATTCTGGTGCGCCAGGAACCGGCAGTCCTTCTCCGTGGGGTACTGGGAGTAGGCGCTGATGGAATGTTTGGATAATGCACAGTCCACGTTTTCTTCTTTGACACACCTTTCCAAACTGGAGGCACCATGCAGAAGAAACAATTACTGATATGATCTGTTGGCTCTCTCCAAATCATTGGCACTGCAAAAGGCATAGATTTCCTTTTCCTGTTCAACCACTGGCGAAGATTTGTTGCACAAGTGTTGCAGCATATGTGTGGGGCCCACATCTTGTCCTGATCTCCAATTTTGCAGCCAAAATAAAGGTGATAGGCTTTCTTAACCATAGTGGTTATACTGAGCTTTTGTGTTGCAAAAGTCACTTCACCACAAACATATCAGAAGTTATCTGCATTGTTCACACAAGTACGAGGCATCTCTGCTCACTTTGGTTAAATAGAAATGTGTCCATTTGCAAAATCAAATACTGACAAATAAGAGAGCATGACACTATATGATTTGCAGAGCTGATATAAGGCAATTTCTTCAGCAGAGTGATGTAAGCTTAGTTATGATAGCATCATCCATGACTTCTAGGAATAACATGATGCAATTCATATCATGTATGTCACAATATCAGCTTCAGATTGCATCATTCATTGTTTTGCCTAAAAAGCAAGTACTGCCCAAACCCAGTCATAGATTTATTCATAGATCCAGTCAAAGATGTATTTTAGTCATTTCTGGTTTAAATTGAGATCAGTTTCCAATATTACTCACTTATCCTGCGCCATTCCCAAGTCAAGGGTCGTATATACTGACCCAGTATCATATCTTAAAAATTAGAGCCAATCAACAATTTTAAGCATCATTTTCGTTCTCAGTGACCCAGAATTAGTAAAGTTTGAAAACATTTATTGCGGAAGCATTTTGGCTGTAGACCAAATGTTGATGAACAATCCAACATTCAAAATTATAATTGATGAACAATCCAACATTCAAAATTAGTTCTTGAGAAATTTCATTACTTGTCTGACTGGTGCAGTATTTGTATAATTAATAGTCTATCGATACATAATCTGAATTATGTCCTTAGCTATGTTGATGCAAACGTGCAATTAGTTTTCCTAGAGAATTGTTTTCCGAAAGTGTATGTAAAGAGATATTCAGTAATCTGGAGGAAAATACTGACGTCTGAAACTATCCGTAGCTATTTATTACAACACCTTTACTACATTGTGTAGATATAGCATTTGGATACTGGAAGTTTTAAGAATCTGTATACGATTCCTTCAGGTACGTGGCTAGATATTAGGTGGCAAGGAAATTTGCTTTCTTGGGGGAATAGTCTGACTTACAACAATGTTTAGGATTTTACAAAATGCTGCATTCATCTTGCCCAGAGGTAAGCAATTAATGAATTTCAAGTGTTTCATCACTAAGACGATAACTTTTTTATGGTACCTCCTATGCAAAATAAGAGGGCTTGTAGTTGCTGATAGGAAATATAAGGCCATATTTGTTCAATGTATTTTGATATAAGATAAAGAAGGGACTATGATTTCAATAGAATGAGAGTTTAGCTTTGAAAAAAACTATATTGCCTTTCTATGTATCTTTCATTCGTTCTGTCTTCTTGCGAGTGATCATGATCCATGAATTCATAAATAATGTTCTCATGCAACTTTGTGACAAACAGATAGAGATAGTTTGGATATGATATGATTTCTTTATTGATAAATCTGATATAATGTGCATGTACGATTAATAAGACATCGCCCATTGCAGCTTTTTTTTGTGTAAATGTTTGTACCGAGATGCTAGGAATCATTTGTTATAGCGCTGTGGACTGTTAAAATACTTGTTTTGTTTAACAAAATGTGTTGGAGTGTTTATATAAACGTTTTTATAAAAAGTAAAGTTTAAACTCTGAAATAATCTTAATAGTACTCTATTTTATTTAAATGTGCTTGAATTTCGGAATGAATAAAGTAAACACTTACAATTAACTATAGCAACAAGCTGGAAGCATAATGGAAGGAAAACTAAATACCGTCTTTAATATTGCAGGTATTTACTTCGTTATATTTTCACGTGTACCGTGTATTGTGGGCACCTTACCCACGTGCCAGTTCCTGACGTCACTACATCTGACTACGTGGCAGACTTTCAGATGCAGCTATTGACACGAGAGCTAGTCTGGCTGTGGATGGCAACGTGAGCACGTGTTCTTTAATAGCGAGTGAACAAAATCCAACATGGAAAATGATACTAGATGATAGGTTCACTATGAAGACAGTATTTATCGTCGGCTTTGTTGAGTCATCAGCAGCGCTCATATCATTAAATGACAAAAATGAATATTAATGCATATATAATGTAAACTTTTGATTCACTAACCACAAAGAGAATAAGGTGGACTAAAGCTTATATTTTTAGTATTTTAGCTCTTAAATCTGAAATTTTGTTCTGGTCATTCATTCTGTGTCCCTTGTACATATGCGTTGGTCGAAATGATTTAAATGCCCGTCATAGAAATTGAAAAAGGCCTTAAAACTGTCTTTTCCACTATTAATATGAAGTTAAGTTTTATTTGCTCAACGTAGTTGTTCAAAACATATTTTTGAAAACGTTTAACGCAGAAAAAAGAAAAACATTTGATAGTTATTATAAAACGTGCTGTTTATAGTAAAAAAAGAATTTAAAATATTTGTGAACTATTTGAAGCTGTGCATCGAGATGGTATGTTTGGTATTTGGTCCCTGAATGATTATTAGTTTTTGAGTTCATACATTTTACTTTGCTTACAAGTACGAAGGGTATTTAAAAAGTTCTGAATATTAGTGCGCTGTACAACAAAGTTCTTTATTAGGGAACAGTACGTCAATGCATCCCCTAAAAGTACTCCCCATGCACCTCTACACACTTTCTTAGTCTGATTATCCATTTATTAAATGCCATTTTGTATTCGCGTCTTTGAAATGTTGCTCATATACAGAAAAACTGCACGTCCAACCGCATGGTGGCTTTGAAATTGTCTGCTCCTCAGCGAATCTTTCATAACGGAATTCATCCAAAAATCACTTAGAGCTAAATCTGGGCTGTATGGAGGAGGTGACAAAGTTTGGATGCTGTGCTCCTTCAGGAAGTCTGTCAGGACGGCGGATGTATAAAAATGTCCAGTGACACTAGCAGAGTCAGGCACAGGTACCTGGAGTACCGGGCCTTTTGCATCGAAAAATAATGCGTATACAACTCTCTTGACACTCCGACTACGTCGAGCTATTTGTGGTCTCCGATCCAAACTTTATTATTTTCCCTTGCGTCGGGTTCAAAAAAGTTGATCCATGTTTCATCACCTGTGAAAATCTCATTCAAACTTCTCTGGTCGCTCTTTTCATATCTGGCTAATACCTGTTTAGCGATTTCAACACTAGTCTGTTTTTGATCGTCCGTCAACAAATGCGGGACCCATCTTGCGCAAACTATTTTGAGCTTCAAATGATTCTTCAATATATTAAAAGCAGCTGAAGAAGTAATGCCCGTGATAATAGAAATATCTTCCACTGTGTATCGAGCATCTTCATTAATTGCTCCCCTTGACAGCAGTCACTTTTCGCTCACCAATCGCAGAGAACGGTCTTCCAGAACGTGGGTCATCTCCCATGGATTCGCGACCATCCTTAAAACCACGAAACCGTCTCAGACTTGTAGGATATGGCAGATACTCCGCAAACTTTATCCAAATCGGCCTTAATATCAGTCGGAGAGTACCCGAAGAAGGCCAGGATTTTACAGTATGCTCTTTGCACAGTAGCAGAATTGTTCTCCTTGTTCAATATTTTTACGTCACAGCCATTTACCTATGTTACGTCACACGCGTATATCTGCATGTGTCCGGCGTGCTGCAAGTACAACTGCAGATAATTTTAAATAACGTTATTTTGTCTATCGATCAGAGTTTAATTTATTGACAGGTTAAAAAACAAAAAAGTTATAACAAAATATTTTGAACTTTTTAAATACCCCTCGTATGTAAAGTACCAATAAAAAAAATTAAAGGTGATTTCCTTTCTGAAGATTTAATAATGTCTGAACCACGTCGTGTCAGATACAAAGGCCAGTTTGTATTGATGAAAGTTATTATTTGTTTCTTCCTTCACTACAGCGCTCTTTTTCTTGAATAGACTGGGCACGGAAAATATATATTTTGATAAGTATAGTTTGAGAGCATGTCTTGGATACTGTCTAATGATGATGCGAAGTTTCTTGAACAGATCGAGTACCTGAACATTACATGCTGGAGAAAATATATTTTAAGTTACTTGTGGGTTAGCGTCTAATTCTTTAAATCCTCAGTTTCTGAGCAGCACCATCAATAACATTGAAAACGTAAAACAGGAACTTAATGTGCCACTTGATCCCGAATTGACGAGACAACATAATATCGTCAGGCACATTCCGGCATTTTGTTTCGAAAATTTCCCTGTAACCTTCGCTTTTTTTCTTTTTCTTTTATTTTTTCCTTAAGTTTACTCGCGTTGCGCATGTGTGGAAAAATGCAGGATATTTGATCTCGTAATCTACCAATGGTCTACACAATCATTAAATACTTCTATTCGAATAATACGCTGAATTCTAACTGAAGTATTGAGAAGTTTTCCACGTGTTGGCTGGATTTGTCCGCTCTTGTAACGGAATGGCTACGCGTTTCCTATTTAATAATATGCATTAATAATCATTGGCTATACAATAATGCACATGATCTTGTGCATAAAACAATCATTGGCTATACAGCAATACACATTATCTTGTGCATTTAACAATTATAGATTATAATATTATTATGTTAACATAACAAATATCAAACCGTTCTGTTCACTTTGACAAAAAGGAAACTGTTCTTTTCACTTAATGGATATGGAATCGTGAGACTGTGCTTACGACATGAAATTATGAAGCTATGCTACTCATGTAAGAGACAGGAATCTGTAAAATTGTACTGTTCATAAACAGATATTACTTTATAAAAATACACATTTCGATAACGGACATAAATTTATGATACCATGTCGTTCATATAAGGAACACAAACTCTACCTAATGGTCTATAATGGGGCGTAACACAAGGAATGATCCCATAAATACAGTACTATTTCCAGTTTGCAGAAAAACCCGCCGAAACTTCACCTTCGCGCAGACAAAGGCCGGAGCATGATTCGTTGATCCCTCAGACACTGAGCTGGATCACACGTGACTTCATGCAGTCAACACCAGTAGTTTCACAACCAACATTACTGGGCCAAGCACGGGAAATCAGCTGGAAATATACACAACTGAACCACGTAATACATGAACCACAAACTTATATCGGGGTGTATTATGGGATGCCAAGGAGGTGTAGTACCTCTGACAAGAGAACATGTGCTCCTCGGAGTAGTTCGCCTGCTTTGGTCCCCACCTGACGCCCAGCTCTCACCTGTTTCTCCAAGCAGCTGTATGCATGCGACAGTGGCTACACCCCGGCTCACAGGAGGACTAAACCAGGTGAGAGTAGCCAAAGTGCCTCAAACCCGCGGTGAGTTAGGGACTTGCCTACCCTAGCATGCGAAGAACGTTCCGGCGGACTGGACGGATGCGATCACCAGGAAGATCCAACGGCCGGAAAGGCGGCTCTACAACGTTTTTGTGGAATGACAAGGCACTGAAGACGTCATGGCCATCCACTGCAGCCAAGGAGGTCTCCAGCCGTGACGACTCATCGTACGACTGGACCTAGGCTTCTGAGGCCGAGAGAGTGGAACTGCAACCGTGCAACGACTTTCCCACTTTAAAATCTTTTCACTCACATGTTTTCTGTGTAATCTTTCTTTTCTTCCTTAAGCCCTGCGGCGATGGGGGCTCGACGAAGCGACAGGTGCAGATGACCACTGGTAGTCGTAGTCACAATCCTGCACGCAGGCCGCCCATGGACTAGTGGTCGCTCGTCGTCGTACTTAGGACGGCGGAGGCATTCGGCAGCATCTAGGACGACTGGGCAGCCTCTTTAGGACAGCACTGCCCACCCTAACACGAGGGAGGGGATAGAAAAAATGCCTCAAACACTGCCTGCCCTACAGCATCTGGCCAGCTAACCGTGGCTGACAGATCATCCCAAAGGCGATCGAATAACTACAAAGATGAAACAAAAATGACTCGCTCTGGGAGCCTGGAACTACTAAACACTTTTGGGCAGGGACAACACCACAAGACCTAAGAGAAGGACAGCCCTTATTTCAAAGGAACTGGCTCGTTATCACATCGATATTGCTGCAATAAGTGAAACACGGCTCGCAGATGAGGGTATGCTGAAAGAAGCCGGAGGAGGATACACTTTTTTCTGGAAGAGAAAAGCTGGAACCGAGGCAAGGCTGCACGGAGAGGGCATCCCCACCCTCCCAGCTGGCATGAACGAGCGCCTCATGAAGCTGTGCTTCCCTCTGAACAAGTCACGTCATGTGACCATCATTAGTGCCTACGCTCCTACCCTATCTCTCCCGGAAGAAGAAAAAGTTCTGTGGGGACTTAGACCAACTCATTAAGTCTACACCCATCAATTACAAACTGATTGTGCTGCGCGACTTTGAACGCCGGAGTTGGGAAAACTAACAGCGACTGGAAGGGAGTGCTTGGTCCACACGGCGTAGGGAAGCTGAACAGCAATGGTTTACTCCTCCTGAGCAAATGTCCTGAGCACATGCTGTGCATCACCAACGCTGTATTCCGGCAAGCTGACAAATACAAAACAACCTGGATGCATCCAAGGTCCAAACAGTGGCATCTGATAGACTTCGTCATTGTTAGACAGAGGGACCTGCAGGACATCAGAATCACGCGCGCTATGCGAGGTGCTGAGTGTTGGACCGTCCATAGACTGGTCAGATCAATTCTTAACGTAAGCATTGTTCCCAAGGCCGAAGGCCGTCAGGGCACCGTTTAACACAGCGAGACTGAAACATGCGTAAGATCGAAACCGATTCAAAGAAGCACTCGACTAGAACCTCAAGGCCCAAACACCACTTATGTCAGCTCTGAGAAGTGGTGCCAATTCAAGAACGTCGTCAAAGAAACAGCAAAGGCCATTCTGGGGCCGAAGACACGCGTGCATCAGGACTGGTTTGATCAAAACAACGAGCACATCACTAAGCTCATTCAGGATAAGAACAAAGCATATGTGGGATGGCAAAATGACCCAAGCTCCACCTCCAAGGCAGACAAGTTCAAACACCTCAAAGGACAGGCCCAAAAAGAACTACGCGTGATGAAAGAAAAGTGGTGGGACAAGAAGGCTGAGGAAGTACAGCTGATACTCACAACTCCAAACAGTTCTTCAGTTCACTGAAAACTGTCTACGGCCCCTCAAGAACAGGATCAAACCCTTTGCTCTCAGCAGATGGATCGACGCTGATTAAAGACCAGGAACAGTTGCGTGATCGCTGGGCTGAGTACTTTAGTTAGCTGCTAAACATGCCATCCTCTGTCAACCCCACAGCTCTGGACCAGATCCCCTAACAGTCTGTCCGATAGGAACTCGATCTACCACCTTCGGCTGACGAAATCAAGAAGGCCATCAGACATATGAATTCGGACAGGTCGTCGATAAAGGGTGAATCCCAGTGGAAGTTTACAAAGCAGCAGGCCCTGGTGCAATCGACGTCTTCCGTGATATACTCCAGAGTATTTGGGAACAAGAAACGATGCCAGAAGACTTCCGTGATGTCTAGATCGTTGCCCTCTTTAAGAACAAAGGCAACAAACCTGACTGCGGCAACTACAGGGGCATCTCCATCCTCTACAACGCTGGTAAGATCTTAGCCCGAGTCATCTTGAACTGACTGATTATTGTGTCAAAAGGTTACCTACCTGAGGCTCAGTGCGGTTTCCGGCCAGGACTCAGTACTGTGGACATGAATTTCGCTGTTAGGCAGGTTCAGGAGAAATGCGTTGAGCAAAACCTGGACCTACACTCCGTCTTCATCGACCTCACCAAGGCCTTCAATAGTCAACAGAGAGGCCCTATGGTCTTTACTAGCAAGGTATGGCTGCCCGCGTAAATTCGTCCAGATCATCCGGATGTGCCATGATGGCATGAAAGGACAGGTCCTCACAAATGGCAATAAATCTGAACCCTTCGGGATCTTGAACGGGATACAACAGGACTGTGTCCTGGCACTGGTCCTCTTCAACCTCTTTTTACCTGTGTCCTCAACCATGTCGTCCGGGATCTTCAAGAGAGAGTGTATATCAGATACCGGCTTGACGGTTCACTCCTTGACCCGTGACGACTCACCGCAAAGACAAAGAATCTGGAAGATCTCATCTGGGAAGCCCTGTTTGCTGATGAATGTGCCTTCACGGCTGTTACGACTCTATGGTCTAAGAAAAATGTAACAGAAAGAAAGTGAAACCAACAAATCAAGTAAAAATCAACAAGCAATTTATTACTAGATAATTAAAATGAAAAATCAAAAAGTCACTTACAGTAATGTGTTTTGAAATCCTAATAATCCAATAAGAATGATTGTTCTAATCACAAGTCCTAAATATAGAATGTTCCGAATTCACGGCTGTGTCCTTGAATGTTATGATGTGCTAATGGTCTCCAAAGTCCTGATGTACTAGTAATCTTGATGTGCTGATGTCAAAATGAAGTATTCCAAAATCTCTGAATAAGTTCACATAAATTCCAAAATCATCAATTAAAAATCCAAAATCCAAAAGTTTGTGAGCACTGTTATAATCCAATGAATATTTAAAATAATTCCTCTCTTAGAATTTGGAATGAATTTTCACAACTGTAATAGCTCTTTACAAGACTGATGGTAATGTCGAAACTGAAAAAATGTCCACCAAACATAGCATATATAAAGATTGGTCACATGACAGAATGTTCTAGAACATGTGTCATCTTAATGGAATTTTACTTGTAAACAAAATTCAACCTTGACCTTCAAATTGAGAAAACATTATATTGATCAAAACAACCTAATTCAAGGACACTAGTTAAACATGTTTTTCCTGATAAACATAAAGATTTAAGCAAATATTAAAGTCAAGAAACATTTATAATTTCCTAAAATATTTATAATATTATATAAACATCATACATAACACCTCCCCTCATAAAGAAAAAGAAAGATTTATGTAATAAAGCTTTCTTTTGAATATACATCTAATACTATAATAACCAAAATTACGTAAGAATATGTTTTATGATACTGGACTTAATTACATCAAGCAATATTACATTTCTAGGCACGTGAGAGTGCATCTGCAATCACATTGTCTTTTCCCCTAATGTGTTTGATGTCAATGTTATATTCCTGCAATATCAAACTCCATCTCAACAATCTCCGATTTGTATCTTTCATTTTGTTGATGAAAGTCAGGGGATTGTGATCACTGTACACAATAATTGGAGAAAGAGCTGAGGTGACATACACTTCAAAATGCTGTAAAGCCAATATCAAAGCCAAACATTCCTTCTCAATTGTGGAATAATTTTTCTGGTGCTTGTTTAGTTTTTTAGAAAAATAACACACAGGATGATCCACACCACTTTTGTCTTCCTGAATCAATACTCCACCAACCCCTACATCACTTGCATCAACAGATAATTTAAATGATCGGCTAAAATTTGGTGCAGAAAGAACTGGTGCATTCTTAAGCATGGCCTTTAACTTGTCAAAAGATTCCTGACACTTGTCAGACCAATAAAATTTGGCTTTCTTACTCAATAAACTTGTCAAAGGTTCAGCAATTTTGGAAAAATCGGAACAAAATTTCCGATAATATCCAGCCATACCTAGAAATCGCATCAGCTGCTTTTTACAAATTGGAACTTGAAATTCAGAGATAGCTTTGACCTTAGCTTCTATAGGTTTAACTTGACCTTGTCCCACAATATGTCCTAAAAATGTGACACAAGCATGGCAAAACTCACTTTTGCTCAAATTAATTGTCAGATTCGCATCGCTGAGTCGATCAAAGAATTTTCGAATGGTTTCCAAATGATCCTCCCAGGTGTTGTTGTAGATAATGACGTCATCGATATAAGCGTCACAATTATCAAGACCAAATGTTATCATGCTCATCAGACGTTGAAACGTTGCAGGTGAATTTTTCATTCCAAACGGCATGACTTTATATTGATAAAGTCCATCTGGAGTTACAAATGCTGAAATTTCTTTTGCCCTTTCCGTCAGTGGAATTTGCCAGAATCCTTTTAAAAGGTCAAACTTGGTGACATATTCCGCATTTCCAATTTTATCAATGCAATCGTCCATTCTTGGGATTGGAAATGAATCAGTTTTGGTGACACTGTTGACTTTTCTATAGTCAGTACACATACGGAATGTATTATCTGGCTTGGGAACAAGAATACATGGTGAACTCCAGTTACTTTTACTTGGTTCTATGAAATCATTCTCCAGTAAATACTGAATTTCTTTCTTCAGATAGTTCTGTTTGAGAGGATTCATCCTATAAGGATGCTGTTTCACAGGCGCAGAATCTACAATGTCAACGTCATGATAAATTTTACTTGTTAGTGTTGGAACATCAGGAAACAAGTGCTCATAGTCATGTAATAGCTGTTTTAGTTCATTTCTTTCCTGTTGTTGTAGATGTGAAAGTTTCTGGTCTAGGTTGTTCAATATTTCTGAATTCCGAAGATTGGTTATACCAGAGTCACTATATAGTGATTGTATTCCATCGTTGATATCTTCACTGTGTGGGACAGGTACAAATAAATTAACTGAATAATTAGCTGGGCTATCTCTGTCAAAATATTCCTTTAACATATTTATATGACAAAGTTGTTTCTGTTTCCGTCTCCCAGGAGTGTTAATGATATAATTTAAGCCATTTACTTTCTTTTCAACGGTATAAGGACCAAAAAATTTAGCCTGAAGAGGATTCTGAGGTATGGGAAAGAGAGCCAGAACTTTGTCACCAGGTTTAAAACTCCTTTCCTGTGAATTTCTGTCATACCTTAATTTCATTTTTGACTGGGTAGTGTGAAGATTAGTTCTTGCTACTTCACAGGCCTTTGACAACTTGTATTTGAAATCAGAAACATAATCAAGAAGATTAATCTTTGAATCTTCATTTGAAAGAAGTTTCTCTTTCAATAATTTAAATCGTCCACGGACAGTATGACCAAAAACTAGTTCAAAGGGACTAAAACCCAACGACTCTTGAACTGATTCCCTAACAGCAAACAACAACAAATGAACACCCTCATCCCAATCCTTTTCTGTATCAAAGCAATATGATCGAATCATATTCTTCAAAGTTTGATGAAATCTTTCCAAAGCACCTTGACTTTCAGGGTGATAGGCAGAAGATTTAAACTGTTGGATGCCTAATTCATGCATAACTTGTTGGAAAATTCCAGACATAAAATTTGACCCTTGATCCAACTGGACAGATTTGGGAAGGCCAACAAGTGTAAAAAACTTCACCAAAGCTTTCACAATAGTTTTAGTTTTTATATTTCTCAGAGGAATTGCCTCTGGAAATCTTGTAGATGCACACATGATGGTCAACAAGTATTGGTTGCCTGACTTGGTTTTAGGTAAAGGACCAACGCAGCCTACCATTATTCTACTAAATGGTTCATCAAATGCAGGAATAGGTTGCAAATGAGCCTTAGGTATTTTCTGATGAGTTTTCCTACCATTTGACAAGTGTGACAAGATCTGCAGTATTTAGAAACATCACTTTTGTGTTTCGGCCAATAAAAATGATTCAAGATCTTGTGATAAGTCTTACGGACTCCTAAATGACCAGCCAAAGGAGTTTCATGGGCTAAATTAAGAATTTCCTGTCTATATTACTTAGGAACAACAATTTGATAGCTCACTGACCACTCGTCACCAGCGGGTACATCAGGTGGTCTCCATTTCCTCATAAGGACCCCATTTTTCACAAAGTAACACACTGGAACTTGTGTGGCTTCAGTTTCACTAATAGCCCTCTGAAACAAACAAGATATCTCTGGATCTTGCTCCTGTTCAACGACAAGGGATTGTCGTTTGTCACCCTGAGTAGAACAAAGAGAATGAGTTGCCAAAAGAGGATCACTGTGATCAATACCTGAGGAAAAAGTGACCTCATCAAAAAACTGACCAATACATGTGTCAGCTAAAGGAATAATATCCTGATCAACATCACTCTCAAGAGCTCTTTTTGCCATAGCTCTAGTAACTGCACAAGCAGGGTACAAATCAGGGATTTCAGTTTCGACAGGATCAACTTTCTGATCCAAACAAGGCTTGTCAGTTACAAGTGGATTAACCACAACCTTATCTCCAGCTAGGTCATTGCCTAGTAATAAATGAACACCCTCTATGGGTAAAGAAGTCACTGCCCCAACAGTCACAGGTCCAGAAACTAAGTCTGATGCCAAATTTGCACCATGGAGAGGAACATTTACAAAGCCGCACTCTACTCCCTGAACAAGAACACTTTCACTTGAAGAAGACTCCTCAGACAAAGGCAAAGTACCTGATAATAAAAGACTCTGAGAAGCTCCAGTGTCCCTTAATATTTTAATTGGGATAGGTTTGGCAGAATCACCAATAAGTGATATAGAACCTTCTGACATGAATGGTTCATAAGCCTCCAAAATAGAATCAGACTGGGGTTTGTTTGACCCAACAAATGTATTGCTTTCAATACAAGACCGTGACCTTGACCTCGTAGAAATAAGAGCATTTGGAAAAGCTCTGTCTTTACTCTGTTGCTTATTTTTCAACTTGAAGCAATCAGAAATAACGTGCCCTTTCGTTTTACAATAAGTGCACGTAGGAAGAGATAAGGATTTCTGATCAGTCTTATCAGATGTTTGATTCCTAACAGTTGTGCTGTTGTGAAATTTGGAAGTACTCGAATGAGATTGAAATGGTTTTTTACCAGAAAACTGCTGAGAGGACGACTTATTGACAAATGAGTCAAGGAATAATCATCAGCCATACGAGCAGCATTTTCCAAAGTTTCCACATTTCTGCTCGTCAAGATAGGTTTTAACATCACTATGGATGCACCTCTTGAACTCTTCAATTAATACGAGCTGTCGGAGGTTATCATAACCTTGATCAACTTTCTTGGCTGAGCACCACCTATCAAATAGTTGTTCTTTATCCCTTGCAAATTCGACATGAGTTTGTCCAGTTTCTTTTCTACAATTCCTAAACCTTTGTCGATATGCCTCTGGTACCAACTCATAAGCTTTCAAGATGTACTCCTTAACCACATCATAATCAGTGCTTTGTTGTACTGACAGTGAAATGTAGACTTCACGAGCTTTGCCAATTAGTACACTTTGTAATAACAAAGTCCAATGCTCTCTGGGCCATTTCAAGTTTTCAGCAATTTTCTCGAAATGAAGAAAGTATTTATCTACTTCTTTTTCCTGAAAAGGGGGTACTAACCTAATATATCTAGTAACATCAAAACCTGGACTTGTGTTTAAAGGAGTGGAGTGTGCTCTGTTTGCCAGTTCTAATTCTCTTAACTTAAATTGCATTTCCCTTTCTTCTCTTTGCATTTGTATCTGCCTCTCTTCTTTCTCTCTCTCCATCTGTATCCGCATTTGTCTCTCTTCTTTCTCTCTCTCCAACTGCCTCTCTTCTTTTTCTCTCTCCATCTGCCTCTCTTCTTTCTGCATTTGTATCTGCCTCTCTTCTTTCTCTCTCTCCATCTGTATCTGCCTCTCTTCTTTCTCTCTCTCCATCTGTATCTGCCTCTCTTCTTTCTCTCTCTCTCTCTGAATCTGAAGCTTTGCCAATTCTAAATCCATCTGGTTCTTTAACTCTAATTCCCTTAATTTCCTGTCAGAACCAGATACAGGCTTTCTCTTCAAACTTAAAGCACTATTTTCAAAAATTCCCTTTCCTACTAAATACTGAATCAAAATAATCTTTATCTCCTGTTTTGTCAATGATACTTTTGCCTCAGATAGACTGTATTTTCTGGCAAGCTCGAGCAACTCATCCTTTCTCATGCATTCTAATCCCACCTGGGTAGGTTTTGAAATGAAATTCTGAACATTAGATGCCATTGTAAATGCTTGTTGGTTTCACACAAAAAAAATTTCTCTATTAAAAATCTTTGCCAAAGACAAAAAAATAATTCCAAGACAAAATCAATATGAATTTCAAAGATAAATTTAATATCTCTAATATGCTTTAAAGAAATTCAGATCCCGGAACGACGAGCCCCAATTTCTGTTACGACTCTATGGTCTAAGAAAAATGTAACAGAAAGAAAGTGAAACCAACAAATCAAGTAAAAATCAACAAGCAATTTATTACTAGATAATTAAAATGAAAAATCAAAAAGTCACTTACAGTAATGTGTTTTGAAATCCTAATAATCCAATAAGAATGATTGTTCTAATCACAAGTCCTAAATATAGAATGTTCCGAATTCACGGCTGTGTCCTTGAATGTTATGATGTGCTAATGGTCTCCAAAGTCCTGATGTACTAGTAATCTTGATGTGCTGATGTCAAAATGAAGTATTCCAAAATCTCTGAATAAGTTCACATAAATTCCAAAATCATCAATTAAAAATCCAAAATCCAAAAGTTTGTGAGCACTGTTATAATCCAATGAATATTTAAAATAATTCCTCTCTCAGAATTTGGAATGAATTTTCACAACTGTAATAGCTCTTTACAAGACTGATGGTAATGTCGAAACTGAAAAAATGTCCACCAAACATAGCATATATAAAGATTGGTCACATGACAGAATGTTCTAGAACATGTGTCATCTTAATGGAATTTTACTTGTAAACAAAATTCAACCTTGACCTTCAAATTGAGAAAACATTATATTGATCAAAACAACCTAATTCAAGGACACTAGTTAAACATGTTTTTCCTGATAAACATAAAGATTTAAGCAAATATTAAAGTGAAGAAACATTCATAATTTCCTAAAATATTTATAATATTATATAAACATCATACATAACACGGCACACAAGACAAGTAACCTGCAGACAATACTCAACAAGTTTTCCAAAGCCTCCAAGCTATTCGGTCTCACAATTTGCCTTGGTAAGACTGAAGTTCTTTCCTGCCAGCCCCAAACACCAATGTTCCACAACCAGTTATAACCATTGACGCCACTCAACTGAAAACTGTGGACAGCTTCAAAATACCTAGGTAGTGTCGTCTCCAACGATGGTTCACTTGATAAGGAGATCTCCGCAAGGATCAGCAAAGCAAGTCAGTCACTCGATAGGCTTCGCCACAGATTACTCGACCATCACAATGTTACTCTATCTAACAAGATGAAGGTGTACAACGCATTGTCCTCACTTCCCTGTTCTAAGGCTGCAAGACCTGGACTGTATACCGCAGACACATCAGACAGCTTGAAGAATTCCATATGCAGGCTCTCCGCTCTATCCTTGGGGTCTGATGGCAAGCCAGAATTACCAACCTTGAAATCATGGATAAAGCCAAGACAACAACTATCGATGCAATGCTGCTCAAGGACCAACTTCGCTGTTCAGGCCATGTCACCAGAATGAATGGCACCCGCTTGCCTAAACAGTTCTTCTTTGAGGAACTGGCACATGGCCGAAGAAACCAATGTTGACCACGCAAGCACTACAAAGACACATTGAAAGACAGTCTAAAGTGGTCTGGCCTCAAACCACCAGAGCTGAAAAGAACAGCACAAGACCAAACCCGCTGGCGTGCCCTCACCCGCAAAGCGTCCGTTGACTTTGAAAAGGAACGCCGGAGCCAGATGGAGGCAGCCCAGGAGCGTCGCCACAGGTCAGCGTCCGTCCCTGCAACTACAACGGAATTCCAATGTTCCATCTGTATCGACACTGCAAGTCAAGACTGGGACTGCAGCCCCATCTCAGTGTCAACAGATGCATTGATCCCATCCTCTTCGGACTGGAAGGACTATCATTAAACTTATATCGTGTTTTGACACAAACACCACTATGCATGTTTGTTTTTTTGTTTTTATGGGGGGGGGGGCTGCTTGTTTGTTTGTTTTTATTTTATTTTATTATTCACGTAATAGGTTGACCACTGGGTCGGGGAACACCGTCCCAAGGTCACCTTACAATCAAACATTTCTGGTTATCAGATAATCAAAGGGATAATAAATATACTGTAAAGAAAATGAAAAGAAAACGCACACACACACATGCATGCACAAATGCAAATAGCACACAATCTCTTTAGATACACAATTTAAATAGACGAACACAAGTATACAGCGTCTAGGTGACATAGACTTTGTGATATTACAGTATTTTGTTCCTGTTTACCATCAAATCCGACCCAAATAAATAGAACGAAATGCAAGAAGAGAAAGGATTCTTACATAAGTTGCATATTCATGATTGAGGTCCATTTTTGAAAATATATTGGCTCTTTTTTTATTTAACTTAGCAGTGTATTTTTCAATGTTCTTATGCATTTCAACTATTTGCCTAAAAGCATAAATGGAAGGATTTTGCATATTGAATCTGCTGGTGTAAATATAATATTTTGCCAAAATATGCAAGAAATTACACAAACTGTCCAACTGTTTACTTCCTAAAAATGTCTTCTCTTTTTTTTGACAAATGTACAATATTTGGGCAAGAAGGTGCAAAATGTTTAATAAAACGGTACCAAGACTTTAAAGTAATATTGCAGTCATAGAAGAGATGTTCAATACATTCGTTCTCACTCTTACAAAAAGTACATTTGTCGTCGTCTAATATGTTAATTCTTTTCAAAAAATTATTAGTAACAATTATTCTATGGAATAATTTAAAGTTAAAAGAGATCAACTTGGTATCCTTAGCACAAAATTGTGCCCCACTATAAATCTCAACCACTCCTCACTACTTATATTTTTAATACTTGTGTCCAAGTTTCTTGCTTAGCAGTGTGTTGCCTTTATACCTTTTTTTAAAAAGATCTTTGTAAACAAACTTCAGTGAATTTTCTTTTTGCAAGTTCATTATTTTATCCTCCTGCTTATCAAAATTATTGTGTACTAAATGGTTTTTGATAGCATCTTTCCATGATTTTGGAATTTTGGATATTAAGGAGAAGTATTTCAAAAGTCATTGCATCTAGTTGTTTTTATCATTTCAAAAGGTATTAAATTACCGTGAATTCTACTAAATCATTCAGAATTTCAATACCGGCTTCTGTCTAGGATTTGTATTGATAGAACATTCAAGGGGGGACAAAACTTAAAATACTCAGAGATAAATACTCATTTGGACTTTGCGGTTCCTCTTCCCAATTAGATACTGCCAAAATGACATCTCTCCAAAAAACTGTTTTTAATGAGCTTACTAAATTCTTCTAATTTCCTTCTCCCTAAATTCCAAATATCCTTTTTATTTCTGAATATAGTTGTATTTACTAAGTTCTGCCATGCTCCATATTCATTTTCCAGCAATCTTTAAACCCATCTTATCTTAATATACCTAATGAATGAATAAATGTGTATCATATAGTCCTCACTCGTTCTCCGGGGATACTAGTATATCACGTTTAATTCTCTCTACTTTACCACCCCATACAAATTTAAATAATGTACGATTTAGTTCTGCTTCAACTTTTGCTGATGGATTTGGAAGAGCTGAAAAAAGATGTATGAATATGGGCAGATCAAGAATTTTTACAACAATTACCTTACCAGCTACTGACAGATGTCATTGACTAAAGCTTGCCAGTATTCGTTTTGCATTCGTTAGTTTCTTCCTACAATTAATTTCCACCATTTATTGTAAATCCGGAGAAAAATCTATGCCAAGGAGTGTAAAGTTAGAAGACCAATTTAGGCCCATATCGGGACATATTCTTTCATTAGAAAATTTCTTGTTTTCAATCCAAATAGCCTTTGTTTTTGTTATGTTACATTTAAGTCCAGATAATAGAAAAAAACCTTGCAAGATATTCATAGTTGCTTTAAGAGAATGTGGAGATCCATCAAGAATAAAAGCGTCATCGGCATACTGACCCAGTTTATACTCACAGACATCAAAGATCAATCCCTGTACATCCACATTTTGCTTTAAAGTTATAGCAAAAATCTCAACACCGATGATAAACAAATAAGGCGCAAGGGAATCTCCTTGACGACATCCACTTTCAAGTCTAAAAAATGATGACATATGCCCATTATTTATAACACAACTTTTAGAGTTATTACAAAACAGTTTAAACCACTTACAAACAGAATCACCAAAGTTAAAAAAGATTGTAAAGCTTTTTCCACAAAGCTCCAGCTGATTGAGTCAAAAGCTTTTTCAAAGTCAAGTCTATTAACAATAATAAACCATATTTATTTTTGTTCTCTACTTGATCCATGATATGGTATAATAGTCTGGTATTTTCTCCAATGAATCTACCCTTCATAAATCATTTTTAAGTATCACTGATTATTGATGGAAGAACTTTTTTAATCCGAGCTGCAGTGGCTCCAGAAGCAATCTTATAGTCAGTATTTAAAAGTGATATAGGTCTCCAATTTTCTGTCTTTGGTAGACATGTGATGACTCCTCGAGTCTGAAAATCTGAAAGTTTTCCTACAGTATATCCATAATTTATTGATCTGCATAGAAACCACCTACGAGTCTTCCAAAAGAATTTATAGAACTCTATGGTGAATCCATACGAGATAGGACTTTTTCAATTTTCCATCCGTTTTAGAGTCATACCGTATTCATTAATTGTGAGTAGACCCTTGCATGAATATCTTTCCTCTTTACTAAGTTTAATAATGTGATTAAAAAATCTATTTTGATTTTCTTGAGTATCCTCAACATCAAGCTGAGCAATTCTACTTTTGTACAATTCCATATAAAACTGTTTTTGGGCTTCTAAAATATCTATTTGGTCTGATATATTTGTCCCATCAGCTAAAATAATTTCCTTTATTGTCTTATTGACATAATTTCTTTTTTCAAGATTTAAAAAGTTCTTCGTGCTTTTTCTCCAAATTCGTACCATCTAACTTTGGATCTTAATAAAACACCTTCTATGTATTTGATTTTTTTCTAGATTCCTCTAATTCCGCTTTCTTTTTTTCTAAATTTTCCAGAGTTTCCCCATCTATGTTATTTGACAGTCCCATTTTTCTGTAATTTTTCCCCGTTTCTCTTTTGTTTTCCTAATAGAATAACATATAGTTTCGGATTATATTTTCATTTTCAAAATTTCAAAGAACATTTGATCATTACAAGAAAGAGAAACATGGAGAGAGTCATCTTTATTTCCCCGTACATAATATTCATTTACAGTATCAGTTATACACTTTTTGACCAAATCAGTATATTCAATGTTCCTCAACAGTTGGGCATTAAATTTAAAATATCATTTCCCCTTTCACACTTTGAAAGAGCCACACTCAGAACAATAGCTGAATGATCAGTCTTATACCCTGGTAAGATGCACGCATCAGCTGTATTCATATGAATATCATCAGATACAAGAAAATAATCTAATTTACTTTGTTTCAAGGGAGATTTTTGCCTCCAGGTATACATCTTTAAGTCTTGATTGGAGTTTCGCCAGGGGTCAGTTAATTCCAATTCATTTTTCAGGTCTTAAATCGCTGCTCTAGACTGTTGGTGTTTTTCATGTAAAATATTATATGTATCCAAATCTAAGCCTTGAACAGTATTCCAATCTCCACACATTATAATTGATGAGTTCTCAAAAACTAAAATCTCCTCCTTTAACTTTCTAAAAAATTAGGATTATCACCATTATAACCATAAAAATTCACGAGGGTTATTCTGTTGCCATTAATTGTAATATATAAAATAATATATCTCCCTTGACTGTCACATCTTTCTCTATGAATTGCAAATTCAAAAGTATTTCTAAAAAATATTGAGACCCCAGCACTATTACTAGAGCAGTGGCTAAATATACATTT
The DNA here is from genome assembly GCA_029931535.1 of Margaritifera margaritifera. Taxonomy (NCBI): domain Eukaryota; kingdom Metazoa; phylum Mollusca; class Bivalvia; order Unionida; family Margaritiferidae; genus Margaritifera; species Margaritifera margaritifera. Next base: position 1,224,569 of record JAQPZY010001360.1, read on the forward strand.
GTATCCCATTCAGCAGCACAATATATTTCATCATTCTTTGTACTATAAGTTTCTTGCAAACATACTACAGATACATTCTTTGTTTTATCCAATGGAAAATGTCCCTTCGTTTAAAGACTGAACCTTGCAGGTCTCTAACATTCATAGATATAATTTATATGTTATTATCCATGAAAACAGCCAAAATTTTACATATACATTTTCTTGTACAGGAATATATGCATGTTATGTATACGTACACAAATAAAGACCTGGTTAAACATTCACGCTGTTCTACGTCAAGACCGACTATATGGAATTACATGATAACCAAATTCAATCATGAATCTGCTCATAACAAGAATAATCACACGAGATGATAAAAAAAAATTTAAAAAGCCCAAGAACTCTTCTAATCTTTTACTATATACAACATACACAATTCAGCCCAGCTGGTTATTTCAGATTTTTTAAAAATACGACCATAACCTGAAACAGACATTATTAAATCTAATAGAATTGTGTTATGTGAAATTTGTTTGACCTAATGGAAATTTAGGAAAATATTCCGAATCATCTAATGTAGTAAACTGCTCTATCTATAAATGATAGAAAGAAAAGAAGATTGTATGCAATTATTACATACCTCTACAACTGAAAGATCGATATTATAAAGGAGACAGCATCCTGACAAGGGTTCAAAAAATGTGACTAGAGTTAAAAATTAAAACTCTATATACCGGTACTTTTTGTGAACTACATACGGAAAACATGAGGTCCTACCGCCAGCATTTTGATTATGCCATAGAAAATCAGTCGCTCAAAATGAGTAAAACTATACATGTGACAATCGTCAGACAGAAATAAAACATATACCATGGACTATATCTACATTAAAACATAAATATTTCCAACTTTATGCAGACAATTCCGTGACACAAATCACCTGATTTAAATGGCAACATGATGTGAGACTTTGTATGTTTAAAATTTACGTCAAATACTATCCTTTTCTTGCATATCCGGCTTTTACGATAATTAGAAGTCGTATTTTTGTAACCTTCAAAGATCATTTGATTTCTCTTTTCACTAACTTTCATTCATTCCATTCCATTAATTTCACCATTTGGAGGCAAGATCTGAAAATGGGTCAAACAAAGTCGTACAGATTACTTTTTTTCCCATCTCTCAGATGTATACGAATTGTTCATACCAAGATGACTGATTTCAATGAACAACGCCTTCAAAGAAGAAACAGAAGTTCAGTGTCTCGCCTTATCATGACCATGGGTGGTGCTGCCGTGTACATTTGCCCTAGTGAAACTGTAGGCAAGATGGTACTGGTTTCCAGGACAGACTCAGCGAGTTTACGTCTTTGTGATGTAGCCATATCCAGTATGGTAGTGCAAGCTTTCAATATTTTAAACTCACTAAAAATAAGATAGGCAATGTACTGGGGTTGCCAAATTCCTTTCTAAGGCATATGCAAGATCCGTGTTTTCATGTCATTCAGTCCATGTAATTCTTGCACAGAAGTTATATCTTGAGTTGTGAATATATCAGTGCTGTGTAGTAACTGGCTGCATTGAAGCTGGCAGATCTTACTGTACAACTTTTTTCCACAACTAGATATGCATGTGCTGATCAGTTTTAATTACTGCATGACACTCACTGTCCTCTTCTAACTTCTTCATTGAGAATGTCAATACCACTTGAATCTCCAATGTAAACAGTCGCTACCTTGATTTGCTTACCATCAGGTCCAACAAAGTCAAGCTATATGATCAATCCAGGAACAAACATTTAGGAACCATAAACTGGTCTGTTCTTCTTGGGTAAACACAGTATTGGATGTTGCTAAAGAACTTCTTTTCTGCTGTCCATTTCAAGGCTGACATCTTGGGCGTAGAATCTATATTTTTGCACTAAGAACACCGTTTCTTCTTGGTTACAACTACAAAGTAAATCTTCTAAGTGTTATTCTAATGATAACAGTAATTTTATCAGAATATGGTTTTAATTTGACTACTTTATAGGAAAAGAAGTGTCGGGCTTGTGGTAAAAAAAGTTACGAGATTCTGCTTTCCCCCAGCGTCTAGGTTAGATTAAAGCATTTACAACCAGTGGCGTAACTTCAGATTTTGCCGCCCCCCCCCCCCCCCAACTTGGGATTTGGGCCACCTTCTTGACTGGCCTATACCTCCCCCTCGCATTGCAGGGAATGTAGTTAAGCCCCAGTTTACAATAAAAATATAACATTAGATTTGTCTGAATCGTTGTGCAAATTATGTGAGTAGGAACTTCAGAGTTTTAGGCTAAGTAGGTTACAAAGGTACATTTTTAAAACAAATTAACGAACTTTCAACCATGACAGATGTTCCCTTCTATATATCTTCTTTTTCTTACGAAGCAGTAAACTATACGATGAAAGTTGGAATAAGGTGACAAAATAACACTGCTAAAGAAACTTCTACCGCACCGTCAGAAATGTTAACAAATTAAACTTTTAATCGATGTCAAGTCTAAATTTGTGGTAGAATGTTTAAGCAAATTTCATTTTGGCTAAAAGACCGAGGTTTTAGGTATCATGGTAATAAAAACGTTTTCCGATCAAACTTTAATTCACACTACAATGATAAAAGGAAAACAAAATACCAAAAAAATGCACCAGCTGTATTTAAAGTATCAACTGTTATATGAAATATACCAGACAGGATTCTCATAGCAATTACACTAACCTTTTCATCCAATGGGATCTAAAATTTTGTCGCTGTATGGATGCCAATTCTTCATGAAACAAAACGGGAATGTTGTTGTTCCATCAGGAACAGATCGACCAATTAATGGATAGAAACAATTTCAAGAAACAGTAAAGAAAGTAATGAAGGGAATAATTCAAATTTAGTGGGAGCAGTCAACAGTCTAAAATGTGATAAGATCGTTTGAAAAAGTGTTCCAATATCATTCTTGATCGATCATGTTGTTTTCTTTAATGTGGTCTAAAAGTATCTACAATTTCTATTTTATTCCCTTGAAGACTGCATTATTGTGGTTTTTTTTAAAACAAATTTGGGACACATCTAAAGTGCTTTCAGACAACAATAGCTAGCAAACAAAAAAAAAAAAAAAAAGGAAATCGTTGTTTTATATAAATAATTGTTTAATATAAATAGGATAAGTGTATTTAGGTATAGAGATCATAATTATTCACATGCAAGCCATATCCTTTATTTTCAAGATTTTAGCTACTTTTTCCATTTATTCCTTTATTCTTTCTGTTTCATATTTAACTGAATCAGTCAAATATTGATCATAACAAACCGATTTTCATATTTCTGTTTTATTTTTTCATAAATCACCTTCATGAAAACAAATTGCCTCCAAGGCAAAATAGAACACCATGTGTATCATGCTCGTCTTTTTTTTCTGTTCACAAGCTTAACACTGGCCCATACGCAATATGTTAGGTTTACCATTATTTTACTGACGTAGAATGCACATTGACAAACTAAATACAGCAAGAAAAATGGTCATACTGACTCAGTTTTGGTGCACAGAAATAGTTGGAACTAAGATATGCTAAGGATGTATTGGTGGTCATAATGACTACCAATTTGGGGCCTGTTATGTCTCGCTTAAATTTTTATATAGCATCTGTATAAAAAAAAACAACAAACAAACAAAACAACAACAAAAACCAACAAAAATAAAACAATTGAGCACATGATATACAACACTGGAACCACAAATGTGAAGAAAATTAACACTTTAGAATGCATTTGTAACTTGTTAAATGAAAATCCTTTTTTTATGTACATGTAATTTGAATATTGGAAGAATGAAGGCCAAGTCTTCGCAAAGAAAAATGTGGGTTTATATTTCGTTCTTGTTTTCTCGAGAAGTAAATTCGTTTTTAGGACGTAATTTCATTTGTGGCTTTTTCAGGAAAAGAATAATTTGTTTGAGTATTTGTACTATAGTTATTGTTTGTTTTGTTGTTGTTGTTGTTCTTTTTTGTGGGGGGAGGGCTGTTTTGTTTTGTTTTTCATGCCGAGGAAATGGGAGCTACGTGCCTTTCCCCAAGGACACGCAGAGGCAACTGACTAGGGCTGGTCTGTGTGGGTATCAAACCTGAGACCTTTGGATTATGAGTCTGACGCTCTACCAACTGAGCTATAATTGTTTTGATTTTCTCATTTGTTTTTTTTATTTAGCTTTGCAACAGGTGCATTTACATCAATATTTATAAACTGAAATATGCCTTAATTTTTTAAAAATGAACTGATTATCAAGAAACGTTTTCCAGTTTTTTGACCGTTAAAACGGACAAATAATTTTCAAATTATGATCACATTACAGGAAGTAAAAAAACAAGAATTTACCATATTTGTTGAGTAACACACATAAAAGACCCAAAAGCCTAATAAAAGATAATTCTATCCATTATTTTGAATTTGTTTTCCTTGAATAGTCTAGTAACCACATGGCCTTGACCAAACCCAAAATTGTGTTCAGTGTATCTTGAGGAAAAGTAGGAGGTGGGGAAAAGGGGTTACTTATGTGTAAATTAATTTTTAAGTTACGTTCAAATAAGGTTGCGATGACAGAATTATACCAAAGGAAATTCATCACCTCTGATAGACAATCTATGCCCACATTTGGAAAAGAGTTTAAATCCTTAAAACAAAGTCAATGTTGCTGCTTTTCTTCATTTTTTGTTGTGTTTTTTTTTGTACACATCAAACAGCATTTCATTCAGATTTGCATTCCCTTAACAATATCAATTAAAGCTCGCACAGCTTGTGTAGCTGGTGAAAAAAAAAAAAAGAATACTGGAGGCAAAGTTTCAGTTGGATACAACAATTAAAAAATTAGGATTTTCAGAATCATCACACAAAATCTTAATGCTGACACCGCCACCCAGAAATGTTGTATGTGTATCTATATCTCGCTACCTGCTGACGCAGGCAAGGAAAAGTAAAAATTGAAGCTTATTGCCGGCAGCTTTGTAAGTGTATTTTTGTATTACAGCCTGACTGGATTATTGCCTTATCAAACATAGTCATGATACTTTCAAAACTGTGCTAGTGACAGTGACAACGCAGACCAGCTCAGAAAATCCAACCACTACTGTCAGCAAATTTAATTTTGTCATTGTCCCCATTAATAGTTCTATTTCTTCACTCTCAGAATGCCCTTATCCATGTGCTATGGCATCAAAACTATACGAAATGAGGAAAAACTTCACATCTAGCGATCATGAGAAAATAGGACATACAGTTGAGGGTATAGCACTGGAACCAAAACAAAACCAGAAGACCAAGCGAAGATTGGTTAGCACAAAGGATCACAGTCCATCAGCCATCTCAATGGGACTTGTTGCTATCACAATTATCGCTTTTGTGTCGTTCCTATCCTCGAATTGTCCGATTTTTCAGAAAATATAAAATATCTAAATATAAAACGCGTAAAAAGAATATGAAAGGGATAAAACTGCAAAAGAAGGGTAAATAAAACATTGATGAACAATAAGAAACATGCAATTCTTAGACGTGTGAAACTTTTAATGCGTTAGTCCGCAATAAGCTCCAACAGAAGATACTTTTTTTTCATTTGTCTTTATTTTTTTTTCGCCAGAGTCCCAGTCTGGTAAATTTCATCGTATATACTCGCTTTAAGGCAAGTCCAACTGCAAACAACATAGACCATAATCTGCCATCACATAATGTGCAGGCAGATCCAGGTCTATGTGTTTGTTCTACCGATTAATTATAACAAACCGCATAGACACAGATCTGCTGGCGCATTATGCAACAGCAGATCTGGGTCTGTGCAATCTGCAGTTGGACTCGACTTATAAGCAAGTTCAGACAGTAAAATGAAGAAAAAGAATGCATTCCTATTCAGAATCACTCCTGTATGTGTAATAAAGGCTTCTGCAGTGTGTGTGTATCACTTATAAAAGTTTATATTGTTGAACAACCAAGAATAAAAAAAGAAAATGTAAAAACAAAATTATAAATATTTATTTAACAGCTGATAGAGACTGTATTCAAAATAGATACATGTACACATGAGTGCTCTGTGGAACTGAACAAGGCGAACTGGCAACATCTCTCTCTCTCTCTCTCTCTCTCTCTCTCTCTCTCTCTCTCTCACACACACACACATGTACAGAAGCAGACTAGCTAGGAGTTTCATATCTCCCTAAGTATTATTGATATTTCATTCACAAGTTGTTCATGTTGGGAGTCAAACTCAATCTAACAATGCCTTCTGAGAAAAATATATCAGATATCAACAAACTGATGAAAACAATTCACCTAACAATTCAACAGACAAGACTCATTGAACATGACATACATTACTTCTCTAAAGAAATTAAAAAGGAGTTGATGTTAAACATGCAAACCATGAATCCCTGATTGGCATTACTTTATAGACTGAAAAATATAAAGAAGCATCTAAGTTCAAAGCAAGTAAATGTATCTGAGAACTTATACTATTAGTATTAAAAAAATGGTATTCCTGATGGGAAAACCAGATGTATAGGTGTGATGCAAATAAAATGTTTTGTTGCTTTTTTGTGCAGAATGATATAAAGTCTAATTTCAGCACTTTTAAGGCAACTGAAATCTAATATTCAGAGAACGTATGAAAGTAATTAGTTTATGTTATGAGCTGATACTGACAAGTAAAGTAATTAGTTTATGTTATGAGGTGATACTGACAAGTAAAGTAATTAGCTTATGTTATGAGGTGATACTGACAAGTAAAGTAATTAGCTTATGTTATGAGGTGATAATGACAAGTAAAGTAATCTGAATTTGCACACAACTCATTGACTATTGGTTGTTCTTTTGTAACAAAGCAAATTCATGAAACTGAAAAAGAGAATATTCAACATCAAATTAACTCACACAAACCTGGTGATTTAATGATTGGTTTAGGGAGGATGTTGTCTAATATATTCTCCAAACTGTCTTAATCAGTCACCTTTGGGAAGTGAGAAAAATGGCTGCCAAAGAAAAGTAGCTGCTTCATAAAAGTTTATTACTATAATAATTTGGTTTATGGGTTCTTGAAAAGTGGTTGTTTTACACAGGTGATTTCTCAAAACAGGTGCTCATTTGTTAACCAATTAGTAAATTTGAAAAATGAAACTATTCCATGCAATGTATATTGTGTATCAATGTTTTATTGGTCACTGTAAAAAAAATATACCAGCCAACAAAAAGTGTATTAACAAAACTGGAATGCCTTGCCCTCACCTATTTGAAATAGACATGGTCACAGTCACCAATGCACATCCACACAATAAAGTGCATTACCCTGCAGCCAACAGTTCATGTGAAACTGACTTTAATGCAATACATAACACAAGTCACTGAAGCATGAAATATAGGTTACATTGACCTACTTTTGGTTGTGGGATGTTGCATTTGCCAAGAGGCATCCACAAACAACATTTTATGACCAATGAAGCCTGAAGTTTTATTGCAATCCATGAAAAAACTGTGGGACTATTTGCACTAAAGAATTTGTGTCATTCACTGCTACATGACACAAAAAGGGCAACAGTTCTAACAAAAATTGCAGCTGCCAAGTAATTTTGTCTATATGCACATCTTCAGGTCATGACCATAATACTCACCAAGTTTCATGGCAATCCATAAAAACTGGAACTAGTGTCACTAACAAGATTATGTCATATACAGCTCCAAGACAAAAAGGCAATAACTCTAACATTAATTGCATGAGCACAGTGATTTATCAATATGCACATCTTCAGGTCATGACCATATTATTTACCAAGTTTCATGGCAATCCATAAAAAAAATTTGCAGAAAAGAGTTGCACCAACAAGTGTCAGATGGAAGGATGGACAAATGAACATGGCAATTACTCTATACCCCTGGCTCCATAGAGGCAGAGGTATAATAACAATTTGCTACTCCAAGTTCAGATATATTCCAATGAAATATGGAAGAGTCTACTTCGACACAATATTTGTTTCAAAATACATCAATCATTATATACTAAAAAGTTTAATATAGAAATTAATTGGTGATATATTTCTAATTTGGAAATTCTCATATTTTTCATGTGAAAATTGCATCCTGATGCAAAGTTTTAATTATCCAAAAATCAGTGTATACTGAAGGGGTCTTTTCTTGAAGCTTAACAAGTAAATGTACCTGTCAAAAATGTATTCAAAAATGTCTGTTGTAATTGACTTTTTAATTAAAATTTTGAGAAAGTTTTAGCCCACTCTTTGATTTCTGGAAAAAAGCTACAATTTATCAGCATGAGTCATTTGAGCAAAACCCATTTGAGAAATTGTTTAAAATGTTTCTTTGACAAACTTCAAACTAACTGAGCAACAGCACATTTAATCCAATCATGAAGATTATTTATACTTGTATCTCACAGTTGAAACTTGGTAAATTATGCCTTTATTTCAGTGTCTGTTAAGTTCTCTTTATTTCTTGGTATTGTCTGCATGTATCCAAGGTTTGTCTTCCATCCTCAATTAATACTAGAGCAAATTTCATCATGTACAATACTTTGTTTCCCTTTCTTACCTAATATCCAAACTGACAAAATGATCCAACATGAATTCATAAATATCGGTTTACTGATAAGAAGAATAAAACTATAGATAATTACTAGGTAAGGATGGGCTGTTCATCAGCAATAAATTACTTGCCTTGCTCCAATATGTACTAAAATTGTCACCAGTGGCATAGCCAGAAATTCTGGGCATCCACCTCGCATAACTGAATGTCAAAATATAATTGGAGTATTTTAATAGCTTAATATAATTCAAAAACATGTCTAGTTATGTCCTATCAAAATGATGAAAACTGTTGCCATAAAAGACCTTGAATAAACATGTATGATTCAAATAACACCAATAAATTTGCTTTAATAGTGTTTTATATTCAATATAGTTAGTTATACACAAAAAGAGGCCCAAGTGGACCTGATATTGCTCACCTGGCTTACATAACTTAACAGTTGGCTATTTCACTAAGCAGGTTTATGTAGCATTGTAAGAATACAAGCTATGTATTCACTAAACTATCTCCCAAACTTTATATCATGTTGATTTTACCTATTTTACTACAGTCCATTAAAAATTCTTTCAAAAGATAAAGACATAATTAATATGCACAGTCTCTTGCTTATTATCAATGTCATCCAAGAACTTGATAATATAAACCCATTTACCATGTTTTACAGAAATTTGATGACAAATATAGTCTCTAAATCTAGAGAGCTAACCAGTCAGATGTAAGGTAGCTCATTAATATGCACAAAACGATATTATTATACAACCTGTCTATGGCAATGATAATATGGGGTTAAGGTGAAGCAAAATCTGATTGGAATTCGGTCTCCAGAGTGGTAACAAGTTTAGACAATCTGATAAATGATTATCACATTAATATTGTAGAGCTTGATTATTATCAAACTCATGCAACATCTTGATAATACAAGACTATTTAACAAGCTTGATTAAAATATGATCAGATATAAAGTTGCTATATTGTTGACAAGCTCAGCCACTCAGATGCAGGGTCATGTTATTAATATGCAGGAATTTCACTCATAATGATATTCAACCAAGCTCATGATGAGTCAATAATTGATACAAATATAGGATTGCCTATTTACCAAGTCTGATCAAAATCCTGTCAAAAATACAGTCTCTAGAGTGGTAAAAATCATAGGCAATCAGAGATAAGCTCACCTCATAAATATACAAAAGTCTTGCTTAATAAATAATTATCCAACATCTTGTTGATACAGTAGGATCCCGCTATGGCACGCTTCGTTATAACACGAATTCGGATATAACACGATTGTGGCATGGCTCTCGAAATTTTATCTATTTTTTCGTACATGAAAAAACAATTTTTTTTTTAAAAGTACGAAAAATAGTGTGTAAAAAATTCATTATCATTTTGGGGAAAGAGATCGTGTATGAATTAGGATATAATACGATTGTGGCGTGGCTCCCGAAATTTTACAATAATTTCGCCAATTTCTTGAACTACTGCAAAGTTTTGTGCCAAAATAAACAGGAGTTTTATTTAATAATTTGGCAAGCTGTATTGTATTCTTGAAGAAAAAGTGTCTTATGATTGCATCTTTCTTTATATGAATAAAGATGCTGAACATTTCTATTTGTGAATGTTCATTTCAAATGTGTCAGTAGTCAATTACTGCACTTTGATCTTAGTTTATTTTTCAAAGATAAGTTGACGTTTTTTACTTAGAATTCGACTCATGCAGAATAGAGGTCGTCTTATAAGCGCGACATTAAAAAAATAAAAAAATCTTGGGGTAATGTTGGAAACTCTAGATGTCTGCAGTACATAAAAATACTGTCAATTCATATATTTTTACGTTTTCATGCCACTATTCCTATTCAGTAATGCAAATATGGTATGCACTGTGTTTATCCGTTTCATGACGGTATGCATTACACAATACATGTATCTACAGTTATTTGGATTTTATTAATTTGAAAATATTACCGGTAAATTAAATACTACCTACCACAAAATGAAGTGTCCATCAATGTTTACCGTGGGTCTTTACTAGTAAGTATATTGCCTCCATTTTCGTGCAAGTCCGAACAACCTGTATTTCTATTAATATTTGTGTTTTGCTGCATAAAGACTGTGCTTGATGCAATAAAAGTTTTGATTTAATTTGTATTTTCCTTTTCTACAAGTCAGATTTAATTCCCAAGTGATATTTCCCAAGTTATCTGCCAGTGCACGTTGGCCGATAAGCCTTTGGCTTGTAAAGGGACTCACTTTGTTTTCAAGTTGACAATCCTTTTGATCGAGCCGCCAATCTATACTTGTTCAGTGCCAAGTAGAGTTCTACAACTTCCTGTGCATATACTATGACCTTAATCCCTTTGCTTGTAAAGGTAACACACTCTTTGTTTTCCCACGTGATAACCCTTTGATCAAGCCGCGAGTTTGAGTTCAGTGCCAAGTAACGGAGGGTGGCTATTTGAACTCCCCGTTATCTTGCCGCACAATTGACATGTGTTCAGTTGCAGCCTTTAATAGATTTCTGACTTTATGATCAAAGTGTTACTCACAGAACCCAAGCTCAGTCTCTGCATAAGCACCCGCATATGACAGTAAAGCCGCGAATCAGATTCGGACGAGATTTACGATGACTAGACGACGATTTACAATGACTAGACAACGATGTAGGATTTCAGAACTTTATCAGACAATGAGGATTATTTCTTGGACTTTGTACCAGATGACATCAGATAGTGACATTTATAGGATACCGTGAATCACAAAAAAGTGGACTTAACTTTCATTGTTTATTTGTACGACATGTGGAATTAACATATTACGGGATATTGTGAATTGGATCATTCAGAACTTCTATTTTTATACTGGTATGTGACCTATAATTGAATTCGTGGATTTATCATATAAATGGATTAAAAATGTCAAGCATTATGGATTTCAATGGACTTTTTTACACAAAGATAGACAAACTGTAAGTTGTCAATTTATTTGTGACATTTCACTCAATAATATAATTGTATTTTACACTGGTTTTGTCTTTATTTTTCTTATCTATCTATCCAGTTTTACTTGTTTATATTTCCAAAGTGCGTTTCTGACTCACTAAGAAGTCAACCCTTCAGACGGATCTGACTTCCAAAATCCCTAAAAAGGGGGGGTCGACTTATAATCGAGTCGACTTATAATCGAGTATATACGGTAAGTGTTAATCTTATTATTACTGATACATGAACAATAAAGTCATTAAGTCTTCTTTGTGTTTGTCTTCAATACATTCTGTGTACAATCGTTGCTCAAACAATAGCCGACATATGTTTGCTCATTCAACTGCATACACAGCCAAGCACCAAACAATGTGGTGGTTGATAAAAGATTCGTACCTGAATTTATAAATCAATTAATTTAAGTCATTGACAATCATCAAAGTAAATCTCAAAGCAATCAGTTGACCAGTGAATAATATTGTACATTCCCATTAAAAATGACCCCATTGTTGATTAACAATTATTCTTGCTGTAGTCGTTCAAATGAATAGGTGTCAGAGTTTTAATTAGTAGTTATTTACAATGGATAACAGTACACGGAAATGTAAAGCTTTTACTGTTAAAGAGAAGCTTGAAGCCATGGACAGGATTAAGTCCGGTGTTTCCACAAGTCAGATTTAATTCCCAAGTGATATTTCCCAAGTTATCTGCCACGTGGGCTGATAAGCCTTTGGCTTGTAAAAGCACTCACTTTGTTTTCAAGTTGACAATCCTTTTGATCGAGCCACGAATCTGATACTTGTTCAGTGCCAAGTAGAGTTCTACAACTTATGGTCCATATACTTTGACCTTAATACCTTAGCTTGTAGAGGCACCACACTCTTTGTTTTCCCATGTGACAACCCTTTGATCAAGCCGCGAGTCTGATACTTGTTCAGTGCCAAGTAATAGAGGGTGGTTATTTGAACTCCCTGTGATCATGCTGCACAATTGACACGTGTCCAGTTGCATCCTTTAATAGATTTCTGACTTTATGATCAAAGTGTTACTTGCAGAGCCCAAGCTCAGTCTCTGCATAAGCACCCGCATATGACAGTAAAGCTGAGGAATCGGAGTCGGACTTGATTTACGATGACTAGACGACGACGATTTACAATGATTAGATGACGATGTAGGATTTCAGAACTTTATCAGACAATGATATTATACTTCTGTGTGCATATTTTCGATGGAATTATTATGGACTCTCTCCTACGCATGCCATGAGATCGGTTGGTGAGTACACGTGTTGATCCTTTAACTATTCATGCTATACAAAAGACATGTACATATAAATGTACCAATGCATGGTTCTCTGAATAAAGTAAAATATTATATGTGCAATCTCTGTTTTCACTGCATGTGTATTTCTCATTTAATATGCATTGATTTAAGATGGTAACTGTGTCAATGAAGCACGTTGTTTTTAGCCCACAATTTACCACCACCACCCCCATTTTTTTGGTGCATGCATCATTTTCTTCAGCTAAATGACTTGGTTTTGTCTAGGTTGGTTATAGCATGGTTCGGGACATAGCACAATCTCGTTTTGTGGACCCCGACCATCGTGCTATAGCGGGGTCCTACTGTATTAGCCTATTTACCAAGTCTGAAAAAAATTGGGTCACAAATACAGTCTCTCAAGTGGTAGGAAGCTCAGTCAATCATATGCAAGATCAACTCAACAATATGTATTGATCTTGCTCATAATAAATGACATCATACATATTGATAATATAAGCCTATTCACCAAGTTTGATAAAATATCACCAGAAATAGTGTCCCTAAAGTGTTGACAAGCTCAACCAATCAGATGCAAAATCACCTCAATAATATGCATGGTTCTTGTTCATAATTATTCTCATCCAAGATGTTAATGATTTAAGCCTATTTACCAAATTTGATCAAAACTGGATAAGAAATACACTCTCTAGAGTGGTAACAAGCTCAGCCAATCATACACAAGATCACATCATTAATATGTATTGATCCTGTGCAATAATGAACTCGTGTGAGATCTTAAAAGTCAAGTTTTGAAGTTCAATCGAAATCAGATAAAAAATGTCACGTTCAGGGTGCCTCGCTAAATATCAAAATTGTCAATTTTTTTAATTAAAACTGGATCAGAAAAATGGCTTCTAGAGTAGTAATAAACTCAAAAAATCAAATGCAAAATCACCTCATTAAAATCCATGGATCTTGCTGATTACTGAACTCCTCTAAGATCCTGAAGATACAAGAATGTATTCCAAGTTTGCTCCAAATCAGATCAGAATTATGGTTTCCAGAGTGATGATAAGCACATCCAATCAAATTCAAGATCACTTCAATATTTTGCATGGATTGCATCAATTATCAAAACTTTCCAATATCTTGATGATATTCCAAGTCTGATCAAAATCAGATCAGAAATCAGGTTTCCAGAGTGGTAACAAGCTAAGCCAATCAGATGAAAGATTACATTATTAATCTCCATGGATCTTGCTCACTATGGAACCTATCCAAGATGTAGATGATATAAGCCCATATTTCTAGCTTGATCAAAATAGAATCAGATATATGGCTTCCACTAAAAACTCAGTCAATCAGATGCAAGATTACCGCATTAATATGCATGTTTCTTGCTCATTATAAAACTTGTCCAAGATCTTGATGATATAAGCACATATTCCAAGTTTTATCAAAATCAGATCAGAAATCTGGCCTTCACTGTGGTAGCAAGGTCACTCAATCAGATACAAGATTAGCTCATTAACATGCATTGATCTCAATCTTTATCAAACCCATCCCATATCTTGATGATACAAACCCATATTTCAAGTATGTCCAAAATCAGATCAGAACTATGGCTTCTGAGTGATGACAGGATCAGTCATCAGATAAAAGATCACCTCATTAGTATGCATGAATCTTGTTCATTATCTAACTCATCCATGATCTTAATGATATAAGCATATATTCCAAGTCTGATCAAAACTGGATCATAAATATGGCCTCCAGAGTAGTAAAAAAGTCAGCTAATCAGAACTAAACAAAATTTGAAAAAATCACTGATCTTCATTTGTATTATGCACCATGACAAAACACTAATTTCACTACTAATTGACAGCTTACATATGACTGTGAAACAGAGAACTGACTGTTTATTTGGCCAACCTGCATAATTAGGCTTAGGAACAGCTGTTTACACTTTAAACAATATCTGGATTAACCAGTTGCTCAGCTCACCAAGATTAAAAGAGTTGGCTTATGTGAGAGGCCTGTGAGCAATAGGGAATGAAAAGAAGCTTAAAAAGTAGATATTGTTGTTAACACATCAACAAAAATGTCACCTGCCTATACAGACAAGTTTAGTAAATACTGAAGGACCCCTGACCCTAATGAAATGGGATGAATTTGTATCTCTCCTCTTAGATTAACTTTTTTCATCAGATATAAAAAAAATTAAGATTTTCAACAATACCTGTCACACTGTCGCAAATACAACTCTCATTTCTGCTGAGATCACACAAATACTTTTCCCACCATCCACTAACGAATTGCTTCAACCCTCTCCTTCTAATGATAAAAACTGCCTCGTTTTTGAATTGATATACTGATACCTTTTAGTGACACTGACAGTGTGACTGGAGCATGGTGAGTACAAGCATGATAAGAAATGTTTACACATTGATTCACATGCTATTTCTTTATCTAAGCAATGCCTTCCTCATCAAACAAAACTTCAATTTGTATGCAGACAGCTGTCACTGTGACTCCAATAACCGCTTTAAGCAGGGAGAAACCATTATCTGCTTATGAAACACCTGGCTGCTGTTTGTGGAATAAACATGACTTTTATATAGGAAATCTGCCAGGGGGAAATTAGAATGTCCATTGTGACCAGGTGACTGCTATATAAAGGCGGATTTTAGGACAGGCTTGACTGTAATAAAAAAGCACATGGTATGAGGGGCTTATGTAATTACTTGATAGTACAGACCCTGGGGCAATCATTCAATTATAAGTGTCGATCAGACCAGTAGATAAACTTTTACGCCTCTTGTGCATTGTACTTTGTGGCTATAAAGCATCTAAACAATGGAGAAACATAATCACTAAACAACTGTGGGATAATTTTGTGCACGTTATGCCAAATGTTCGACTGGTAATGGTAAAGTAAACAATCAGTTTTTCAAGCTCATTTGATGATTATGTCTGTCAAATACAGCCATTTTAGGATCTCATATACTGGTAAAGAAATTATTCTAAACAATAATGTCACACTGAAAGCAAATTAAGAGACTCATAATGAGATGCTGATGCTGATGACCAAGGCCTGTATATTGAACCTACCTACACATCAAGATATTCCAAATACTAAATAACATGGCTCTGTGACCAACTGTACTTGAGAAACTGACCACATAAATACTTTAATATTGAGGTTAATTTTGGGTTTGGATGGACAAATGCATGGATGTATATACAGAAGGATACACACATGGATGCCAATGCAATTGCTATGACAAGCTTCCTCCAAGGCAGGTTCAACACAAAAATACTTGAGTATCAAATATATGATGAACAAAATACTTGACACACTAAACAATTACTTAAACTGTACAATTTACAAAAGCTGATATAAAACAGGTATCTGAGACCAATGAGTACCAATTTATGGTAATCCTGTAATGGGTTTATAAGGCTCTATTACATATATTATATCACTCTTTGGCAACATATAGTACAGATAAATCCTGGTAACACAATATTTTAAAAGTATTTCCATGCTATCCCTCTAGTTTAAAAGGAAAAAACTGAATATTTCAGGTACAATATGTACCATGGCAGCCTTTCTCCACATGTCAAGAGAAGTTGCTATTATAATGAGAAGTTTTGAAATAATATGTACATTATATACTATACAATACTTGAGAATATGACTTGCCGTGTGTGTGTGTGTGTGTGTGTGTGTGTGATGAAATAAGAACATATACCTCAAGGAAAATATAAAAGTAAAAAATATTATGATAAATGCAATGATCTGGTTTAGGGCTGTTCCAGTAAAACATACTTGGGACACAGGGAAGGCACATTCATTGTGGAGTTGTCACCCATAGATGCAATTTTAGAATTTTGTATAATTTTCATATGAACTGAGTAATTAAAGTACCCTGGCATATATTTTTTTTAAAAATTGCCTTTCATGGGTATCATGTATGTTTAAATGGAATAGCCCTTAGTGGATAAACTGGCTAAAAAAAATGTATGCCAAGAACTGGAACAATGCTGTTCCTGCTAGTATTACAGCCATGTTTTGTCCTTGTCCCTGGGCTTCTGATTGGTATTCAACCATTTATATATTTATCCATAAGAAGATCAGTCTTACATATGCATATACAATGCTGTACATTCTGAATTAAAATCCAGTCAATTTTTAAATAAAAATAACTAACACTTGTTGTTTACACTGAAAACACATCTGCAAGAAAAGGTTCACTATGTAACAGCACTCATATTCTCTATTCCATCTTACACCTAAATATTTTGTTTCATTTCTTCATTTGATGTTATATTGATATCAACTATTGTAACAGGTATAAAGTCTACAAACATTTACACAGACTACTACTCTACTATGACTAGTTTTCTAATGCAATTGAATGTATTTAATTTATTGCTACAAGTGGTTTCTTTCATACTTGATGCTTCCTATAGTTTTATTTATATCTGTTTCTTTTTTATTTGTCTTGCTGTATTCATCCTTTAGGAATATTTTAAAATTTCCCTATATCAGATGGTTACATTTTCTCTTTTGCTTTCTATATGTTCTTTGACGTAGTCTGACACACAGACATTCCAAGCTCTGTGATAAATGATAACATATTTTATGCTATTTTTCAATATAAATACATGCTAGTCTCTGATGGTTAAGCCCTATTTGACCAATACTTTGCTTCTTCAGAAACAAGTGCCTTGCCTAGATCCATCTGCATTGAGTGTCTTGCTTAGTGAGTGGCATTTTGGCAATGTCAAATGAGGGCTCTGGACAGCATCTGCAAATTCTGTACTTATATTACACACTGCATTTTGATCTGAAGAATACAGTTCTAGTTGGCTTGCCTACCACTGATGTTAGCAATGTCTGTCTACAATAATATGGCCATCCTTGTCCTTGATGCGTAATCGCCCATTAGAGTACCTTGTCTCCTGTCTGCCATCTGGGTATACAGTTTTCACTGTGCCATCAGGGTACTCCCTTCTCTGGAAAGAAGAAAAAAAAACAAACAAAACAATGATGTGGTTGCATGGTTATGAATCAAACATATACTTTTTTAATATCTACTAAACTGTCATACTTGCTTTTGACTTCTTCTTAAAAATCCCAGATTTGTATCAATTATTGACTCAATGATTTTTCATACCAAGTATGGCTCTATCTTTTCTTTCTTGTGCTTGCATCTTAACATTCCACAATTATTTAATATTATTATATATTTCATAATGAGATAATAAAATATATCAGTGGGAAACAAATTATATCACCACAGTGGCGATAACACTTTTATCACCACAGTCAAGATATCACTTTTGGAACTATTTTATTTTCCCATTTAGGAAATATATCTGCCCTTATTTATGTTATTCAGATCCATATTTACATATTTGAGCCTATCCTTCTCTCCCCCCACCCCCCTTTCTCTCTCTCCCCATCTGGATGAACAGATCTTAAAATGTGTCAAGATTGTAGATTCTCTAGTATACATTTCTGTAATCAATAAGAAGGCACCATCAAAAAATGCCTAAAAACAAACTCCAAACAACAAAAATTAGGCTTCAGGTATTACTTTTTTTAAATAAGTGATTGAAAATTACATGACCTGTTGCTATTCTATATTCTATATCACCCATAAAGTATCTTATGCCTTTAACGTTCTACGACAAATGGACACTAATTTAGGAAAAACTCCCGATTAAATATAGTAATAAAAACTGTTTAAATAGCGATTTTAACTCCCAACACAATTATAATCATGTTTGATAATGATGGAGAAATCAGGTATTGATGAGTGTTGATTGCAAACTGAAATTAAGTGACAATCAAAATATTGTGCAACTTCTGTTACCAAACTAGACTGCAAGCATGCCAAAGCCAAAAATTCATGTTTGACTGCAGAAGAAAAAAACAAAATAACAAATCAAAATTCATACAAATAAACTCACAATCATTCAAATCTTTTGTTTAAATATGTTATGCTCTGAAATCTGTTGGATGCAACTGCTATTAGGATGTTTCTATGGTACCCGCACCCCAACAATATTCACTGTATCAATCCATGCTGGAATTGTGGTAAAAAAACACAAAAATCTCTTCATTTGCCATTGCTCTAATGTTTTCTAAAAATAAATTATTCTTTTGTCAACAAGCAGGCTTATGATCTTGAAAATACATAAACACATAATTTTCCGATATTTCTGCTAAAGTCAGACAGTAAAGTTTTATTTAATCAGGCCTGCAGAAAAGTATCTGAGGATGATAATAAAGGTTAGTTAGGTTGCTTTTATCGTTTGTCTTTTGTTTTGATTAGGGAGTAGGCTACATATTTGCTATTGTAAGCTGAGTGACAAATCATAGTACGATGGACCGATGCTTTGTGGCTGTAGAGTGTTTGAACAATTAGGAAAAACATAATGACTGAATAATTGCATGGGATAATTATGGGCAACATATATGTCCAATGTCTGATATGTGGGAGTTAGCAACTGGATATCTGAGATCATTTTCTACACATCTGGCAAAAATGGATATTTTGGAATCTTTGCTTTCTACTACAGTTCTTCTAACCACGATCAGAACTGCTCTAATCTTTACAAATATTTCATTTAATATGTGTGTTTAAACCTCTGTTATTCTGAGATTTCAGAAGACAGCTTTTTACAAAATTCTGATTGTTATTGTAATTTCTGTTATAATTTCATTAAAAAAACTCAAGTAGTTTCATATGAATAGACAAATTGGTAGCTCAGACTAGTTTCATGTCAAGAGACTAACTGACAACACTGACTAGTTTTATGTCAATAGACTGACAACACTGCTTAGTTTCATGTCAAGAGATAACACTGACTTGTTTCATGCCAAGAGTCTAACTGACAACACTGACTAGTTTCATGTATATAGCCTAACTGACAACACCTACCAGTTTCATGTCAACAGACTAATTCATAGCACTGACTAGCCTCCATTACAGTATCAAAATCACAGCAATTGATAGTAATAAGCAATACCTTGTAATCCTGTGTATGTATTTCCCTCTGTCCATTAGGGAACTCCATCATTTTGTCCCCATTCTTGTCGACCCGAATGATGGTTCCATCTGGGAAGATGCTCTCCTCTGAGCTATTAGGAAACAGGTACTTCATGGTCTGGTCTGGAAATGTGATCTCCTTGGTCCCATCTGGATAATGCTTCTCCACTTGGTTACTATGGGGGAAAAGAAAGTCACAATTAGAAATATGTGCAGCAATTATGTTCAGATAAACAGTAAACCAGAGGCTAGTTAAATGTGAAGATAAAGACATACCTTCCTTGAAAACCTAATGCCCATGACAATTTCACTGTTGTTTGGAGTTAATAACACGAGCCTATCTGATCTATCATATCATATTTGTCTTTTTATTCATACCAAATTTGAAGATTAAATGAAGACATAACATCAAATATCAACATCTTAAGTGCTATTACATTTAAATCTATCTGGGTGAATACACTTTATTATTTCTTTCTTTGAGGGTGTGTGGTTGGGGTGGTGTTTGAAGCTCTTTTTTTCATTATATAATTTTAATTCTTTTCCATAGGTCTGTACTCCTAAGCATGAAATGAAGCAATCAGAAAACAGCAAAGCTATGGGTACAGTACTCCTCGGGATGCATGCACACATCTATGTTCATCACTTTACAAGTATCAGTGTCCCAGAAACTGACCTAAACTTATAAAATGTAAATGATCACTACAGCATGAAATGTAGGTCACAGTGACCTACTTTTCATATGGTGGTGTAGTAGTCCTCAGAATGCAAGCACATATCTATTTTCATGACTGTACGAGTAACAGTGTCCCAGAAACTGACATAAATTTAAATGTGCACATGATTGCAAGAGTGTGAAAAGTAGTAAGTGAGCTAGGTATGATGGTGTAATGCTACAAAGGATGTTTGCACATATCTATTTTCATGACTGTATAAGCAGCAATGGTGTCCCATACATTGACCTAAACATAAAAAGTTTACATGATCGCTGGAGTGTTCTAATAGGTCACAATTACCTACTTTTGGTATGGTGGTGTAGTCTCACATATAAAGTGTACATTTGTTAAAACAACACTGCTGCTAACTACAATGCCAGGGGAAATGTAAAGCTAGGATAGCACTTTAGTGCTGAGGACCTAAAAAAGTAATGTCCCCCTCCCAATCTTAGCCCTTGCTACAAAGTATAAATCTCTAAAATCTAGTGGTTTAATTAAAAAAAACTTCCACAAAGCATGGCTCAAACTAGGCTCTGAAAATTGGGAGAAGTGTCTTCCCCTCCAGATAATAAAGGAAATGTGAGAGAATCCAAGGGAGAAATTAGGGAGAAGTAAACTAAATATAATTTTCATTTGTAAGCATATATCACTGCTCAAAGAAATTTTATTTCAGACACAGGCACAAGTCAAGTAGATTTAATAAAATCACTTGCCTGAACTTAAAATTCACTTGCCCGACAAGGCCATATTTTGTTACTATTATTCAGACACACCCAGCACCTCCCGAAAAATTAAATAGTTGATCCCTTATACTTGTGATTTTATCCATGAGACTGCACCCTCATTCACATTCTGCTGTAGATGGGCTCACAACAATTTCTGCATGCTTACATGTAGGTGGGGAATTCTGAATAACTGTGGCATACACCTCTGCCTTTTGAGATCTCTGACAATATGCCTTCAGATTGATGTACAGTCTTTGTATTTCATCAAAATCTGTAGGGATGAGTAGTTTCGTTTTCTGAACACTGCAAAAATCTCCATGTTTCTCAATCAATGTTGAAAATAAAAATTAATTCAGAGAGGTATTGGTCTTTATTTGATTTCAATCAATCAGTAAGAACAGTAGCTTAAGTTTCCTAATTAGTTTGTGTTATAGTACTTGGGATATGTCACAATTACAGACAACACTCACACCATATCAACATACATGCCAACCCCTAGAGCGGTATAAGCATAACCTACATGGAAAAAAAGGGTAATCTCAGCATAAAAAGTGTAATCTATATTATTACATGCCATAATTACAATAAATTATATGAAAAATGTACATTTAGTTTTGCTACTAACCTGGATCTGCAGCTAGTTAAAATTCTTTATATCACAAATGGGCAAAATCCGGGTGGATTAGCACCAGAATACAAACACAAAACATACTGATAAATTAGTTACATACAACACTCACTTTAACTAGACTACATGTTGAACTTCCCCTGAATGATCATAAAGTCCACAAATTCTGCAATGAGCATGACAATGTGATCAACCCAAGTGCTGTATTACATCATTCTCATATTCTTCTTTTTAAATTTGTAAAGCACTACTGATTTCTTCATTTTATGATCCAACATGTTTTGAAGTTTAAAAAGATTCTTCTCCTCTAACATTTTTCAGTCATATAACATCACGAGTCACATCGATAAAGCTTGTTTTGCTTAACATCGGGCGCCATTTTGTTTTAAAGTATAGACTTGTCCGCTACCTAATTATATTATCAAAATATAATGAATCTGTGAGATTCGTTTTTTAAAATGTAAGAAACTGTTTTCTTTGAAATGTGTCATATACAGCTGCTATAAATAGAAAATAAGAAAAGTACATGTAGGTCTACGATGGAAAAATGTATTCTTATGCTATTCTCACATAGCAGTCTTCTTTTTTTGAATATTTTCAAATTTATATGATTTACGGGATTAAAGAGATGATAATAAAAATGAGAAACATAACTTTTTATCGCTTTTTTTTTTTTAATGTATCCAAAAAAGCGTAATCCATATATACTGGTATGTCCTATTACTGCTTTACTACCTAGGAAACATACCCAAAAAGTTTGACTATCTTTTTAATTTTTATCCTACTGCAAGTCTGCATCAGTAATCAACATGGGGTGCATTTGTCACGGTGAATGATTTTAATTTCCGATCAACTGGATCGCCAAAGTGCTGGATATTCCGAGATGACCTCTACCGGAAGGCGCTCTAAAGAGAACATCCTATTACCGTGGCAATTGAGAAATATAGCGACCATCAGTAGCACAGTATCAAACTTTAAATTTTTTGTTAAAAATCAC